>JAGXOD010000122.1:1064536-1323367 GCA_020368025.1 Brachyhypopomus occidentalis
CTCAGTCTAGTGTCTCTGCCTGTTCTGGTTTTGTTCCTTCGTCTGTCTCCACCCCCGTGTCTGTCCCTGGTCCTACCCTAGCATCTCGTCCTGTTTTGATTTTTTCCCTGGTTCTCCTTCCCTTCCGGTGTCTTCTGTTTCTGGTTTCTGTCCGTTGTCTGTCCCAGGTGTGCCCGCATTGTCTGTCCCCGGTTTCCCTTGTGTCCTTGGTTCGTGTCCTGCTTGTGGGTTTTGTTCGCACCACCTCGGGTGTTGTGCTTGTGAGGGGGGTACTGTAACATCTGCCCTCCTCCTCCTGTCTTTTCGTGCTTGTTTTGTTGTTGTAGCCTTGTGCGTCTTAGCCCTGCCCCTCGTTATCCTTGTCAGGTGTCCTGTATTAGTCTTGTCTATTTAAACCCTCTGTTTGGTCTTCCGTGTTACCGGTTGTTTTGTCTGTCACCCGTCTAACTCGCCTGCCTGTTATTTGCATTATTACCTGTCTCCGTGTTCGTGAGTTGTTCAGCCCTGTGTCTAGTCTATAGTTTGTCTTGCCTGTTACTCCTGTTAAATCATGTCATTGCGTGTTGGTTTTGTTTCAATGTTGGATTCCCCGGATACGTCGACCCGTGCCCGTGTAAACGACTCTGCTTATGGATTGCCCTTTAATAAATCTCGCTCATCTCAGCGTTTGTGTCCGCAAACTACTTCTCCGCCGATCCCGGCGTTACAGGTTTCTTCCTAAATTCCTGCCATCTTAGGGAGTTATTCCTTGCCGCTCTCGCCTCTGGCTTGTTCATGAGGGATCTGGACCCATACGATTGTAAAGCTGCTTTGTGACAACATGTGTTGTAAAACGCACTATATAAATTAATTAGCCTTTGACTTTAACACTAGCACTGCAAATGCCACGAGAATCTTCGTCAGGAAAATCAGCCAGCGAGTAGCATACTTTCCCCGCTGTGAAGCGGTTAGTGCCCTTTGTCCTGCTAAGAATATGGTATGCGTTTGAAGCGCCGACTCCCGCCCCCCCCTTTTCAAGGAAAACGTTCAATACTGAAAATACCTAACGTGAAGACTGCATGGCCAGCTCATCTGTATAGCGCTTTTGACACAGCTTCAAGAAGCAATTCAAAAGTTACAACCCGTGAATCTATGCTACTTACTTTATAGTGCAAAGGTAGTCATTCCTATGCTGAATAGGAATCTTTTGGTTTGAATCGCGATAGCACAAAAGCGTGAAATAAATCTTTGTGCTAAAGAATAAACAATGTATTTGCAGTACGTATTGTGTGATGGCACATTAACTGAATCCCACTAAAGAGTAAACAAATATATTTTTGAATCCCACTCGCCACAAATTTTTGTAGGATACCAGTAACTATATTTTTTGTGGTAAAATTTGCGTATATGCGTGATTTACAGTAATAACACACGTAATAGAACCGCTGTTGTAATACATTTTCACACACACCTCCCACCTAGTAATAACAATAAATATATTTTTGGCTTAGCAATGACAGGGCAAAACGAATGTGTGATGCAGAACTTTATTTTAATTAGAAAATTTGAACTCTCATTAGAAATACAGTCCAGTGCACTATGAGCGTCCCACAAACTAACAGTTGCTACATATCCATGACCCGTCCTTTCTACATTTTCGACAGGTGTACTTGGCGCACACAGCACACCGCTCTGAGCTGTGATTTCTGTTGCAGTGTATCTGCACCTGACACTGCGTCCTCTTTCCAGGAGCAGGCGGAGGTGGTTGCTTTTTTCGCCATTGTCTTTTCCTGTACAAATCGACGTAAAAAGTCTCCAAATCAGCAGCAATCCAAAACATTATGCCAAACTTGCGAGGTTTTGTTGTGATGTATTGCAGGAAAGGACAGCGGACCTTGGTTGGAAAGAACTGCTCATTGATGGTAATATGTTGTCCTGGCGTGTAACACAGAGTGCAGTTACGTACAAAACATTGCCAGATGTCCGTGATTACAGCAAATCTGTCGCTCTTTACACGTTCCACACGGGTGTACTTGTCATCAAAGCACAAGTACCACAAAAATTTCTTTGTAGCGGTCACGTGACATTGTGTCCTTGATTGCGGGCACAGCGTACTTCTTAGACCAACAATCAGCCACCGCTCCCACCGGGCACAATATTGCCCGCAGAAAAAGCACTGCGATGAAAGCCATCAGCTTGCTGACAGACAGGTTCCAGCTCTGATCTGCTCTGCGGGCTTCATGGACCGTGCAGTGTGTGATGGTCCTCAGCATCTCTATGTCGATCAAACACAGAAAGCTCTGCAACCTGCTTGTGATTCTGCGATGTATGAGTAAAAGAAAAATCACATTACTTACATGTAAAAAAAATAGGCACAATTCAGTTTAGTGTTTTTCTTCTATACATCTACAAAAGGAGGAAAAATAGCAGGCAAAATTCACCTCAGTACTTTTCTTCTATACATCTACGAAAAGAGTTTTACATTACCTTGGCATGCTCTGTAGGTCCTGCGGTCTCACTGAACGTAAAAGTGGTGTTGTCCACAAATGCTTACAACATCTGTCTTTTCCCAAGCGGTTCCATCTTTTGCATTGTTTGTTGTAGGCCTACTGACGTCCTTAGCAACAGAACGCTTAGTTCGTGGAGGACTGAGGTTTTCTTCATCCGATTGTCCACTCGTATCTGCGCCAGTTGAAAGTGCCAGATCGGACTCTTCAGCACTAAAAGTAAGTTCCTCTCCTCCATCGGAATCGCAGTCATCCATTGCGTTCCTGAAATTTCAGTCTTGCTGGTGTTAAAACTGGGATTTTGGGGTGGTTTTGGGGTCTTTTTGTAAAACAAATGGTTCCAGTCACAAAAGGACGCATGCAGACAGAAAATGGGGAACTGTCATCACACCTGACAGGACAAATCAACGTTTATGTTATCATATTCTAGCCACAAAAATTATTTCGCCCATGAAACCACAAAGCTACAGTTTCTTCATATACTCAGTCAGGTTTTCCAAACAGTGGTCTACTCTTCATTTTCTGTTCTCTCCTCTTCAGTTTTTTTCCCTGTTTTCTTGAGTAACATTCAGCTGAAATACTGGCATTAATTCATACTTCTTCCTAAAAATTAATTTAGATTTTCCAGTGATTCTCAGTGTTGTATGATTTTGCTTCACTGTGCATCTACATAAATTTACTACTTTGCAAAGGCAACAAATAATTATGCTGTCATTAGTGCATTACCACCAACTTTTCAGAAACCAAACATTTGCCAACCTCTATGTTACATAAAGTTCACAATCAAACTTCAGTCTTGTTTGCACAAGAACAAATATATGGGTGTGAATAAAATAGTAATTCAGTGGTCAAAGTTATTCCAACAAATAGCAAGTGACAAAAGCAGAAAAGCTAATTAAAGAGCGGAATTTTATTTCATGTAGAGTGTTATTTCTCATAGCCCACAGTATTACATTACTTGATTGGCAGCTTGATTGCCTCAGGACGGCAGTCTGGAGATTTTGCGTCCCGGGTTCACCTGACAATCTTTTGAGGTTCTACTGTCTGTTGTGGCTCTAGGCAAAATTCACAGGGCACCCTTAGGGAATTCATAATGTCAACTTGCTGTAGCTTGTCAGCCCTCGGGGACCCCAAGCAGTTGCCTGCCTTGCCTGGTGGCAAGCAGTGCCTCTTTGCAGTACTATACACAGTGCTGCTTGAAAGTTTGTGAACCACCCACACATGGTCATTGTTTCCTAAAAAAAAATTTATATCTTATGAAATGAACATCCAAATCTCAATTTGTAAAGCAGACCATTACTTCAACCTTCAGTAATCACAAACAAGTCTCACATCTGCTTTTTGGGATTTTTGCCCATTCCGCCTTGCAAAATCAGAGGTTGGAGAGGTTGGAGAGACATTGGGCATGTACCGCCCACTTCACATCTTGCCACAGCATTTCTATGAGATTGAGGTCTGGACTTTGACTGGGCCAATCCAGAATGCAAATCTTCTTTCTCTTAAGCCATTCCTTGGTAGCCTTGCTGGAATGCTTTGGGTCATTGTCTTGTTGCATAATCCATTTCCTTCTCAGCTTCAACTCCCTAACTGATGGCAGGAGATTCTGGTCAAGAATTTGTTGATAAGCCTGGGAATTGATGGTTGCCTGGCTTTTCTGACAGGTTCAGAGGCAGAAAAGAAGGCCCAGATCTTCACATTTCTACTACCATGCTTCATTGTTGAGAAGAGATTCTTCTCTTTATATGCAGCATTGAGTTTTCTCCCAATATGGTACATTTGATCGTGGCCAAATAATAACTTTTGGACTCATCTGTCCAGAGAACAGACTTCCACAAAGCATCTGATTTATCCAAAGGCTCTCTGGCAAAGTTTAAATGGCAACTTTGTTCTTTATTGAGAGCAGATGCTTCCCTCTAGCAATTCTCCCATGAATTGTTGCTTTCCCCAGACTGATGGGCTGTCTTAACTTTTTTCCTGATGTCCTCGATGTCCTCGGATGTAACCGTTCCTCTGTGTGCTTCACGCCTTGGCATGACAGTGGTTTGTTTGGTTTCTTCTCCCTTTTAATCAGTGTGGCTCAAATCTTTTCCCAAAGATGTCTAATTTGATTAACCTGCTTAATTGATTGTGAGCCCGCATGTGTTTCACCTGAGTCGTTTACCTAATTTGACTTTACCAACTGTGGTTCATTTAATTTTGCACATGCTCTGATTCCAAGCTTCATGTGGTCTGCTGGTAAATCATGCATTTCCCTCAAAACAAGTCAATGGAATTGATTAGAATAAACCTGACAGTTCATATACAAAAACTGGTGATGATTAAAATAAGAGAATTGATAGATATTTAGGCCCCATCTTGTATATTCTGTGTACGTGCATAAAGCATAGTCTCATGTTCTAGTTAGTTTTGGAGAACATTCTAGACCAAACAGAGAAGTCTCTGTATCTATGTTAGTCTTCACGAAAATGTCATCCCGACTTCTGCATCTCTTCTCCCTGCCTATTCTCAAAACAATAGTGATGCAAAATGTGTCTATGTCAGGATGTTGTAATAACACCCCCTTATGTTCGCAACCTATCTGTATAAAGGGAGTACCCCCCCTCATATCGGGGGATCTCTGATGAATAAACTTCTCTCTAGCATTAGAGGGCTGTTTTGTTCTCTTTGGTTTCCGAGCGCGCTCACTACACAGTACAAATCGCACAGACGAGGCTGAGGTCCAGTTAAGCATAAAGTCTTACAATTTTGGTGACCCCGACGTTATCTCTCCGATCAGGTAAGACAAGATTTGATTGACTACCTGGTTGGCGGGATTGACGTACAGGCTCTCTCTTTGCGGAGGCTGAGCCACGGGGAGGTTTACCCCACGGAGTTGGAGTCTCCTGGGCAAAGTAGCTAGCACCCCACGGAGTTGAAATCTCCTGGCATATTGTGAAACAGATGCGTCTATAAAGAAATTAATAATAATAATATCTCCTCTGTGCTATTTTCTGCTGTGTGGTACCATTTATTGATTTATTGTGTTTATTGTGATAATTGGAACTGTGATTAGTTGCTGTATTGTTTGATATTATCATGGGGTCGTCGTTCCCAAAGCCTGAGCAAAATGAGTTGCCTGCACAGTGGATGGTGCGATGTGGTCTCGTATATTATGTCAATCCATGGCTAGATAATCTCGCAGGAAGCTGCTGTCTCCGCCCTACCCGGTTGAGCAGAAAGCTCATGCTCCGCCACCGGCTCCTAAACCGCGTCTCTATCCAGATTTAAGCACTCTGCAGGACCATGTTTCCCTGGTAAATGAAGCTTGTGTGTGGGTCCGCACCCCTAAGGGAGTGATAATCCACCCACCAAGCCCGTCAACCTTAAAAGACATTATTAATCTTCTTCCGTTGCCCGATAATCCATTACCGTTTGTAGATATGCTTATCTAAGCTTCGCGACATTGCCAGCTCTCTGGTGCTGATTACCGTTTCATATTACAGCATAAGTTGGGGGACGCGTATGATGAACTTGATTTGATTAAAGAAGTTCCTCTGTTGCATTATGATAATGATGAGGCTATTAATGAAGAAAGTAAAATAAAAGGCGAAGACGGAAAAACTAAAAAGGTGATAGCCACCGAATATGCTTGGCTTGCAAAAGATGCTTTACAATATTTTCAGAAATCGCTGACGAAATATCTGTTGGCTCTGAAACAGGCGAGCCGCGATCTCTCCCAAGTGACGAACTGTAAGCAAGAAAAAAAGTGAGCTAACGTCCCGTTTCTGGTCTCGTTTCAGTGAGGTGTGGAAAAGCCTCGGAGGGATGGAATTGGAAGAAGGCAACGCTAACCCTTTATTCCTATCTACGTTTTTAAATAATTGTAGACCAGATGTTGCTGCTGTGTTGAAAATGCAGTTGAGTGACAGAAATAATTTAAAGATAAAAGAAGCGGGTCAGAAAGTTAGAACTCTGGAGTCTGATGGCCTTTTTGATGCAAAGAATAAAGCATGTTTGAATGTTCAACAGGGAGGATCCGCGAAGGGAGGTGGCCGCCAACAGGGACGCTCCTACGGCCGTAAGCCTGGCAGTTGTCATTACTGCCGAAAAGAGGGTCATTGGCAGAATGAATGTTATAAGAATGTTATTAAACAAGCAGGCGAGTACAATCCGGTGGGACAAAATTCTCAGTCAAATCAAAGCCCAGCCCCACAGCCCCAGCCACGTCATGGTGAGGCTGTGCAGCCCAACCCTCGCTAGGGGTGCCTACAGAGTACTACGCCCTCGACCGTCTCTATGCTTCATCTGTCCTATGCGTCTGAATTAAATTGTGAGCTTCCTACTATTGTGTTGAATGTTGGTGGAACTGACTATTCTTTTCTGCTTGATACAGGTGCCACTCTTTCCTCACTCGGGGCCACATACGAGGGTCCCCTATCATCGCGGTCGATATGCTCTGTGGGAATAGATGGGCAACCTTTCTCTTCCCCCTACACCCCTCCTTTGTCTGTATTTTGTCCAGACGACGAGCAGCTACCCCCCTTACCCACTCCTTCGTTTTTATGGCTGATTGTCCTTTTAACGTTTTAGGTCGCGATCTCATGAGTATTTTGGGACTGTCGCTCTCTTTCAGTGGCTCCCCATATGGTCGTGGTTTTCAGACGACGCGACATTTAGCGTGCATATCTGTTGCTTCACACTCTATTTTAGAGTCTATTCCCCCTAGTCTGTGGGCTGAGCATAGAAATGATGTGGGACATGTTGTTTGCTCTCCCTATGAGGCAACTGTCAAACATCTGCAGCCTGTCTGTGTCCGACAGTACCCCCTATCTCCTGCTAAGGAAGCAGGCATTGATGTCATTCTCTCCTCTCTTCTCGAGCAGGGAGTTGTAGTTCCTTGTGCAAGTCCATACAACACTCCAATTAACCCGGTTTTGAAGCCGGATGGATCCTGGCGTTTTACACAGGACCTTAGAAAAATCAATGAACTTATTGTGCCTGTAGCTCCTGTTGTTCCTGATGTGCCCTCTATAATGGCCTCTATTCCGTGCCACCATGCCTGTTTCTCGGTTGTTGACCTCTGCTCTGCTTTTTTCAGCATTCCAGTGGGCCGAGACACTCAGCCACTCTTCGCCTTCACACACAGGGGCCAGCAGTATACGTGGACCCGCCTACCACAGGGTTACATTGACTCACCCGCAGTATTTGCTGCTGCCGTAAGAAATGCCCTGGCCGACCTGGTACTGCCAGCCGACTCGCTGGTCTTGCAGTATGCAGATGACCTCTTGACCTCTGCCATTAATGAGGAGGTTTGCCAAAACGCTACTATAGCACTGCTACAGCAGCTGGCCGCTAAGGGTTTTAAGGTCTCACGTACCAAGTTACAGTTTTGTTTGCCTACTGTGGTGTACCTGGGTCATGAACTTTCTCAGGGAATGCGCAGACTGACGAGTGATCGCATCAAAGTCATCGTGGACACACCCCAACCTGCCACGAAACACGACATGATGGCCTTCCTGGGGCTGGTGAACTACTGCCGCCAGTGGATACCCGACTGCTCGCTGCATGACAAGTGCCTGAGGTCTGCTATAAACCACTCTGACTCTCCCTCCACAGTTATCGTCTGGACAGACGAGATGCTGGATGCATTCCAAGTCTTAAAAACTTCCCTGTGCCAGGCGCCGGCCCTGGGCCTGCCGAACTATCAGCTGCCGTTTCACCTCTGGGTGGTGGAGGCTGGGGGCACTGCCTCTGCTGTCTTGGCTCAGGAGCACGGTGGGGGCCTTCGACCATGTGCATTTCTCTCCAAAACACTAGATTCGGCTGCCAGGGGTCTTCCTGCCTGTCTGCGGTCTGTGGCTTCCTGTGCGTTGATGGTGGCTGATGCTGAGAGGGTCGTTTTATCACACCCCCTTGTGCTGCATACTTCACATCAGGTTGAACATTTGCTTCGACACTTAAACACACAACACATGTCGGCCCAGCGTCGCTCTGGGTATGAAGCTATGCTTCTTGCGACAGAGAATTTAACAATCAAACCAACTACTTCACTGGACAATATTGCGCAGGCTCTGAACCGCCTTATTGATAAAAGAGGGGACATGCCTCTGTCCAGTGAGCACGACTGTTTAGAACGCATTAATGTTGAAACAAGCATTAGGCCTGATTTATCTTCCCTCCCGCTGCCCTCTGGCCGGCAGCTATTTGTTGATGGTTCATGCGCTAAACCTTCAGATGGTAATTTCCTGTGTGGATATGCTGTCTGTGAATTACCAGATACTGTTTTAGAAGCTTACGCTCTTCCCTTTAAGTCAGCGCAGGCCGCTGAGCTTTACGCCTTGACACGTGCATGTGTTTTGTCACAGGATGAACCAACTACTATTTTTACTGATTCTCGTTATGCATTTGGTGTTGCACATGACTTTGGAAAAATTTGGGCTTCTCGTGGTTTTGTAGCCGCAGATGGTAAACCTATTTCACATTCTTCTCTAGTACAGGATTTGATCGAGGCGTCGCACTCCCCGCCCTCTCTGGCTATTGTGAAAACAAGAGCACATCAGTTTGGCAACAATTCTGAGATTCGTGGTAACTCCTTCGCAGACCGGGCTGCTAAGGCAGCTGCGGCGTCTGGTGTGTACCCCCCCTTTTTAAATGTTGCAGCTGTTTCTCTTTCACCGATGGTTAGTGCTGTGCTTCCTGAAATTGATCTTACTCTCCTCCAGTCCTCAGCCACAAAAAAAGAGGATTTAGCATTTTGGGAGGAACAGGGAGCCCGTGATGAAGAAGACGTTCGCACTGATTCGTCTGGTCGTTTGTGTTTGCCTCGCCACTACACTCCATTCCTCGTCCGCGAGTTTCATGGTCATTCACACCGCGGCCGAAGAGGGGTGGTGGAGGACATGACTAAACTTTTCTGTATAAAGAATCTTAGTACAGATATTAACAACATACTTGATCAATGTTTAACATGCGCTCAAAATAACCTGTCAAAACCGAAAGTGGTACATCAACATATACCGAAGCTGGAAACACCGTTTCAGGAATGGCAAATTGATTTTACACACATGCCTAAGCAGGGTCCGTTTAAATATCTTTTGGTCATGGTCGACAAATTCTCTAAATGGGTTGAAGCCTTTCCCTGCGCGAAAGAAAATGCCAAAACGGTTGTTACGAAATTACAACAGGAAATCATACCCAGGTACGGCATACCTGTAGGTATTGATTCAGATAAAGGTACGCCCTTTACTTCAAAAAAAAGTAACGCAGTTACTATCACAATGGCTTAAAATTAACTGGAGCTTTCACATTCCTTATCATCCCCAATCATCTGGGATGGTTGAACGGACTAACAGAACGATTAAGAGCAAGTTACTTAAAAAGCCATGCAATCATGTGGTACTAAAAATTGGCTCCAGATCCTCCCTGTTGTTTTAGCTGACATAAGAATGAGTCCAACGGCGTCTCTGTCGGGGCTCTCACCTTATGAGATGGTAATGGGACGACCATTCCCCGTACCATGGAGGACTGGAATGCAGGCTATTGGAACGACAGATCTCAATGTTCATTTGGGTGAGTATGCTGCTAGGCTCGTGGAAGTTTTGAATGAGTACTGGGTTAAAATCAACCAGACCCAGGCGTTGCCTCCTCAGGAGAAAAACCACACCTTTGAGGTGGGAGATTTGGTCCTAGTAAGGAGCTTTGATAAGGGTCAGCTGTCTGACACTCTTTATAGTGAGCCTACCACCATACTCGCTATTACTCGAACCGCCGCACTGACAGACCTTTTTCCACAGTGGATCCATGCAACCAGACTCAAACGGGCCCCTGACTCGGCGAAAAAGGCTGTGTAAACCTTAAGTGCTTAATATCTTCTTTGTTTTTCAGTTAACGATACTCGAACTCTACAGGTGTATCTCCGCTGTGAATTCCAGGAGGTCCTGAACATAGCCAGTGACCAGTATGGCTATTCTCACGCATTGTCTCATCTTCATCCTCCTCATAAACCTACGGGCCATCTCATCCTTCCCGCATGACAACACCTTCTGGCAGTTTGCGAATTGGACTGCCCAACAGTATACTGCGGACTCATGTTATGTTTGTCATATATTGCCTACCAGTGTTTCTGTTAACTTAGACATTAATACTTATGATCAATATGTTTATTAATCATAAAAGAGGGGATTGATAGATATTTAGGCCCCATCTTGTATATTCTGTGTACGTGCATAAAGCATAGTCTCATGTTCTAGTTAGTTTTGGAGAACATTCTAGACCAAACAGAGAAGTCTCTGTATCTATGTTAGTCTTCACGAAAATGTCATCCCGACTTCTGCATCTCTTCTCCCTGCCTATTCTCAAAACAATAGTGATGCAAAATGTGTCTATGTCAGGATGTTGTAATAACACCCCCTTATGTTCGCAACCTATCTGTATAAAGGGAGTACCCCCCCTCATATCGGGGGATCTCTGATGAATAAACTTCTCTCTAGCATTAGAGGGCTGTTTTGTTCTCTTTGGTTTCCGAGCACGCTCACTACACAGTACAAATCGCACAGACGAGGCTGAGGTCCAGTTAAGCATATTTGTGGTAAAACAACAGAAAAAACTAAACAAGGAGTTCACAAACTTTCAGGCAGCACTATATATACTGTTTCATGTTTTTTGTTTGTTTTTTACACTTGGCATTATACCTAAATAACAGCTTCCCTTATTACGTAATATGAAAAGGACAGCCAATACACTGGCAATGGATGTATGGACATCTTGTTATTCAATACTATCTGTACTAAACAAAATCATTATTTTTAATGTCTTTCATGGATACAATGCTAAATCACATTTTCTCCATTAGTCATCTCCATTAGTCCATTAGTTGACATTTTGCAGGCTGCAGAATATAGTACAAGTACAGACAATTTGTGAACCCAGGACACCCATGATACAGATGGTTTTTTAACACTTACCATGGCTGCAACTGATCCTGGGGCTAAGGGAAGGGTTTATGAGCAGGTCTTTGGAGGGAGTGTGAAGTCCTGCCTCCTTTCCACGCTGAATCATTCTCCCAGGTGTCAGAATTGCAGCATCATCACCAGGCATTAGGACAGCTACAACAACAATCAAGACATAAGTTCAATCATTTACGTGAGTTTCATTGAACTAAGTCAAATTGAACTACATTTTATGAGTAAAAAAACAAAACATTTACACCAGTCCCCAACCACATGAAAAATATCACCACTTCTGACATTGACTTTAAAGATCTAAATAAAATCCAATAACCAGCAACAAACCAATAACCAGCAATAAAAAAATGAAAGAATTTTATATAGTCAAAAATGACCTAAACACATTTAGGTAAGCATTTTACCATCACACTTCTAAACCTTTCTAAAGCAGAAAAAACAAAGTTTGTAATATTGATATAAATATTATAAATCAAAATGACACTTGTAAATTACTTTATATTAAAACCAGGGATGCACCAAAAGGAACATTTGGGCTGAATGCCGAATACCGCTTTTTCACGATATTTCAAAATTTATTTGTACCTTGGTTTTTAAAGAAAAAAAATCACAACTGTCATTTTAAATTATTTATTGAACTATACCAGTCTATACACTACCAGTCAAAAGTTTGGACACCTACTCTGTTTATTTTTAGTGTTTTTGACATAAGAAACAGGGAAGATGCCAAACCAATGAAAAACATATTAGTGTGTCGTGCTTGCGCTGTATATGTACTAAATAAACATGTGTGTTTCACATCATCGCCTCATCACTCAGCCTGAACTTTGCTATTACACGCTGGTGGCTGCTTCATGAAGCTCGTTACAGTAAACATAGCACGGGGTCAGACTCAGACAAAGACAAGCACAGGACACTGCGTAATCGCACATTAAATAGACGAATTACACAAGCCCCGAGTGATGACGAGACGAGCCACAGGTGAGATTGATGAACACACTCGCATAAACCCATGGAAATACATATATGGACACAACTAGACACAGACGACAAAAACACATGCCCAAAGGCAGGGGTCTGGGGCTATGATGACACTATGAGGTCGTGACACTAGGGTTAGGCTTTTCCATCCATCCTGAAGACATTCTCACATATGGAAAGCACTTGTAGAGTGTTGAATTCAGAGAGATACGGCGTGCAACGTGAGAGACAGAGAGAGTTGCTGATAAGCTGTAATGATTGTTAACTAATGCTCTAATCTGTGTTCTCTATCTTTAGTAACATTTAGCTCAAATGTTTGAATAGTATCTGGGAAACTTTGGCTGCTCCAGGGAGCCTCACTGTGTAAAAATAACACGTTAATGTGTGTGTGGTACACTAGAGCAGTTAGCTTTAACCCCGGAGCTAAGGAGTAAAACATCCACTCTGGTTCACGTCTACGGCGTCAATAAAAATGACATTGTTCGATATAAATTATTTGGCCTTTTCACTTATTCATTATTTTCTTGCCATTTTCAAGTGAATAATTTCAATTGTCGACTATTCAGTGCATCGCTAATTGAAAATTAATCTAAGGATATATACAAAGCTGATGTCCTGAAGGGCTGTAACATATTGACCAGACGGAGAGGGATCCAAATGCGGAAATATACCGCTTTTATTTACATAAATCACGTGTACATAGAACGCCAGGTAAATCACTAGCATTGAGCTTAATAGCATAAAGGTTCTCTTGGGGTGGTCAGGACGGTCCAGGGTCATAACGGGAGAGCAGAATCCAGGAGGTACAGAAGGACTAGGCAGGAGACGAGGTCTGGGGAATAAGCATGGGCCAGAACACGGGAGATCAAACAGGCAATGGAAACGCTCGGTATGCGGCATGAGTCGGCAATATTTCGTGACTAAGACATGGTGGGAAGGTGTATAAGTATGACTGAAAATGGGGCGTGGTAATGAGTGGCAGGTGAGGCTGGTTAGGGACGATCAGGTGGCATTCCTTACAAGAGCTTTATGGATTTACTTATCCTTATCAGATGCAGAGAAACTGTTAGACGCGTATCTCAATAATATTGGACTATTGTAATAGACTTATAATTGGATGCTCTAAAAAGTCCCTAAAGAAACTCGTACAGAATTTAGCAAAGCCAGAGAACTAACTAATTTTAGGAAGTAAGAGAAACCCTGCGTAGGGTAGCACAGTAGGTGAAGTGGTGTCACGATTAGCCCCTCCTCCACCTGTCATTCATGCCTGTTTTGTTTTGGTAGCCATGTGCGTTTCATAGTCCCGCCTTGCGTTTTGTAACCCTTCCCCTCGTTAACGTAGTCAGGTGTTCCTTGTTTACTTTTGGTCTATTTATATACTCAGTTTGGTCTGGTATGTCGGTGGTCATTGTAGTGATTGTATTGCATTGTAGTGTGTATTGCTTACAGCCCAGTGTACGTTCGTGTTCATATGTATTTCGGTTTTCTGCTTGTTGGTTCTTGTTTAAGTATGTCTGAACGTATCAGTTATGTTTCCTGTTCCGATTCCCTCACGGACCTGACCTATGACTGTTTGTTTGACCCTGAATTTGGATTGCCCTTTAATAAATCTCGCTCTCCTCAGCATTTGTATCTGCCATTTTTCCCACCGTTGCTCCCAGCGTTACAGGTGGGTTATAGTATGCAATGAGTTCACTCAGATATTGTTGGTCCAGACCATTTAGTGCTTTATATGTCAACAGAAGAATTTCAAGTTCAACTGGGAGCCACTGCAACACAGAGAGAGTAAGATTAATGTGGTTGAATTTTCTAGTCCTAACAAGACAGCTGGAGAAGGTGTTGAGGCAGGGGAACCCAGTCATGAAGTCTTCTGGAAATCTGGGATGTTGATGCTGTCATCTATCCATATCATGCATTCATTCTAGTTTATGCTGATGATTTGGGTGCAATGCAATAGCTCAGTGAGCCCTCACGACTACATATTATAACGTTATAATAATAATGTAATACATGTTTATACAAAGCACCTAGAAAATGCTCTGGTTTGCCAGTGGGCACAGCGATGCCACCAGTGTAAACGCAGATGCCACCAGCGGATGTGCTGATGCCACCTAAGAAAATGCCCAGCCTCGCTAGTGAACGGTTGGGCTACTGCAATAATTGAATTTCCCTCTTGAATTAAATTGTCAGTCCGTCCATCCATAAGTGTGGTAGTGGAGAAAGACTTTTCACACTCCCTCTTGCAGTTTCGCCTTTGACTGACCCTAACAACACCCTACTTAGATTACCTGGGATCACTTCCAAAACCCCACACACTGGGCCCACAGGACAGAGGAATCCCTTCTTATAAGACTCACCAGGGCCTTGGTATGAGGAATTGTGGCTTCCACTATGACAGAGAGCTCCTGTTTAGTTTGTTGCATTTCTAACCATAATGCATCATCTTTGAAATTCGCGAACACACGAATGCCCAAATTGCCCATGATTCTTATAACTCTGAGTTAGATACTGGATTCTAAACAATTTTGGAGGGTGGTATATACAACCCCTACAAATCATTTAAAATTTACATTAGTCAGCAAGTAAAATAGATAATAATGGGCAAATTTTATATGCACCACCTACTCATTTACAGTAACTGCTGCAACATAAAAAACAGAATAGAATATACTCAAAAGTATTGGCCCTGCATTGCCGTGCGCACCTTGGTTCTCCGGAGTTTCATGCTATTGATGTTGTGTCGAGCTGCTGGATTTAAGGTGAGATTCTTCCTGATTTGTTTAATATAATGATTATCATTAGGTAATTTAAGAGTAATATCTGTGCCAAGTTTTGTCATCAGTGTTTGTGTGTTAAAACAAATTCACGCTGTAGCCTCACAGGCAGTCTATTTTAGCAAGCTAATTAACGTGCAGTGTTTAGTTGTGTAAGACGTTAGGTATACATAACCACAATTCTAAAGCTAGCAACCTGTAAGGTAATGGCAAAGTTTCAAATTAGCTAACGTGTTCTGGTCGTTATATTCATATTTTGTCTCTTTATTCATTTACTAGATCAAAGAAGAGTTCTGACGTATTACAACAATTGCCCTGGAAGAGACATTCATGCTGAAACTTGACAGATACACAGCACGTCTTCTGCAGCTGATGCGAGCCAAAGGAGGAGCTGCTGGCACCAGAATTCTTCCTTTCCTAAACACTGTAAAAGAAGTAATTTTTGTTTTTCTTTCACAAGAGTGCAAAAACTAATTTGCAGAAACAAGTCACTAAAATGCATCTCCCTACAGTCACAGAGTATTGAGGAAAAAAGGGATGCAGTTGTATGTTGCCTCATTGACTACCTTGGGGAACACCAAGAAGAGCTCTTCCAAGACTGCCAGGTATGTTATTAAATTATTTATTAGGTCAAGGGGACTCGCCAATGTTTATTTATTGATTTATGTTTTCAATTTTCTGTTTACTTTGATTAATATTAAGTAGCCTTTGGTGGAGAACAATTGAGAAGATTGAGAATATTGATGGTTTATTGGTTTGACCTATATTACATGCATGGGGCAAACAGTGATTATAAAAATCTGAATGATTCACCAAAATGATCTAGTGGCACCTCCTGTTATGCAGTCATTCTATGAGATCACATTTCTATCCAGAAGGGAATGGTCTGTTCCATCATGATAATCTGTCCATTTACAGCAATAGGTTGCACTGATAAATGTTTCATTATGGCATGCTGGGCTAAAGCATTCAGGTTTTGACTTACATTGTCACAGGCTTATTTTATGCTGAAGCACAGATTAATACAGAAATCTCTGTTTGTGTCAAAATAAATATCTTGACCAGGAACACATGGAGGATGGATGTGAAGGCTACATGGACCAAAGCATGAAGGTGCTTGTGATCCATAGTCCATCAGGAGAGGACAGTCCAGTAGATTATTGTCATTGAAGGTAAACAAGTGCTGCATGGGTGTAGAAACCGAACGAGGGCATGTATGCTGTTGATGGGATTGATCTATGCCCTCAATCTTGAGTACCCCAAGAAGCTGAAGTACAATTTTGAAGCATTCCAGAAACTTTTTTTGGAACTTGACAGAGGAAAGCTGTTCAAGAAGGTCCAAAGCCGTAAAAATAAACTAATGGACTGAACTGTTTGCACCAAAGTTCAGGGCGTGGGTCATATCCGTAAGGGAGTCCGACAAAGAAACATAACCAATACGCAAAGACATACTTAAACACGGACAACTAGCAAGAACAGAATACAGACGAGAATGCGAACATGTACAGGGCTGAGCAAACACCACACACGAAGTCAAGGACCAATGCAAAAAACCAGCGACATACCAGACCAAACAGAGGATATAAATAGAACAGATCTAACAAGAGACACCTGACTACTATAACGAGGGGCAGGGATTACAATATACAAGGAGGGACTATGAAACACATGGCTACCAAAACAAACAGGCACGAATGACAGGAGGAGGAGGGCTAATCATGACACTTGTCTTGTGCCTGGCAATCTAAATTAAATTAACATTCCTTGAATGAATAACAAAAAATATGTATTATTATTTAATATTTAATTCATTAATTAGATATTTAATAATTTAGATTATTTGACTAACAATGAAGTGTTAATGCTACATAATTTTTTATAAATAATTGGTGGTATAATGTATTGAAAATGTGTAGACTTTAACCAATTTCTTTTAGTGTGTCACAGGTGTTAGGGTTAAGTAGTCCTTATTCAAAATATGAGGTAAATATACCCAAACAAACTGAGTGCAAATTGTTACATCGCATTTACTGAGTGTATCACATAACCAGATACACTGTGCTATCAGGACTGGTGTTTGGACATGAAGATTAAATCCTGCATAATTACTATGGAAATGCTGTTCCATGTTGATGCATATATAATATTGATCGTATTTTCACTATTTTGCCATGTTATTCACTCATGAGACTATTATCACATCTCTGCTATTCTTATTATCGTAATGTATGTCTATTAATCTGGTAATTGTCACGTATGGCTCCGCCCTCCACCCCTGTCTTGTTTCGTGTGTTTTAGTTCCACCTTTGGTTTTGGTTTCCTTGTTTTTTTTTCTGTTTTTCTTGCCCGTGTATGTGTCCCTGCCCTTGGTTATAGTTATGACTCAGAAACGTCATTCTGCTACCTAATAGATCAATGTGCTGCAGCTAAATTTGGTGTCATCAATATGTTGCAACCACATTTGTTAAAATAAAAACAAATTCTTTGAAGATTCTCTACAGTGCTGATAGTGGCAAAAAATTCCTGAGCCTGAACTTTTTCCCTGGAATGTGCGCGACACATTTTCAAAGCATAATTTGTTGGCTGCTGGGCCCAAATATACAGTATAAATAGCCTGTGCATAACCCTGATCATGAATATTTTGAAGCAGGGTCCTTATGCATTAATAGTTCAATTATAGAAATATATATTTTAAATCATAATGGGTGAAACCTCTATTTCACTAAACCATACTTCATTCATCACTTTTCCCTTTCCTTGCAACCACAATTAGATTAGGCGCTGAGGGAAAATGCAATAAATGTACATACACACAAACAACCACAAATGGATTTTCCTTCAACATTTCACCTAACAAATATACGTGCAATTTGTGTTTAATAATATATACCTTAAACAATATGCCCACACTCATGCCACACATAGTGAAGGTGCTTACCCGAGGAGGCAGGCTGCTCTCTGTTCTCTGCTTGGTACTTCATATGTATACACACAAAAACACGTGCAGAGACAGACAGACCGACAAACATGTATACGTCCATTGGGAAGAGTTGACGGGTATTGGTGACAAAAGACAAAAAGAAAATAGGCATTAGTCAAGCTAACATCACCATAAACAAAAACACCATAATTATAAAAAAGGCTGACTTGGTAGTGGAGCAAACAGGTTCAGGATTAGGTAAAAACACACATGCACCCAAAAATATAGATTAAACAGTACATATTAGCAGATTTGACATTTATAAAGGACAAAGACTTGTACAACAAAGAACCCTACAATGCCATACGAACTCTGGATCATTGGCCCTCATTACCCCTTAAAGATACCAATAACATGGAAAAAATAAAAATATTTTGAAAAAACTGATCACTTTATCTGGTCATTTGACCAGACATTGGACCGGCACTGTATCTTTGAAGAAATATATTAAAATACAATTCTAACAGTAATTTATTATAATTGTGACGGGCAGTGCGTGCGAACTAAAAGGAAGCGATCACGCCAAGTCTCAGGGAAATAGAATGGTTTAATGATTATGCAACCAAAAATCCATGCACTGCTCCAAATTAAGGAAACAATAACCAGCAGTCAACTGGTACAAAGACAAGACATATATAGACAGACAAACGACCGTCAGGTGAGGGTCTTAAATAGGCCCTGCCCACCTGAGGGAAGAACACAACGCAACAACAACAGAACAACTGCCGCTGTGACGGAGTGCGACCGGTAGGAGGAGCCTCCTGTACCGTGACAGACCCCCCCACCAAGCCACACTATGCCCCAGTGTGCGGCCCACAGCGGCAGTACACAAGACACAAGACGAAGGGGCAGGAAGGCAGGGACAAGGCAGGGTCACACATCCTGCGGTCCCGGAGCTGAAACACAAAACACAAAACACAGATTAGCTCCCGCCTCCCTGGGCGGCGCCCTGGACCGGCTGGGCCGTCAACAAGACACAAACCACGCCCCAGTCGGTCACAGGGCCCTCACGCCCTAAACCGGCATCTGGCCGTTGAGCCCCACAAAGTGTGCGTGTGTGCAGGTTACCTCCCTAGGGAACTGTTGATCGCCTCCTGGACCTACCTCTCGTCTCGGGGCCGACCCCTGGACAGAGCCGGGAGTCACCCTGGGCAACCCTATCCGGCTGGGGAGACTGCCCCTCATGGGGAGGTGCATAGCAGGGTGGACTCCTCCACCCTGCCGGAGGTTCCAGGGGGGAAGCACTCCTTCCCCATAGGTGACTGGCTACACCCCAGGGCCAACCTCCTGGTCACCCCGAGCACGAGGGGGGACCTCTGTCTTCAGCAGGAGCTCTTCAGGCCGGAGCCCTCTGGTCCCCACATACACGGGGAGCCCTTCCCCTCTAGGGGGGCTACTTACGACCAGGGCTCCGGTCACCCCATCACATAGGGGGGCTCCTGCCTACTTTGGAGATCCCACAAGGTCCAGAGACGCCGCAGTCAACCGCCAGGGGGTACCTGCACACAACATGTATGCACACAAACACACACACAGACACAAGACATCGCGCACTTACCCTCTCACCAGCGGGTTTCATGCCCCTTCGCAGCTCACCCCAGACCTTCTCTCTATAATGTCTGGGGGCTCCAGGGCAAACCCTTCCAGAGAAGGATCCTGTCCCTTCGCAGCTCACCCCAGGCCTGTGCCTTCCGTGCCACAGACGGTCGCACGGGACCCTCCATAGCTCCCCCCCAAAAACACATTTAGGGGAGGGGAGGAGCATACGGGGAATTACATATAACAAATCACAGGCACGCTAGAACAAAAACGAATACGCAAGACAAAACAAACGACATGTGCACAATGCTCTCGCCAGCGCCAGTCCACCGTCACGTATACACACACATAGATACATAACGACGATGGACTGGCTTAACACGAGGCATGTGCAGTCACACGGGAAGAGAGCAGCTCCGTTCACCACCGTGCCACATACAGTGCAACACACAAATCAAACATTCAAGCACGGCGGGACGAGCGGTGAGTGACCAGGCTCTCCTCACACACAAAACAATCCGTACCGCTTATTCCCGCTAGTCGGGGTCACGGGGGGCTGGAGCCAATCCCAGCATCTCCGGGCGAAGGCAGGGTACACCATGGGCAAGTTGCCAGTCCACCACATGGCCAACATGCACACACACACTCACACCTACGGGCAATCTAGAGTGACCAATCAACCTAACATACATGTCTTTGGACTGTGGGAGGAAACCGGAGTACCCGGAGAAAACCCACGCAGACACAGGGAGAACATGCAAACTCCACACAGAGCAGCCCAGACCAAGAATCAAACCCAGACTGCCTTGCTGTGAGGCGACAGTGCTAACCACCACACCACCATGCCGCTCGTATATACATATTGCATTATTAAATGATACTATATCATTATATATATGATAAAATTAATAGTTTGGCAAGTGTTTTTCACATTTATGTTGTGAACATCAGTCATATCTATGAGCACCTTTTATTCACAGTTGCAATTCAGAAAGTAGTAGAGTTCCTGAATGTAGTAATTTAGTGATGCCTGGATAGACAGACAGGTTTAAACTGTGGCCATGTCACGATAGCGAGAGAACGAGGATGCGGAGTCGAGCGTCGTAATTTACAAATGATTTAATTTGACATACAACCAAAATAGCGCGGAAGCGCGTTTGACATATAACATACACGTGGACTCTAACAAAGACGAGCACGGGACACTGCGTAAACGCACATTAAATAGACGAACAACACTATCCCCTTGTGATGAAGAGACAAGCCACAGGTGAGACTGATGAACACACCCACACCGACACACACCCACGGAACTACACCCCCACCAAGGGCAACTCTCTGCCTCGGGTTGCCCAGCGCAGCTGTAAAACCCCGGATCCACCTCTATGGACAGGCCCGGGACCGGCGGGAACCTCGGCTCGCGGGAGTCGAATCCTCTGCGAGGATCCCTCTGCGAGAATCCCACCGCAACAACACTCAGAACACCCTCCCCGGAAAGACAGGGGAGAACACGTTAGACACTGACAAAAACACTGGCACGAACACACACACAGGCACACACACCAACATGGGCACAAAAGGGAAGAGGGGATTAGGGATAAACACAGGGACGGACACAGACATTTGAGGCAATAGCGGGCCAGGCTTCCACGCCTGGTTCCCCACAAACGCAGGCAGAGGCTATCCTGGGATCTTCGGCGTGAACCCCATCCTCCTGCCTCCTGGCACAGCACCCGAGGGTCCTTGTCCCACCGCGGCAAAAGCAGGGGCTGGCGCCGGTTCCTGGCTCCGGTTCCTGGCTCCGGGTTTGGCAATTCGCCTTCCTCCTCGGTGCCACCAGAGGGCGGGTACGTGAGGGAGGTAGGCTATATGCCCCGGTCTCTCCCCTTCGCGCCTCCATGGGTTCATCCTGCGGCCATGCTCCCCTCGGGCTAGCCTCGGGGGAAACGTCATCTTGCTCCTCCTCCGGGTCCCCTCTTACCTCAGAGTAGCAACCACTCCGCATACTGGAGGTCCTAGCCCTGCTGCTCTGGTCACAGTCCATTCCCACCTCCAGGGTAGAGCTCCTGGAGAACTCCATCTCCTCTTCCTCTGAGAGAGGCAGAGGCGCCTCCTCTGGTCGATTCCCCTTGCTCCCGTACCCCTCCTCCCCGTCAGAATACTCGGTGGGAGCCGAGCATATCGACAGAGGGGGGGCTGTCGTCCTCATTGTCATATTCTCCTGAAGGTGGACCCTCTTCCTCACTGTCACTGGACTCCTTTGTCTGGTGGGGAGCATTCACTGGCCGCTGGGGGGTTCTCCTCATTGGTCCGCAAGCTTGCGGTAGAACCCCGCCAGTCTTCCCTCCTTTGCTTCGCGCTTGCAGCGGATCAGGTAATTGTGTATTACCTCCGCTGCTGCCTCCTCTGACTCGCTGCAGAGGTAGGCCCCTTGGACCTCCACCTCACCCTTGGAGGTCCTCCTTCTGGCTGCACAGGACTGTCAAGGGAGAGGGAGCACGTAGGTGCTTCCCCTTTCCTCTCCCCTTCTTGGCCTTGGCATAGCCAGGCATCCTCTCCTATGGTTCGTCTTTCTGTCACGATAGCGAGAGGACGAGGATGCGGAGTCGAGCGTCGTAATTTACAAATGATTTTATTTGACATACAACCAAAATAGCGCAGAAGCGCGTTTGACATATAACATACACGTTGACTCTAACAAAGACGAGCACAGGACACTGCGTAAACGCACATTAAATATACAACCAACACTATCCCCTTGTGATGACGAGACAATCCACAGGTGAGACTGATGAACACACCCACACTGACACACACCCACGGAAGTACATATATGGACATAAACACACGCCCAAAGTGAGGGGTCCGGGAGCTTCACCGTGACAGGCCAAAGCATTGCATGCAGTTATATGGTTCACATGATATGACAATATTATTTAAATGTTGTAAAAAATATAAAATAAAAACAATATTATTATATTATAATAAATGTCAAATTTCCACACAACATTTTTTCCACAAGTGCATCATACAAACTCTCTGAAGTATGATCTGTGAACAGATCTGTACATACATATGAAGCCTGCTTTTTGCCTTATTTTGTTATGAATTATGACAACCGTACTGTATATGCATCTGTAGCTCTGCTTGTCCAGAGGTCTATAATACAAGATAAAAATTTAAGCTCTGAAAATCATGCACTAATAAGATTACTGGCATTTCTATATACAGTGCTCACCATAAATGAGTACACCCCCTTTAAAAAACAAGATTTTAATCAATTTCACTGATCACAAAAGCAATTCCCTCATTTTAGACCGGACTGAGTTTCACAAACATGAAATTAAGGTCAATAATGAAAAACTTGGATTGCAAAGTCTTCAGTTTTACTCAAATTTGTTGATGCAAAAAATTACTACATCTACACACAAAAACAAAAACTACTACATCTACACACTGATTTTAAAGAAAATCCTTCTTAAAAGAAAGGCGGAGTATGCAAATTACTTAAATCCACAATAACGAAATGACTTAAATTCAAATAACGAAAACCTGACTTCTAAAAATCTTTCTACCATTAAAAAAAATCTGTTAACTATGTACTGAGTCATAAAAACACTATTAGGGCATAAACATGTAAGTAAACATTTAAAGAAGTATAAATATCTTTATTTAGAGAGAGGTAGGTCAGTGAGAAACAAAAATCTGTAGACACTCTTACTCTAGTCAGCTCCTGTGCTGCAGCATTTAGCTATTATAACTGTTGTTGTTGTTATTATGCTAAATGGAACCAGCTGTTGGCGGACAACAGAAAAGCTCCAACACTAGGTGTTTTTGAATCTAAGATAAAAACATATTTGACCATACTTGTGGTTAGATATTGTTTTGTGGGTACTGAAACACTGGACGTAAAATGTAGCATGATTTCCAGTTCTGTGTATCTTTTACTTATTCTTATTTTCATTCTTTAATTCTTTTATCTTAATTTATTCTTAATTTAAGTTCTCAAAAATTACTGATTATGTTAAACCCTTTGATTTGATTTCTTTAAATTCATTATTTAATTCATTTCAATTTATATTTTATTACTATAAAATCTTATTTTAAAAAAAAATATTATACTTTTTGGCAATGAACTTCCCAAGATGAGAGATCTCAGGTCATAAAAGCATCTTTTTTCTTGTGTAAAGCACTTTGACTTGCCAGGGTGTATGAAAGGTGCTATATAAACTTGCCTGTCATGTGGCCAAAGACACTTTAACCCCCAAAATCCCAAGCACCTACTAACCCAATCCTCCTCCCTTATTACAGCACGCCTGTTTCCTGTTACCACACCTTCATTTAAACCCAGACTGTGTATCACTTCTTTGCAAAGTATTTCCAATTCCTGAAGGAAGCATACTTACTCTATGGTTCGATCTGGTTTGTTGTTCTCTATTCTTTTTTGGATTTGCCTTTTTGTACCTTTGCCTGGATCTGACTGTAAAATGGTGTTATCTATATGGACTGGTTTTGATTTCTGCATTGTTTGACTATGCTCCTGTTAATAAACCTTTTTTAGTCTGCAAGCATCTGCAAAGGTTTTATGCTAGAAAGACTCATCTAGGAAGAGTCATCTACTGATGCTCTTTTATATATCACAGTATGTTAAAAAAACACATTCTGGAGGGAAGCCTTCAGATTTTTTTGTTGAAAAAGTCACCACTATTGACTGTTGTTTTGGAGAAACGCTCCTGCTTAGCGGCTGGCTTTAAAACGGTATGTGAATTCGACAGGATGGATGGAATATTTTCAAATGGCAAAACAAATTAGTAGTGTTTCCGGACTTTGTTAGTACTGCCCCATAGCATATTTTGTATTTGGGAATAATGCACTAAATCAGACTTAACATATTCGATTGACGTGAGGTTTCCTTTCTTTGTCACTGAGGGCAGAAGGCTCACCATATTTTCTCTCAGGGCTCTCTCCACTGGCCATCATACCAGTGCATGCAAATCAGCATGCTGTCATGTATAGCTCCACCCCGACATGTCAATCTTCCCTTTTGTTGTCTTCTCTGTAGGTTCCATGCCTCCACAGACCAAAGGGGGGCGCTCTCCCAAGCGCTTGGACACTGCCCAAGGCAGAACGGACATGGAACTACGTCACCAGACGGACCACTTTGTCCAGTCTCTCTACCTGGCTGCCCAAGTAGCTACCTAGAGACGAAGAGCGCGCGCACACCTTCGAGAAAAAAGCGGTATTAGTTCTGCACTCGGGCCCCGTGCAATAAGCGACCGTCGTAAGGATAAATTAGTTCACTTGTTTATTTCTTTTGGCGGAGTTTGCCAATACCTAACCGCTTATGCTAGCCAGCTGGATCCAAGAACTGTTTTAACATTCGTGCGATGGCCGGACCTCCGCGAATTCCATTTAAAAGTCGACTTAAAATCCTCGCCGTGAAAACCCCTCTACGGAATGTCGAGGGACCGCCGATTGACCGGCTACCAGAACTTCTCCCCGGACGGAGCAACGCGATCCAGCGGAACTTTTCTTCACTAAAGCGCACGAAGGAGTCCTCCTCAAGAGGCTACCTGGCCTACTGCGCGGGCCGCAGATGGACAACACCAAGTAAGACTATGCATCTGGGCAGACTTAATATAAAACTGTACGCCTGTTGAAAATCGAGGAGAGCTTAGTTTGGTTTTTCGCGCCATTGAGTTTCTCTTCGCCTGTAAAACTTCCTCCCCCATCTATTGTCTTAGTTTCTCGTGTCTGTGGCTATAGAGGAGAGCTTAGTTTGGTTTTCGCGCCGCTGAGTTCTCTTTGTCTGAAAGACCTCCCCCCACACGCACGTGCACCCGCATGTACCTGAATTCACATCCACACACGTACCCGAACACGCAAGCACTCACACACACACGCTAGACGATTCCCAGTCCCTTGTTTGTTATACTGTTTATTATGAAGTGTGTTTAATAAATGTCTTCTGTGTTAAACGCTGTTGTCTGAGTCATTGTCTCTCCGTAATAACCTGAAGCCAGAACTATTATTCGAACTAAAAACCTTCAGATTTAAAGCTTGTTTATCCAACCAATTGGGTTGCGGAAGTTGACCAGACTTGTTAGATCAAGTTTATATTAAATTAAGTAAAGTTAATGCCATCTAAGCTTCCGCCATTTCGTAGGTAATTTTATGAGACTGATTACTTGAATAAATTTGGCCCGCACCTACATCTCCCATGTACTAGTGTTTTCATGTCAGTTTGTTCCCTCCTGCTCATTTGTAACCCTGCCTCTTGAATTACCGTTACCTGTTCCTAGTTTATCTCCTCGTTATACCCTGTGTGTGTTGCAGTATGTTGCAGGTTATTGTTGATTGTGGAAGTCTATGCTGATCTTGTTTATTGTATTTCAGAATTTGTCATGGTTTTCTGCTATTTCTCTTGGTTGGTATGTCTATTCTAGTGTCGGTTGGGTAATTTTCTGAGACAGGTGCCTTTTGGATCATATTTTTGGGAAGAAAAATACATAAAACAATTGCATTTTTGATCATTTAATCTGAAAGTGAGTTAAGACATTGAGGAAATACATTTTCACACATGAAATCCCAGTCACTATTAGGCATTTCTTTCTCACTGAGAGTCTTCAACCCTGTCATAGACAACTTGGACTCTTTGCGACTATGATTTGAAAAGATATTCAAGTAAATTCTTGGGAAAACCTTAATAATGAGATGTCCCTTGTAAAAGATCACTTACTCTATGTGGAATGTTTTTCACAATTTGTTTGCCAAAACAGGTGATGGGAACTTAATCATTGGCCATTTTTTAATCCAAAATATGCATTAACATTTGGATTTTGTTATGCTTTCATGTTTGTTCTTATTGTCCTGTAAATTGTACATATAGTTCAACATATGTTAACCTCACATTTCTTCTTATGAAAATATTTATAAAAACCTATCAAATAACAGGGTTGAATTAAGTGTGATGGGGATGGAAATATTTACAGGGTTGAAGGCACACTCAATATTTCAATATGGTATGGATTTATTTACCTGTGAAATTAATGATATAACATTCAGTGAAATTGAAATGGAATTTTATTGAAGGAGCTAAGAGGGCAATAATCAAGATTTCTCAACAGTCATGAAAATACATGAAACAAATATGAAACCAACAAAACATTTTATGAAATACTGAACATTAAGTCAGAAACATCAAGCATAAATTCATAACAAACAAATGGAATGAATCTGTCCATGGTCAGCTTAAAAAAACCCTTATCATAAGCATAAGCTATGGAAAACTACCTTGCTGGAATCTCATTTTGATTAAAACTATTCAATGTACAACACTGAACTCAAACTTCACTGTAAGATGCTGAGTCATACATCCTTTATTCAGAAAGCCTGCCACAAACGTCTTTTTGAATTTCCTTGTCATGAATTTCCATATGTCTATACGATGCATGCATTTAACTTGAACATGGGTTTCATCCACAGCAAGGATTATTCTTGGATGCATGTGCATCTTGGATGTCCCAGCCATGGTGATTGTTGGTGATATGATCCAAAATGCATTGCTTGGATTTCAGTACTGTACTTTCAGGTAAAGTTCTCAGAAAAATCTATGTGGATTAAGCATTCATCAGTGGCCATGTTCTTCCTCAGCTCACGGTAGTAAGCATACTGCTGCCTAAGCCTGACTAAGCCTGGCCCTAAGAATTTTACATCAAACATTGACTGGAGCAAAATATAGTGTTGGGCCTTGTTCTCGCCACAGTGAAAATGTTATGCTTCTGTGCTTGTACCCCCAGTCTAGCACCATCCAAAACAGGAAGAGAAACAGTGGTTTCCTGTGCATAACAGCTAAAGAAAAGGCCACATTCAGAAGGGATAATATCAGAAAATACTCAAACAAGCCAAATCACAAACACTCACAAATATATCAAGACTTCATGCACTTTTTCATTTCTAATACACACTAAGAGCAACAATACATAGAATGTGAATAGGCTATTCTTTCCTATATGACCCCATCCAATTCTAAGCTATTCTGTTTTTGCTTCCTGTTCAACTGTAGGATTGTAACAAAAATATGTAGAGCCTCTAACTGCACACAAACAAGACAAATACTTGTACTCACCTACATAGACCTAGCAGCACATCAAGAACAGCATGGCCTAATATGAGAAACAATCCAAAATGAAGCAAAAGCAGGAAGATGCATCTATGTGTGTGCGCGTTTGTGTAATGTGTAAAGTGTCTGTGACCAGCAGAAAGACTGGTGCATGCAGGGTAACGTCTGAAGTCTGCATGTCGTGTGTGTGAGTGAGTTAGTAGACAAGGAGTGCGATGGGAGGTTGTGGTAGTTCAAAGAACAGAAATACATGAGAGAATTTCAAGTAACAGTAACAATAAATTAACAATTAATTACTTTTAAATATATTTCTAGCAATAATTAGCTCTCATTTCTAAGCAAATCTACAAATAGAACATCTAACCCTACCAAGCTCCCATTAACAACAATTTTTTCAGGTCAATTTCTCACTCAGTTGAGTGACTAAAAGTCACTAACAGCAAAGGCATCATCACAGACCTTTCCAGCACAAACAGGTCATACAACTAACCAACTTCAACTGTGTTCCTAAAAGTCTTAATGATTATAATGCACTCTAGTTAGTGTTTTTCTCCATCTCTATATATTGATTACTCCCACCCCATCATCCTAAAAACACATCAGCTCTCTTGCAAGCAAGAGATCTGTAAAGTGTGAAGTGCATGTGCAAGTATGTTTTGGGTCAAATCAGGGAAAATGTTTAATCAGTACCCCAGAAGGACCAGTACAGAGCAGGCTGGTGGACATGGTGAAGTATTGCTATGTGTTGTGGCCATATGAATGGATCAGAAATCAGTGCTTCTGGAGTCTTTAATCACTGTTCACTCACCTTGTAGATATAAAGTCATAGATTATGGCTATAGTATGTCTTTTTCCAAATGGCTGCCCTCGTACCTGAGAAATACTGAAACGAGAAGAGACGAGCCTTGCCTGATATCTACCCTGGGCCATCCACCTCCTGCTTAACCAGCAATAGATGAAAGATCAACCCACTGCCCTGGCCCCTCTCACCACCCCGAATTCTCCCCTGCTATGGCTGTATCTCAGCTGCCCTGGACTACTATTACTGACCAAGTTTAGGACTGAATAAGAATTACATAGAGAACACGTATATAATTACACACAAAGATGAGCATTATTTATCATTTCCATCTTTTCTTTGTTTATGTATCTCTATAATTGTTGGTATGGTGACCTACGTCGGCCAGAGGAGGATGGGTTCCCCCACTGAGTCTTGGTTCCTCTCCGGGTTCCTTCCTCATTCTCTTAGGGAGTTTTTCCTTGCCACTGTCACCCTTGGCTTGCTCACTGGGGGCTTGGACTCAGACACTTGTAAAGCTGCTTTGTGACAACAACTGTTGTAAAAAGTGCTATATAAATTTTTGATTGACTGTGTTGGACTGGGTGTTTTTAGGTGGTGGACCTCTCTCACTCCAGCTGTGACACAGCAGCACTGCTATCTGATCCACTCACACCAGCACCACATACACTAAAACATCACCATCATGCTAATGTTTGCTGAAGTGCTGAGAACAATCCGCCACCCAAATAATACCAGTCTGTGGTGGTCTTTAGGTGGTCCTTATTGAAACAGGGTGGGAGAAGGAAAGGTATGCAGAGAAACAAATGGACTACAGTGTGTAATTATAGAACTACAAAGAGCTCTTACATGGTAAACAGCCAATAAAATTAACAATAAGTGTAGATTGAGAAGGTGGTCATAAAATGGTATGTAATGTATCCATTTTTATATGTGTATTTACTTTCTTGCTGTAGGGGTTTCATCTACTAATCCTTTAAAGTAGATTAATTTATTTTACCTTAAATATTAATCAGTCTCATTAATTTAGAATCAATCTCATATTCAAATTATACCAGAACCACATTTAGTTCTCAACTAAAGGTAACTAATGGTTTGGTATCTGAAGGATTTAACTATGAATTCTTTGGAGGTTTTGGCAGCAACCGCTTTTGAATGACATCAACACAGACAATTTGGTAAAAATAAATGATACATTTATTTAAAACCAACTATTCTAAAACACAAACGGCATCAACAAGGATCAGTATATTTACAGTGAAGAATCGGCATCTAGTGTGAATGAATGTGTGTAGAAGGGGGAGGAGAGTAAATGTGTGTGCGGGCGTGAGCGTGTGAGGAGGCGGGAGTTGTAATCTCAGTTCTCCTATGGAGAACAAAGCAACTAAATGGCGCCAACTCCAAACAGTAGAGCAGCGTGGCTGTATGTTAATGAGCTCAGCTGGTTTATTCTAACGTGGTCAGAACAAAAGGTAATGGCGCTGGCTTAATAACTAAAAATTAATGTGGTGTGTACGAGAATGGGGAAGACTATCAGTTATCAATTAATCAGACAGACAGAGATCGCATGCACAGCACAGAGAACTTTGTATGAACAAATCTTGATTATCTTAAAGAAAGTTGAACATGAAAAGACTGAGAAGGTCTTAACTGAAACTTGGTTATGTTTGCAGTTGAAATAACTATGCCCTTTTAGAAGTTATGCCCAGCGTTTAGACTCTCAGGTGTTGAGGATTTTGGGTGGTATCGTCGTTCTCGCTGAATTCTCTTCTCTGGAATTAGGGGGGGAATTTCAACCACAGGTTCCTCGTTGATAAAAACAATGCAGTCCAGGTGTCCTGGGAATCGTCCTTCCGGATATGAAGTCCAGTAATGTGAGTCTCGTCCACGGTTTAACGACAGGGATTTGATTGCCTTTGTTTCAAAGCTTGATAGAAGTAGGTTGGTGAATCTGTTGCTGTGGCGACGTTCATCAGTCGGTTGTTATATTACACCGTTACTTAGGCTCGTTAATTAAGAAATACAACTTTCAGCTGTTTGATGTTAGTCGTACCAAAGTTTGCGTGCTCTCACTAAAGCAAACCAGAGAGAGAAGCTGTGTTCGAAATAGCCTACTTCATACGGCATACAGCACTCAGTATATACTGGATACTGCATACTGGTCCTCGTAGTAGTATGCAGTACAGTTTCCAGAATGCGACAAAAGCAAAGCATACTACGGGGTCACGTGAATGTAGCGTTGCATGATGGGATGCAGTACACCACGAAGATAGCTCTGTTCGTGTACTGGAATACAGTGGCCATTTTGAGCAGATTTCTAAACAATTTGTACTAATACACTTTTAACAATAGTTATCTCAAGGTGTACATATAGCAAAATGATAATTCAAACTGAAGTAGACAGTTGGACCAACATATTGATTGACTTCCAGGCTTATATTTCCATAATTTTGGCTCTATGAGAGCCTCTAAAACAGAAACAAAAGTCAAAAAAACGGTTCTGATTTTGGGGATTTAAAGTGTGTAATGTATACTGGTGATGTAAAATCTGTCATGCTCTGCTTTTTCTGATTCAACAGGGTGTTGTCTGACAAAATAAACAATATTGAGCATATACATGGAAGTACTGAAGAGCTCCACAGTATTTTCCACTAGGTGTCCAAAGCCTCTCCAAAGTGCCACGACTTTATCCAAACGTGCCTCACCCTTTATGCTGCCCCCGCGCTGCGTTTCTAGCTTGCAGAACTAGACAGATAGTTAACCGTGGAAGGATGAGTCTCAACAAACTACAAGGCGTGCTTTTCTTGCGTTTATTTGTCCAGACACATCACATGTTCTTTGCGGTAAAACTACAACAGGAGAAAATAAGAAAAGATACATAAATTCCACAACGCATGTTACGAAAATGCATGTTAGTTGTTGGAAAACTAGCTTAATCGTGATCGACATAACGAGCGCTAGCATACTACACCGTTTATCATATGAAACCTATCAAATCAAGAAACTAATGAATTCGCTATTCAGAATGAAGATACATACATCAAAACAAAGAACGCACTCACAGACAAATACCGTCCAACACTCAGGCGTGATAGAGAGCGGTTTCTGCTGCCTTCCAAAACGTGCTCGCTCGTAGCTGTGTCGGTCCAGAATTGAAACTGGAAAACGAAACTTAAACTAAAATCACCTTTTTACTATCCTCTAGATGGCAGTATTTCTAAGTCAAAATAAACTTACTATTTATGCCTTCCTTATGAAGGGCAGAACACTCCCCGCTTGGCATATTGTTAATATGCCACCATAAGCTTTATTTAACTCAAAATTACACTTTCTCTAACGGTTAACAAACTTTCAACTTTTCTCAGATAAGAGGACTACAATCTCTGAGATGGGTCTCAAAAACACTTTAACGGATCCTTCCTTTACAATTTTCACTTCCACCTTACGGATCTTTTTGTCACCACTCGGAAGAGTGTTGACAACCACTCCCATTGGCCATTCGTTCCTATGGGCCTGGTTATCTTTGAGCAAGACAACGTCACCGCTCTTCACGTTTGGACTTTCGTCGGTCCTGTAGCGTGGACAAATAGTCTGTTCTCCATCTCTTCCAAAAGGTGTTTGCGAGGGATTGAACATGCTTCCACTGCTTTCCGAGCAAGTGAGCCACTTGGAAGTTTCCTGAAGGAGCTGCGACTGTACTCATCTTCTGGGCGAGAAGCATTGCTGGGGTAAGGACTGTGGGTGTGTCCGGGTCGGAAGACACGGGCACCAGGGGCCTCGCATTCATTATGGCCATTACTTCCGCCATAAGAGTGCTCAGCACTTCGTGTGTCAGGTGGGTGTGACTAGTCTGGAGCAGCATAGCATCCAGGATGTGCCTGGCAATGCCAATAAGTCTTTCCCAGGAGCCCCCCATATGAGTGTGGTGGGTTGAAAATCCATGAGCACCCCATGCTGTGGAGGTAAGCTGTTACGGTTGAGTCTTCCGAGTTGAAGCCCAGCTCTTTACAGGCCCCAACAAAGTTAGTCCCTCTGTCAGAGCGGAGAAGCCTGGCCGGACCACGGATAGCAAAGAATCTTCTCAGGGCATTAATGAAGCTGTCGGTGTTCATGGACTCAACAAGCTCAAAGTGGACGGCTCTGGTTGACATACAGGTAAAGATTACTGCCCAGCGTTTATTTCCTGAGTGCCCTCCCCTCGTTCTGCGTGCTATGATGGTCCATGGCCCGAAGACATCAAGGCCTACGTGTGTGAACGGAGGCTCTGGCGTGAGTCTGTCTGCCGGTAGGTCTGCCATTTTCTGTTCTTGCAGCCATCCACGCAGCTTGCGACAAGTCACACAATTATGGATGACAGAAGACACCAGGCGTTTCCCCCCAATAATCCAGAATCCTGCTGCTCTAACTGCCCCCTCCGTTATGTGACGCCCCTGATGTACAACTTGTTCATGGTAGTACCTCACTATAAGCATGGCTATGTGGTGGGTGTGTGGGATAATCAGAGGATGTTTTTCCTCTCTTGAAAGGTTGGGGGCAGATGATATACGACCTCCGAGCCGCAGCAGGCCATTTTCGTCTGTTACTGGATCGAGCCTTTTGAGTGGGCTCTGCTTAGGAAGTGTCCTGCCTTCTCTGAGGTATCTCAGTTCGTTTAGATAGGCCTCGTATTGGACAGCATGCATAATCACTCTCTTTGCCTGTGACAGCTCGCTTGGGGTGAGTGTGCCTTTGAAAGAGGCCCATCTGTTGCGTTCTGGTCCGGCTGGACCCCCTTTAAAAGATACTGCAACACGGGTAAGCCTGGCTATAGCCTTGCAGAGGTTTCTCCATTTGGAGAACCTTTTGAACCGTTGTGCGCTCAGGTGTACGTCTACAGTTGTGGTTGACAGAGCCATGACCTCGGGTCGGACCTCGACGTCTGATTCGGGCTCCACCAGGGTGAAAACATTGGATTTTAGAGTTAGGCTAGTACCATAGCCGCGCTCACTGATATTTTACCTGGTTTGACAGAAATTAATACACCTGTAGCTCCGGAAGGACTAGAGCATTTTACCGAGCACGTTGAGACTTCTCTTCGTACAGCATTAGACAAGGTTGCACCATTACGCTATAAGAGAGCCACCGAGAGAAGAATAGCGACATGGTATAACGAGCACACACGTAGTCTCAAATGAGCCGCGCGGATCCTGGAGCGTAAAAGTTAGAAGTGTTTAGACTATCATGGAAAAGCAGCCTTAGTGAATATAAGCATGCCCTCCAGACGGCAAAATCCTCATACTTATCGGCTTTAATAGAAAAACATAAAAACAATTCTGCACTCCTATTTAAAACTTTTTCCAGCCTAACGAGGAGCCATGATCAAATCATTTCACTAATCCCACTAGAGTATAGCAGTAATAATTTTATGAAATTCTTTAATGATAAGATTGATAAAATTAGGGAAAAAATTGGTTGTGCTATCTCAGAGCCTGTCAACATGTCTATGCACCTTGACAGCTGTCTGGTCAGCTCTGATGCCCTGTTAGAGTCCTTCTCCCCAATTGGTCATGAGGAGCTTATTTCATTGGTGGAATCTGCTAAGCCCTCCACATGCATACTAGATGCAGTACCAACCCATTTACTTTACTGAATTACTGCACAGCAATGTAGAACCTTTGCTCACTATAATAAACTGCTCTCTGAGCCTGGGCTATATTCCCAGTTCATTTAAACTTGCAGTCATCAAGCCGCTAATTAAAAAAACTGGTCTTAACCCCCAGGAAATGTCCAACTATAGGCCTATTTCTAATTTGTCATTCATATCCAAAATTCTAGAGAAAGTAGTTATCTTCCTTCCTACAGACAGAACATGTCTTAGAATTATTTCAGTCTGGATTTAGACCCCATCACAGCACTGAGACTGCACTTACTAAAGTACTGAACAATCTCTTAATATCCTCTGATAAAGGACAAATTTCTTTTCTCATACTGCTAGACCTCAGTGCGGCTTTTGACACCATTGATCATAATATTCTACTTAGGTAAAATATGGTGTCCCACAAGGATCTGTACTGGGCCCCATATTATTTTCATTATATATGCTTCCACTGGGCACTATCATCCGTAGGCATGGTATTAGCTTCCATTGCTAAGCAGATGATACTCAGTTGTATATATCTTCCAATCCGGATGATATCACCACTACTCTCAAGATTGAGAACTGCGTCCAGAACATTAAAAACTGGATAGCGTCTAATTTTCTTCAACTAAATTCTGATAAGACTGAGGTGCTGATTCTTGGGCCTAAAGCTGCTAGAAGCAGCTGGGCTGATATTTTCCTTACCGTAGATGGGTTTTCAGTAACACCTAAGTCTACCGCAAAAAGCTTAGGTGTCACTATTGATTCGGATCTTTCATTTGACACACATATATGCAATGTCACTAAGGCTGCCTTTTTCCATTCACGTAATATAAGCTGAGAGACTTTCTTTCATTATCTGATGCAGAGAAGCTGGTCCATGCTTTTGACCACTGCTTTGAGACAACATGTATTGTAAAAAGCGCTATATAAATAAAATTGACTTGACTTGGTAATGTGGATTTTAAGGGACACAATGACAGCATGCACTCAGATGGAGACTTGAACCAGCGACCCTCCGGTTGCAAGATGAGCACCTATCCACTGACCCACTGCCAACCCTAGATGGCTACAAACCCAAGGATGCTCATGAGAGTCATTGTTTCAGAAGCTGTTATAAGAAAAGTATGCCAACTTTGGGATTTAACTTTAATTTCACAGTACAATATGAGGATCCAGATTTCAATAACTCTGTGCAATTTGATATATCAGAGCTTCCTGAAAAACCTACACTGAAACTTATCCCTGCACTACTGATGATGCCTGTAGATGCACTCAGTGAGCAATTGAGTGATACACCCAGCAAGGCAGACACTGAGATACTTTCTAATTCTTCATCTCTGGAAAGAGTAGGACAATGGCCAGAAGATTTTGACATCCCCTTTTCAGTGTCGATGTAGAATATAGGCTTCGACAAGGAAACCTGGCTTATCTTAAAGATGGAGTTCTTCTGAAAGTCAATAAAGAGCTCAAACATGAAATCCTGGAGAGACTAGCAGAGCATATCCAGATGATTCAGAATACGATGAGGTTGCTGCTGCACTTGTAAAGAAACACCCATGTCTCTCAGAGAGGTTCACGAAATGGTTGTAGTGGGTGGAAATACAGCCTCAAATTTAAGATGGGAAACTACAGAACCAAAGGGCGGAAATCGGGAAGCCATGACGTTGCAGTCAATGGTGGAAAACGTGGAATGAATTTGCCTGATGGAGAACCACCAAGAAAGAATATAAAAAAGGCAAAGAAATGTGAGATAAACATCCTGCCAAACTTCCCTGAAGGCCATGACCAAACCAGCCTTGAAGCTGTCCGCATTGTTTTGGCTGAAGAAATGCTGAAAAGAGCTCCAAATTTGATTACTGTAAAGCAAAACATGGATCTCTCCTTTGCCCTTCGATGAAAAGAAGTGGTGGAGAGAAAACCTGCAATCTGCCAACTGGTGGAACGATGGCCTGCGCTTTTCCTAGAAAATAAGGTATGCTTTGGTGACTGAATGTTAACTGAAAAGTAAATATGTATTTGAGACATTTTTGATTTTTTTTCTTTTCTCTATATGGTTTATATGGAATTCACTAGAATTGTTGGGATTTATTTAAAGCGGTACTTTTATGAAGGCCTTGATCAACAACTCTCGACTCGTTGAGGTTTTCAGAACCAAGAGGGAACTTGCTGGACAGATTCTGTCAGTTTTTACAGCAAGTCAAGGTTTGTGTATATATTATTTACACTTAAGTGTATAACAAACTATAGAACAGAAAACAACATCTATTAGCCACTATTACAAACACACATCTTACAATTACTGTCTTCATTATTAGGCACCCTCAGCATCTAAGAGATGCATTTTGTAAGTGTATAATTATGGACTAATCAATTGGCTGCCATGCACAATTGTTAACCATTGTTTTCACTGTTGACCGCTGGTCAAGCCTCTTACCACAGCATGCATAACACTGATATCCAAAGTGATGTCCAAGTGAATGCAAAAAAGGTTTTAATTTCAGTGAAATTTATTGCAAAAATAATCCCAAGTACTTTTAGAGCATTTCCAGTAGTCTGTTTATTCTAAACCATTAACAGAGTGAAATGCATCAATATCAATATGATCCTGCAATCAGAAACTGCAAAATATGATCAAAATCTGATTTTGCAAGTGGGACTGATGTGTATCATTGTTTTATTTTCCCACAAGACCTCAGAGCAAACAGTCCTACGAACCTTAGCATTAAGAGGATAATCCAGAAGATTTCTTCAAGACATGGTTTGTAAATTGGGCTTCATATTTTTGTGGCTGAAACAGTCTGTGAATGTTTAAGCAGTAGTGTATGAGAAGAAGTACTATAAGGTTGTGTTTTTTTTGTTTACTAACATTCCGTGAGGTAAAAGATTTCCAAAATTAGTTCTGTTTGCAATAATAGAAAGCTTTCTTTTTTATTCGCATTTTCCATACTGATCCAGCTTTTTCAGATTTGGGATTGAACCTTAATGCATTGTGTTTGAATGACTGTTTTGACATTTTTAGGATGCTGATGAAGAGCAGACGTTCCGCAGTATTGCTACTGGGATCCTCATTGTGAAGCGTGATGAAGGGCAACCACCGAACTCCCTGTGCTTGAATCCATTGTCTGTGGGGATCATCCTTGAGGGTCCTTGTTAAACCAGCTTCTTATGTAAAACAGTTGCTAGTTTTTGGGTCAGTTTTTGCCGTTGAAGGCCTTCTTGGCGTCAAGTGAGATTACAACTTCTTGGGGTGAAGTGGAGGAGTGATTGGACAGAATCACATTGAGGAGCTAACGAACGTTAAAGTTGACCCTTAATAAAACCATTCTGATCCGCCGAATATTATATCCGGGAGATTTGATTTGTTTGGTGTTCTGAGCAAGGGAGAGAATTACGCAATGTTTTGCAATGAAGTGAGCAAGCAAATAAAGGTATTTACCAACACTTTTTCTACTTTTTTAGAGTGTGATATTGAAGCTTTGTTAGTAAACAAATTTTAGGTGACAAAATATGGTCTTGTCTACGATCTTACGTCGTAAACCTGCCTTTTAAACGGACATTTAAGGGACACAGGACATTACATAAAGAGAGCTGAAGGTGTGGAGTTTTTTCAGTGTCACCTGAACCTGAAACCATTATTACTTGAAAAAAAAGTCTGTGAAATTCATTCAGGTATGCAAAAATTCAAGTTAAAATTCAGGTTCAGGTCGAAATTCAGGTTCGGGTTGAAATTCAGGTTCGTGTTGAAGAGGGGTTCAAAATAACAATCGCTTATTCCTCACAATTATTAAGTGAATTTACCGTTTCAGCTCAGTGTGCTGAAACCCTTGGAGTAAGTCTTGAAGCTGTATATGTTGGCTTTGGTTGGCTGACGCTGCTACCTGCTGACGCTGCTACCTGCTGACGCTGATACCTGCTGACGCTGATACCTGCTGACGCTGATACCTGCTGACGCTGATACCTGCTGACGCTGCTGTGGAGTGTTTTTCTGATCTTACGATTATGTTAACTTTACGATTATTTTCTAATTTGTGATTACTATTTCTCTACTGTTCCTAACTGTTGCCTTCCTAGACCACTTTCACAGGTAGTTTTTCCACAGTCGAGGCGAGAAACTGCTTGTTCCTGCCACAACGACAAACTGCTAGCGTAAGTTCCTAAATTTCGGCTAAACGCGGTAAGTTTTTTGATTCATCTATGGCTGGTGCTAGTTTGTTTGCCTGTTCGGAGTGTGGCATGTTTAGTTTAGCCCCTTTCGCTGCTGATAATAGTAATAGCATTTGTAATAGGTGCCAGTTAGTCACTTCCCTCGCGGCAAAAGTGGAAAGTTTAGAGCGCCGCGTCCACTCATTATTAAGGGATAGAGAGCAAGAGTCAGCTGTAGCTGTGGACGCACCAGGGAGAGCTAGTGCCTCCGCGACTCCGGTATTAGAGCCCTCACAGCGGGGCGTATGGGTGACGTCTCGGAGGCATAGTCGGAGAGCGAGGGCTGCAGCTAACGCTAACGCCAACGCTAGCCCACCAGAACACCACTCCCCAGTTCACGTGTCCAACAGGTTTGCCCCGCTCAGTGAAACACCCACTGAGGAACGAACTCTGGTCATAGGCGATTCTATCGTTCGGCACGTGAAAGTAGCTAATCCTTTAGGGGCTCCAGCGGTTACAGTCAGTTGTTTATCGGGAGCCAGAGCACCGGACATTAGTGGCAATCTTAGACTATTAGCTAAAACGAGATTTTCCAGGATAGTTATACATGTAGGGGCCAACGATATATACGTCTGCGGCAGTCCGAAGTGACTAAAGCTAATTTTAAAGAGGTGGTTAAACTGGCCCAGACGATGTCCGATGCAGTAATTTGCTCTGGTCCCATCTAAATGCGGCGCGGCGATGAGCAATACAGCAGGCTCATGGCGTTAAACCGTTGGATGTCTGAGTAGTGTAACGAAAATCATGTGGGCTAATTGATAACTATAGAATATTCGAGGGCAAGCCTGGTCTTTTAGGCAGGGATGGTGTCCACCCCACTCGGGATGGCGCCGCCCTGCTTTCCTGCAGCATAGCCCATAGCCTGTTAATTAGTCGGCAGAGTAGTATTAGGAGCTGCTGACAATCCAGAGTCCTGACCAGGCCGCAGACAAACCGGCTTACCCGACTGTCTGCATGCTGCCAAAAAGGCGTCACCAAGTTCCTATAGGATTGAGACTGTGTCTGTGCCCCGCGTTAAATTCAATCATAGGAAAATTAAAATAGTCCGTCCAAAGATTTTAACTACTATTCAAACCTCGCATCCGATTATTAGTAGCAATATAACCGATCTGAAAATCGGATTACTCAATATTCGATCGCTCAATTCTAAAGCAGCTATTGTGAACGAGATTATAAACGACCAGAAAATTGATATTTTATGTCTCACAGAAATCTGGATTCGATCTGGCGAATATTTAACTTTAAGTGAGGCCACACCTGTGGGATACAGTTATATTCATAGACCAAGATTGTTAGGCAGAGTTGTCTGGGCCCAAAGGCCACAAGACAGAAAATACCAGATCTAATGTTAAATCTTGCAGATTACCCCATTACACCTGGCTCGGTAGCCAAAAATCTCTGCGTCTTATTCGACTCTGACCTATCATTTGATAAATACATAGATAATACTACCAGGATAGCTTTTCTACATCTCCGTAACATTGCCAAGTTAAGAAATGCATTATCCCAGCATGATGCAGAAAAATTAGTAAACGCCTTTGTTAGCTCCAGATTAGATTATTGTAACTCGTTACTGTCAGGATGCTCAAATAGGAATATAAATAAACTTCAAGTAGTTCAAAATGCCGCAGCCAGAGTTCTAACTAGAACTAGGAAATTTGAACATATCAGCCCAGTCTTATCGGCCCTGCACTGGCTCCCAGTAAAATTCCGTATTGATTTTAAAATTATTCTATTGACTTATAAAGCACTGCATGGACTTGCTCCTGACTACCTCCAAGAGCTTATCTCTTATTATGAACCCCCGCAACCACTACGATCCCAAGGTGCTGGCCTCTTATTAGTTCCATCAATTAAGGTAACAGCAGGGGGAAGAGCCTTTTCTTATAAGGCCCCCAACTATGGAATAGTCTTCCAGAATGTGTCTGGGATTCTGGCACAGTCTCAATCTTTAAGTCTAGGTTGAAAACTTACTTGTTTGATCTAGCATTTGGTAATTAATGTGCCCCTTTAGGTAAGGTAACAGATCCAGGGGTTCATGGGCAAAGGGTTTTTATGGCAAACTGGGGCGCTGGTGCTGTCATCCTATCACTGCACGCGGTCACTCAAGTTTGTCGACGGTGTAGTGGATGGATGCCAGTGTGTTAGGATGCTCCCAAGTCTGTGTTACCTTCTGGTTCTGCCCTTTAGCTAGGCTGTAATAATTTAATTGCCGGAGTCGCTGCCACACTCCAGAAATGTTTACATTTACTTTGTCTAACATATTCCATATAGAACTAATTGTCCCTCTTCTTCCCAATGGCTGCCCGAGAAATACCGGGACAAGGAAAGACGAGCCTTTCCCGTTACCCACCCCATACAAGCATCTAGGAGATGGTCTGGCTTGCCAGTGGATGTGCCGATGCCGTGGTTGGATGTGCCATTATCGCAAGAGGGACGCTGATGCCAACTCCCACCTGAGGCTCATCTACTCTGAAGGGACTGTGACTACTCGGCCTGGAAGTAGAATCATAACTACAGGATTATATCTGGACTATACATGAACTGTGAATGTGGACATTGCTAGCGGGCCGCCCAATGGAGGATGGGTTCCCTTTTGAGTCTTGGTCCTCCCAAGGTTTCTTCCTAAATTCCTGCTATCTTAGGGAGTTTTTCCTTGCCACTGTCGCCTTTGGCTTGCTCATTAGGGATCTGGACCCACGCAATTTGCAAAGCTGCTTTGTGACAACATGTGTTGTAAAAAGCGCTATATAAATAAAATTGAATTGAATTGAATATATGAAAAAGTGCTATACAGATTAACTTTGCTTTGTCTGCGTCATGATGGGTAGGCCTATTTTAAGTATTGTACAAACTTTCTGTTGGTTTTGGAGTTGGTGATTTCAGTGCATTGTTTTACGTATCATATTTTGCAAACAGCTGCTGAAGCGACACCTTCTACATAGGTAACGTCGCAATTTACAGTACATAGCAATGAAGAATGTAGCTTGAAATCCCGAGGTGTTTGATGAAGAAGCAACAATATCGCTCAGTATAATAGTGGACGTACACAGCTAGGTTCACATTTAATAATGCAATAATGACATGCCCGAAATTTTCTGAGTTTCTTTTTCTGAGCTCTGCTGCAGGATGCGCCTTCGGGAGCTCTGCCCGCACATCTAAAGCCCCAACTGCTCCCGCGGCAACCGTTCTGCTCCAGCGGCAACCTTCTGATCCCACGGCAACGGCTCTGCTCGCAGGCCAAGCCACTCCCCCCGTCCTTGGGAAGACGGAGTGCTGAAGTCGGAGGGAGACGTGCTCGTTCCGTCATAACCTCTCGCGCCCGATAAACTCAGCGTAGCATTTTTACTCAAATTTGCTCACATTTTCTGCTGCAGAACATGGCAATTCACATCCTGACAATGTACGGGTCAACCTACCGCTATGAATCTGCGATCTCAACCATGAACATTGTTAAAAATCAGTACCGCAGTCGACTCACAAATGACCATGTGCATCAGTGTATCTGCCTGGCCATCACACCATTTCCGCCAAGGGTCCAAACATTGGCCAAAGACACAAAAGGCCATTTCTCACATTAAGCTGAGAAATGTGAAATAGTTGACACAGCGATGCATAGTTTGTTAAACAAAGCACAAGAAATGGGCTGCCTGAAGGCTATTTGCTTTGGATCTTGAACATGGTTATGTTTGGTTTAATTTAGTTATTAATTTAAATTTATGCCCAAATGCAAATTATATTTTTATTTTAGGTAATATTTTTGTTTTGAATAAAAAGGAAATGTTATAAATGTTATATGTTATATTGTTATGATACGTTATCATACACGGTCCCAATAATTGGCCCCTTGAGTCAATGAAAAGACTCTGTCTCTTCTATTGTTTCAGAATCCCTTAAGGCTTATCTGCGCGGTCAAATTATTTCCTACATTTCTTATTTAAATATGTTACAGAAAGCCAATGTACAGGAACTGAGCTTGATAGGCTCATTAAATTAAATTAATTAAATTTAATTAATTAAATCAACACCAGTTTTACTTAAACTTTGTCTCGAGCTGCAGACCAAATTTGATCTTTTCACAACATCCAAAGTAGAAAAACAACTGTTACAGGCGCGTACCACATACTATGAATATGGCGACAAGCCCTCTAGGCTTCTGGATCATCAGTTGAAGAGACAGGCAGCATCCCGGTTAATACCACAAATAGATTAAAGGGCATTCTCATTTCAAGGGATTCTCTTTTCAAAGACTCAAGCACATATCTCTCTGCTGTTAAAGAAGGACAAAGATCCTAATCTCTGTGCCTCATACAGACCTCTCTCTTTGTTAAATGTATATGTAAAGATTTTGGCCAAAGCTTTGGCCCTGTGCTTGGAGAATGCTCTTCCCAAAATAATTTCCCACGATCAGAATGGCTTCATCAAGAGACGACAGCTTTTTTTAATATTAGTACACTTTTGAATACCATCTACAACGGACAACCAGGTTGTTGTTTCCTTAGATGCCAAAAAGGCTTTTGACCAAGTTGACATTATCTTTTTTCTGTTTAAAAAAATTTGGATTCGGAGACAACTTTATATCCTGGATAAGACTATACTCCTCTCCTCAGGCCAGTGTCCACACCAATAATATGTACTCTGATTATTTTTCTTTGTCACACGGGACGAGACAAGGTTGCCCTCCATCTCCATTTTTGTTCGCCCTTTCCATTGAGCCTTTGTCCATTGCAATTATATCTCTTAAAACCTTTCAGGGTATATTCCGTTCTGGTATCGAATTGAAGCTGTCATTAAATGCAGATGATCTGTTATATTTAACTGATCCTATCTGTAGTCTTCCTTCCATTTTATCACTTTTGAAGAAATTTGGTTCATTTTCAGGGTATAGGTTCAACCTCCAGAAGAGTGAATGTTATCCAGTGAACTCAGTGGCATTGTCACTGGATCAGACTTGGGACAATCTGTTGGATTTAGACCCCTTTCAAAGGTCACTTATATCGAAGACATATTCATACATCATGGATATAAATGTTCATTCTCTTACTAAAATCAAACAAATATGGGAGGCTAAACTGGGCCTCCATTTATCTGAGCAATCTTGGGACAGGGCAATTAATAGGGTGCGCTTTGTCGCAAGCTGTGCCAGATTTCAGTTAATTCAGTTTAAAGTACTGCATAGAATCCATCGTTCTAAGTCTCAATTATCTAAATTCTACCCTGGGGCAATTACTGACGAATGTTGCTTCTCTTCTCCATGTGATCTAACCCATATGTTATTTTGGTGCCCCAGTATTTACAAATTTTGGTCAGACTACTCTGAGAAAATGTCGGATGTTATTGGTGTTAGTGTCACTATCTCTCCACTTATAGCAATACTTGGCCTTTCCTCAGGAAAGGAAAGGGCAATTACTGACGAATGTTGCTTCTCTTCTCCATGTGATCTAACCCATATGTTGTTTTGGTGCCCCAGTATTTACAAATTTTAGTCAGACTACTCTGAGAAAATGTCGGACGTTATTGGTGTTAGTGTCACTATCTCTCCACTTCTAGCAATACTTGGCCTTTCCTCAGGATTGCCTACAATTTCAACGTCAGATGTTATAGGCTTTTCGTCATTAATAGCAATACGCTCCATTCTTTTGCTGTGGAGGTCCTCCAAACCTCCCTCGATTTCAATGTGGCTCTGTGATATGACTAATTTCCTTAAATTGGAAAATGTTAGATTTACTCTGAGGGGAGATGCTTCGAAATTTTACAATAAGTGGAATTCCTTCTTGTCCTACTTTGATTCACTGAAATGAAATCTTTGCCATCAGAATAATTTTCCCTCCACGTAACCCCATCCCCATTTTTACTCTCTCCTCCCCTCTATGTTTCTGTCCAGCTGTGTGTGTATGTTTGGGTGTGTGTGTTTATATGAGTAAATGATTTGGGGGTGTTTGCTTTTTGGAGAACAGGTCAATGATAACTGTTTAGCCATATTTGCACATTATAGTTGCTCCAGCAAACTACTTGGTTCTTTGTGGATTTTGCATTGTTTACAGGCTTTCCTAATGTTTAATGTATTTCCTCATTTGCCTGACTCAAGGTCTTTAAAGCCTTTCCAACCAATCAGGAATTTCACTTATTCATTTATCTGTGTGATCTATTGTTCAGTGCGTCATATTTGCATATAATTTTGAGGCATTAGATTACTGTGGGTCAGTTTGGGGTATCTCCTAACTTTTGTTTTTTATATTCTTATACAGCAACTTTGTTTAATCTCAAAAAGCACTTAGACTACTAATACTACTACTACTATTATTATTACTATTACTACTTATTTCAGAACTATTGCTCAGTATGCCATAATACCAATACATTAAATGGAATATCACATTTTATATATTTTTAGTTATTTCCTAATTACTCCAAAATAGATGTGTTTTTGTCATGAAAGTAAAATTCAGTCATTCCAAACAACCTGTTTTGATAATGTAAACAATAATGGTGACCATCACATTGTGGAAATCTTGTTTTGCTTAAGGGAGTACCAATTACTACTTTCAGAATGATTAATGAGTGCCTTGTATAGTTTAATTATTAGATTGGCAACATGAAAAGCAGACCAGCATTGACTAACCAAAATATAAGAAGTAGGCTTGACAATGCCCACTGGGAAACTGCACAGTTCAGACACTGTGAACATCAGCAAGCTCCAAACTGATAACAAAATTTAGCACCTGATTTCTGAACTTATTTGGGTGTATTGCTAGTGCCGTTGTATGTTTCACTCACCAGAGCTTTTTCAGGGTCCACCTGTGTTTCAGCACAAAGTTCCATGTTTCTGCAAATATTGTCAATGCAGCTCTATGCAGACCATATCTGTGAACACACACACATACATTTTCACATACCCACATTAACCATTTTCATAGCTGCAAAGGTCAGGCTTAATTAGTGAGTATGATGGCTTAACAGACTCATCTGCTAAGTAATTAAGCTTAACTAGCTGCTGAAAACTTTTTATGTTGCACTTTGCAATTTTAAGAAGGTATACTCATCACAAAATTGAAGACTGCAGAAAAAAATGGATGGCAACTAACTTTCTCCTTCTGAATTCCAATAAGACTGAGGTGCTAATGCTTGGACCCAAACAGGCAAGAGGAAATTATCTAAAATTCTGCTAAATCTTGTATTCTGATGGCTTTCAGTAACACACAAAAATGTTGTAAAAACATTACTATTGACTTTGATCTCTCAATTGACATTCAGAAATTGTTACTAAAACTGCATTTTCCACTTCTGTGTATTGGTAAACAGAGACATATAATGTTCTCTCTCATTCTCACACTCAGAGTTTTATCTATTGATGGTTGCCACATCAGGGGTTGATTGTATATAGACAGACAGCAGACGAAGAACAATCTCCATAGAGACAAAGGGGTGAGATCTGAAAGAAGCATTTTTCTCTCAACCCTCAAAACGATCAGTGCTCTCTTGAGAAAACCAAATCTAGAGAAACATGCCCATGCTTTTATATTTAGCAAGGCTTATTATTGCAGTGGCCTCCTAAACGGACTCCCAAAAAACACAAACAACTCCAGTTGGTTCAAAATGAGTTCTCAAGAACAAAAAAAGAAAACACATCACTCCCAAGTTCTTACACTGGCTACAAGTATACTACAGAGCTGACAGCCCCCTGCAATTGATGTGAGCATGTCTGCTTTGATGTTTCTTTTTTATTCAATTTTATTTTCATTTCTTATTTTTAATAAATTACATGTATGTCACATTCTTCTGGGGCATATAAAGAAGAAGAAAAGAGAATAGAAGAGGCATCAAAATTGACTCTCCCCATTTCTCCAGAACTGTTATTCTGTTACATCTTTCAAATCTCAATTTAAAGACTTGAAAAATAAAAAGATTCAATTCAACGTCTACGCTACGCCTGAGTGTTTTGTGAAGTGGCCTTGGGTATGAGTAGAGTACTGTATTAAACAAACAACAAATATTGGAATTGATACACAATAGCCTAATCAATAACATAAGTGCTTTGGTCCAGGCCACTTGATACTGAACTGACATTAACTGAACATTTTACCTGCTCATCACCTACACCTGCTCAAGCAAACTGTGCAAAACATTTACCAACATGATCCAAACTATGAAACCTGACAACACGCTGACTAAAATATAAAGAGTATTTGACAGGCAAATACTAAAGTCACTAGTGCTGAAGGTTGTGTTCCAGTGAATAAGTCTGCACACTGTTCAGAAATCACATTCAGTGCAGACTTGAAATAAAAGTAATAGCATTTTCACAGCACAACAAACCTACGCACAGAAAAGCCAAATAAAACAAAAATTATATTTATTTAAACAGATGCATTAAGTTAAAAAAACAATCATACACTCTTTTGGCCTTCTCAGGCTCTCTGTCTAGTTCAACTAACTGCTTCCTTCTCATTGCTGCTCTTCTTCTCACATAATTTGATTTTATCAGTTCTATCATCCTGGCATCTGCTATTCCCAGCTATAACTGCAAATGTGTGCATCATGTCTACATCGTTTTCATTCTCAATTGTTGCTGTCAACTCTCTAGCATCTTGATCTGTGGGAAGATCATGAAGCTTGCTGCTCTGGCTTCATTGAAGAGAAACGTTTCAAACTGTGCCACTGCATCACCTGTATTCAAACAGTATACACTGTGGGTACTAGGCATTATGATGAGCCCATTCCATTTTTTCTATGACACTATAGGAAATTTAAAAGGTAAGGTGTGTGTGTGCACACATGGGCGTGGTAATGGGGGAAAAGTGGACCTAACTACCCAGGGCCCGAGTACAGAGAGGGGCCCATACATTTTTTTTTTTTTCCCATTTATAGGGGCCCATTGACATTGAGAGTGTACAGGGCCCAGAATTTGCTTCTACGCCCCTGTGCACATACAGTGCCTTGCGAAAGCATTTGGCCCCCTTGAACTTTTCAACCTTTTGCCATATTCCAGGCTTCATACAAAGATATAAAATTGTAATTGTTTTTGTGAAGAATCAACAAGTGGGACACAATCATGAAGTGGAATGAAATATATATAAAAAATAACTTTTTTAACAAATAAAAACTGAAAAGTGGGGTGTGCAATATTATTTGGGCCCCTTGTGTTAATACTTTGTAGCGCCGCCTTTTGCTGCGATTACAGCTGCAAGTCGCTTGGGGTATGTCTCTATCAGTATTGCACATCGAGAGACTGAAATTCTTGCCCATTCTTCCTTGCAAAACAGCTCATGCTCAGTGAGGTTGGATGGAGAGCATTTGTGAACAGCAGTTTTCAGCTCTTTTCACAGAATCTTGATTGGATTCAGGTCTGGACTTTGACTTGGCCATTCTAACACCTGGATACGTTTATTTGTGAACCATTCCATTGTAGATTTTGCTTTGTCTTTTGGATCATTGTCTTGTTGGAATATAAATGTCCGTACCAGTCTCAGGTCTTTTGCAGACTCCAAAAGGTTTTCTTCCAGAATGGTCCTGTATTTGGCTCCATCCATCTTCCCTGTCCCTGCTGAAGAAAAGCAGGTCCAAATCATGATGCTGCCAACACCATGTTTTACAGTGGGGATGGTGTGTTCAGGGTGAGGAGCTGTGTTGCTTCTACGCCAAACATATTGTTTTGCATTGTGGCCAAAAAGTTAGATTTTCTGACCAGAGCACCTTCTTCCACATGTTTGGTGTGTCTCCCAGGTGGCTTGTGGCAAACTTTAAATGAGGCTTTTTATGGATATCTTTGAGAAATGGCTTTCTTCTTTCCACTCTTCCATAAAGGCCAGATTTGTGCAGTGTACGACTGATTGTTGTCATCTGGACAGACTCTCCCACCTCAGCTGTAGATCTCTGCAGTTCATCCAGAGTGATCATGGACCTCTTGGCTGCATCTCTGATCAGTCTTCTCCTTGTTTGAGATGAAAGTTTAGAGGGATGGCCAGGTCTTGGTAGATTTGCAGTGGTCTGATTCTTCTTCCATTTAAATATGATCGCTTGCACAGTGTCACGTCTGGCCCCTCCTCCTCCTGTCATTTCCCCGACAGGGTTTGTTTTGGTAGCCATGCGTGTTCTTAGTCCCGCCTTGTATTTTGTATTCCCTGCCCCTCGTTTACGTATTCAGGTGTCTCTTGTTAGTTCTGTTCTATTTATATCCTCAGTTTGGTCTGGTGTGTGGCTGGTTATTTTGTCTTAGTAGTTGACTCTGTGATATTGTCGTGTTTCAGCCTGCGTACTTGGTATTTCAGTGTTCTGCTTCAGCCCTGTGTTAGTTTGTGTTCTTTTTGTATTTTCTGTTCTTGATAGTTAGTTCTTGTTTAAGTATGTCTCTACGTGTTGGTTATATTTCGTGTTCTGATTCCCTAACCGATCTGACCCAAGCCTGCCTGTACGACCCTTCTTTTGGAATGCCCTTTAATAAATCTCGCTCTACTCAGCGTTTGTGTCTTCCGCTCCCGGCGTTACACACGGTGCTCCTTGAGATGTTTAAAGCTTGGGAAATCTTTTTGTATCCAAATCCGGCTTTAAACTTCTCCACAACAGTATCTTGGACCTGCCTGGTGTATTCCTTGGTCTTCATGATGCTCGAAGCACTTTAAACAGAGACTATCACAGAGCAGGTGCATTTATACAGAGATTTGATTACACAGAGGTGGATTCTATTTATCATCATTAGTTATTTAGGACAACATTGGATCATTCAGAGATCCCAACTGAACTTCTGGAGTGAGACAGACAGACCCACCCTCACCCTCAGCACTGGAGCCCCCCATGGATGTGTCATGAGCCCCCTTCTGTACTCACTGTACACCTATGACTGCATGGCCACTGCCAGCTCTACCACCACCATCAAGTTTGCTGATGACACCGTTCTGGTAGGCCTGATCTCAGATGGTAATGAGAAGGCTTATCTGGAGGAGATTAAACACCTGGAGCACTGGTGTTTATTATTGGTGGATAATAATGTCCTCCTCAATGTCAGCAAGACAAAGGAGCTGATTGTGGACTGCAGTAAGAAGCAGGAGAGGAACTATCAAGGAAAGATCACAGCCTGGTTTGGGAACAGCATCAAGCAGGACAGACGGACTCTCTAGAGGGTGGTGCGATCTACTGAGCTCATCATCCAAACCGAGCTCCCTGACCTGCAAACCATCTACGGCAAGCGGTGCTGTACCAAAGTGAGGAAATTTGTGAAAGACCTCAACCATCCTAACAGACTCTTAGCTCTACTGCGGTCAGGGAATCCCTTTCGGTCCCTGAAAGCAAACAAGAGATGATGAGAAGGAGTTTCTTTCCACAAGCTATCCAGGCCCTGATCAGAACCAGGATCACCCATCACCATAGCACATCACACACAGGACTCTGCTCTGACCAATATACAGACTGCCTTGCACACTTTTGCACTCTGCACTTTATTTTACACCATACCACTTCAACACATTACTTATGTATATAGATCACACCTGTTCATTACAGCTTTCATTTTGCACTCTTAATCTACTTAGGGATGGACAATATGGGCAAAATTTATATCATGAAATATTTATTAATATGTCAGTACGATATAATTCCAATATCAATATGAAATATAGCCGCGAGCGGCAATTGCGGGTTCACACACGAACAGGCATTTCGGCCTCAATAGGCAAAAAGAGGGCCAAAGGGTCCTTTAGACCTACAATTGAAATGAAGCTACTTCAGTGAATAAAATGGGTAAATGAATGTGCAACAAATTACTCAATTGAGGCAGTACATTTCAGTCAGTTCCAGTATTTGGCCAGTAGATGGAGCCCAAGTACTACCATTCTGATATTACAGAAATGAAATAAGACATTTTAGTGATTTAGTGGTTTCATGCCGATTGGCCAATGTTAAGTCTGTCAAATGGCCAAAACCAATTAAATGGCTCATGGCGGCCATGTTTTTTGAGTGATGATGTCATCATTGTGTGCCTTGATACCAGTTGACCACATGATGCTGCATATAAAGTTTTGGCTTGATGTGACCAATGGTTGATGAGAAGCAGTTTTTTCCATGTTATAGCGCCCCCTATTGGCCAATCGTGACCAGCTTTGACCTGTGACCTCAAAGACATGTGCCCTATCAGCCTATCAAGGTTCATGAAGATTGGTCAAAGCATTGCTGAGATATAGCTGCTGAAGAAAATTAGGCCCCGCCCCAGAGCTATTGATTGACATGTGACAACCAGACTGTATGACAAAGTCAAAATGTTTTTGATAAATCTTGATAATGAGAGTCTTCTGAATAGTTTGACACCAAGGTTGTGGTGATCAGATGAAAAACCAAGGACTAGTAGGCAAGAGTAGGTTTAGCATATTATGAATATTAGCAAAAAAAGTAAGTAGGCGGAGCTTAGGGGTCCAAGAGGCTTTTTTGTTTGGCTTGAGCCAAGGAATCCAGCAAAAGTCGAATTTTGTTTCTAGGCCCTACGGTGTGGGAGATATGGACCAAAACGCAAAATGGTGTGCTATAGCGCCACCATCAGGCCAATGTGGGTCCCTGTCTATATTCCCCTAATTGCACACCTGCTGCACCTTTGTGCCAAGTTTGGTGTTTCTGGGCCTCACGGTCTAGGCTGCAGTATGCGTTTTATAGGGGGAAAAATAATAATAATAAATATAGCCGCGAGCGGCAATTGCGGGTTCACACACGAACAGGCATTTCGGCCTCAAAAGGCAAAAAGAGGGCCAAAGGGTCCTTTAGACCTACAATTGAAATGAAGCTACTTCAGTGAATAAAATGGATAAATGAATGTGCAACAAATTACTCAATTGAGGCAGTACATTTCAGTCAGTTCCAGTATTTGGCCAGTAGATGGAGCCCAAGTTCTACCATTCTGATATTACAGAAATGAAATAAGACATTTTAGTGATTTAGTGGTTTCATGCCGATTGGCCAATGTTAAGTCTGTCAAATGGCCAAAACCAATTAAATGGCTCATGGCGGCCATGTTTTTTGAGTGATGATGTCATCATTGTGTGCCTTGATACCAGTTGACCCCTTGAGGGCAAGGGGCAGGCCATTTTAAATGGAAAGCCACAAATGGAATTGTTGTAATTTAATGGGGGAAATTTGGCTTGTTGGCGGAAAAAGGCCAGGAAAAATTATTTGTTTTAATTTTTCGGGCTTGCCCAAAGGGCTTGGTTTTTGGCTTAAAAATGAAATGAATTTTTATAAAATAAAAATAAACCAAAAATTGGCTTTCCCCCAAAAGGGAGGGCCTTTAATTCCAACCGGGAATTTCCAATTGAATAAGCTCTAAGTGAATGGTTTTAAGGAAAAATTTAAAAATCAGCCATAAAATTTAATTTATTTTTGAGGACTTCTATACCGAAATTTGGATCTTAAAAAGGGGGAGAAAGTTTTTTAATATTAAAAAAAAATAAAGATTGGAAAATTAAATTGTGTATTGTTTCAATTTTAAAATGATTTTGGCAATTGTTTGAAAAAATTGGGAAAAGGATTAGGGAATGCCCATTTCAATTATTTCTGATTTAAAATGGTTTGAATGGTTTCTGGCGGATGTTTTAAAAAAAATGATAAAAGTTCCTAAGGGAAAAATTAATTAAAAAAGGTTAAGAAATTTTTTTATTTGAAAAATTTCAATATTTTGAACTTGGTGGGACTAAAAAAACTAAGGATGGAGGTTCATAACAATTGGCCTTAAAAAAAAGCCAGGGGCCAGGGCTTTTTGAGGGTGAATGGGCCTTGGTTTGTGGCCCTTTTGGGAAAATTTAATAGAAAATTTATAGCCAATTTTCCAATAAGGCCCATACCCATTACTACTTTGCCCCTTTTTAAAATAAGTTTTCCCCCTCACAATTAACTGAAATTTAAAGGAAAAAAAAAAATAATTCCAATTTATTTTAAAATAATTATACCATAGGTTGGGTTAACAAATGGTTTCCAATTAAAAAATTTTTTTTGATCCAGATAGGCAGATTTCCTTTTAAATTTTCCCAAAATTGCCCTTTATCAAGTGAGGTTTTTTTTGCTTGGTAGAAATGGGCAAAACCCATTTTTTTCCCAAAAAAAAAACTATTAGTAAAGGGTTGGGCCTTTTTGGGCCCCTCAAGCAATGCCAAATTTCCGGCGTTTTTGGTGGCAATGGTTTTTTTAAATTGGCCCCTTTTCCCTTTATTTGGGGATAAATTTTTTACCTTTTCCCTTAAAAGTTTCAAAAAATTTTAAAATTTTTTCCCGAAGCATTTCCCCACAACCATATGGCAAAATGGAAACCCTTGATAATGAAAGGCCGGGTTTTTGGGAAAAGGCTAAATTAACTTTTGAAAATTAAAAGAAATAAAATTAAAAAGAAAATAAAAAATTTGAATTGAAGAATTTAAAATTATGAATAAGAAAAATGTAGGAATTGGGTTCCAAAACTTTTTAAAAAAGGAAAGAGTGGATTTGGGGGTTTGTGATAAAAGCAAAAAAATTTTTAAAGGGCTTGGGATTAAAACCATTGGGCCTTTAAGCCCTTCCGTATGTGTTTGTACCCTTTGGTAACCTTTATGAAATTTTTTTTTTTCCCAAAAATGTCAAAATATTTAGGGGGAAAAATTGGTTTTAAAATAAATTTTTAAAAAAAAGTCGAGTGCAATTTGTAAAAAGGGTTTCATGAATAATTTTAAAAAACCCCTTACGACATTGCTTAGTTTAGGGATTGAAAGCACAATATAATTCTGAAAAATTATCCTTGGAATTGGGATTCATGGCCCAAATTATATTAAAATTTAAACAGAAAAAGGATTTTGAATTTGGATAATGAGTTTCTTTTGAACCAAAACCCAATTGGTTGGTGTGTAAGTTGATGTAATTTGATTAAAAAGTTCCAAATTTGGGGTGGACTTTATTGGATTGAAAGTCCAGAAATTCTAAGGTTTTTTGGGATTTGACCAACCAAAGGGTTTTGCCCCCAATTGGCAATGTCTTTATTTGCTAATTTACCAATTGTTTTGGGGCCCCCACATAGTAATAATTTAAAAAACGGAATAAAAATATTTCATATTATAATTTAAAAAATAAAAAAAAAGAATCAAAAAATGGTTTTGCTTGGAACCAAAAAAAAAAGGGCTTGGCCAGATATTTTTTAAAAAAAATGCAAGGTTCTAAAGGAGTTGTAATTTGCAAAAAAAATTTCCTTTTAACCTGCATTTATACAGAGATTTGATTACACAGAGGTGGGATTCTATTTATCATCATTAGTTATTTAGGACAACATTGGATCATTCAAGAGATCCCAACTGAACTTCTGGAGTGAGACAGACAGACCCACCCTCACCCTCAGCACTGGAGCCCCCCATGGATGTCATGAGCCCCCTCTGTACTCACTGTACACCTATGACTGCATGGCCACTGCCAGCTCTGCTCACCACCATCAAGTTTGCTGATGACACGTTCTGGTAGGCCCTGATCTCAGATGGTAATGAGAAGGCTTATCTGGGAGGAGATTAAACACCTGGAGCACTGGTGTTTTATTATTGGTGGATAATAATGTCCTCCTCAATGTCAGCAAGACAAAGAGCTGATTGTGGACTGCAGTAAGAAGCAGGAGAGGAACTATCAAGGAAAAGATCACAGCCTGGTTTGGGAACAGCATCAAGCAGGACAGACGGACTCTCTAGAGGGGTGGTGCGATCTACTGAGCTCATCATCAAACCGAGCCCCTGACCTGTAAACCATCTCTGGCAAGCGGTGCTGTACCAAAGTGAGGAAATTTGTGAAAGACCTCAACCATCCTAACAGACTCTTAGCTCCTACTGCGGTCAGGGAATCCCTTCGGGTCCCTGAAAGCAAACAAGAGATGATGAGAAGGAGTTTTTTCCCTGGCTATCCAGGCCCCGATCAGAACCAGGATCACCCATCACCATAAAGCACATCACACACAGGACTCTGCTCTGACCAATATACAGACTGTCAATAGGCAAAAAAGAGGGCCAAAGGGTCCTTTAGACCTACAATTGAAATGAAGCTACTTCAGTGAATAAAATGGATAAATGAATGTGCAACAAATTACTCAATTGAGGCAGTACATTTCAGTCAGTTCCAGTATTTGGCCAGTAGATGGAGCCCAAGTACTACCATTCTGATATTACAGAAATGAAATAAGACATTTTAGTGATTTAGTGGTTTCATGCCGATTGGCCAATGTTAAGTCTGTCAAATGGCCAAAACCAATTAAATGGCTCATGGCGTTGAGTGATGATGTCATCATTGTGTGCCTTGATACCAGTTGACCCCATGATGCTGCCTATAAAGTTTTGGCTTGATGTGACCAATGGTTGATGAGAAACAGTTTTTTCCATGTTATAGCGCCCCCTATTGGCCAATCGTGACCAGCTTTGACCTGTGACCTCAAAGACATGTGCCCTATCAGCCTATCAAGTTTCATGAAGATTGGTCAATGTTAAGTCTGTCAAATGGCCAAAACCAATTAAATGGCTCATGGCGGCCATGTTTTTTGAGTGATGATGTCATCATTGTGTGCCTTGATACCAGTTGACCACTTGATGCTGCCTACAAAGTTTTTGCTTGATGTGACCAATGGTTGCTGAGAAAAAGTTTTGTCCATGTTATAGCGCCCCTATTGGCCAATCGTGACCAGCTTTGACCTGTGACCTCAAAGACATGTGCCCTATCAGCCTATCAAGTTTCATGAAGATTGGTCAAAGCATTGCTGAGATATAGCTGCTGAAGTAAATTAGGCCCCGCCCCAGAGCTATTGATTGACATGTGACAACCAGACTGTATGACAAAGTCAAAATGTTTTTGATAAATCTTGATAATGAGAGTCTTCTGAATAGTTTGACACCAAGGTTGTGGTGATCAGATGAAAAACCAAGGACTAGTAGGCAAGAGTAGGTTTTGCATATTATGAATATTAGCAAAAAAAATTAAGTAGGCGGAGCTTAGGGGTCCAAGAGGCTTTTTTTGTTTGGCTTGAGCCAAGGAATCCAGCAAAAGTGGAATTTTGTTTCTAGGCCCTACGGTGTGGGAGATATGGACCAAAACGCAAAATGGTGTGCTATAGCGCCACCATCAGGCCAATGTGGGTCCCTGTCTATATTCCCCTAATTGCACCCCTGCTGCACCTTTGTGCCAAGTTTGGTGTTTCTGGGCCTCACGGTCTAGGCTGCAGTATGCGTTTTATAAGGGGAAAAATAATAATAATAATAATAATAATAATAATAAAAATATAGCCGCGAGCGGCAATTGCGGGTTCACACACGAACAGGCATTTCGGCCTCAAAAGGCAAAAAAAAGAGGGCCAAAGGGTCCTTTAGACCTACAATTGAAATGAAGCTACTTCAGTGAATAAAATGGATAAATGAATGTGCAACAAATTACTCAATTGAGGCAGTACATTTCAGTCAGTTCCAGTATTTGGCCAGTAGATGGAGCCCAAGTACTACCATTCTGATATTACAGAAATGAAATAAGACATTTTAGTGATTTAGTGGTTTCATGCCGATTGGCCAATGTTAAGTCTGTCAAATGGCCAAAACCAATTAAATGGCTCATGGCGGCCATGTTTTTTTTGAGTGATGATGTCATCATTGTGTGCCTTGATACCAGTTGACCTCTTTGATGATGCTGCCTATAAAGTTTTGGCTTGATGTGACCAATGGTTGATGAGAAACAGTTTTTTCCATGTTATAACAGTTTTTTTCCGCGCCCCTATTGGCCAATCGTGACCAGCTTTGACCTGTGACCTCAAAGACATGTGCCCTATCAGCCTATCAAGTTTCATGAAGATTGGTCAAAGCATTGCTGAGATATAGCTGCTGAAGTAAATTAGGCCCCGCCCTATCAGAGCTATTGATTGACATGTGACAACCAGACTGTATGACAAAGTCAAAATGTTTTTGATAAATCTTGATAATGAGAGTCTTCTGAATAGTTTGACACCAAGGTTGTGGTGATCAGATGAAAAACCAAGGACTAGTAGGCAAAAGTAAGTTTTGCATATTATGAATATTAGCAAAAAAAAATTAAGTAGGCGGAGCTTCATGGGGTCCAAGAGGCTTTTTTGTTTGGCTTGAGCCAAGGAATCCAGCAAAAGTGGAATTTTGTTTCTAGGCCCTACGGTGTGGGAGATATGGACCAAAACGCAAAATGGTGTGCTATAGCGCCACCATCAGGCCAATGTGGGTCCCTGTCTATATTCCCCTAATTGCACCCCTGCTGCACCTTTGTGCCAAGTTTGGTGTTTCTGGGCCTCACGGTCTAGGCTGCAGTATGCGTTTTTTATAAAATAATAAAAAAAATAATAATAATAATAAATATAGCCTATGTGCTTGAACCCCCGGCGATTATGGTTCAAGCTTGCAACCGTAATTTGCAAAGTCCCTTCATTAGCAAATTATCTATCAGACTGTCAAGTTTCATGAAGATTGGTCAAAGCATTGCTGAGATATAGCTGTTGAAGTAAATTAGGCCCCGCCTCAGAGCTATTGATTGACATGTGACAGCCAGACTATATGCAAATGTCAAAATATTGTTAATAATTCTTGATCAGGACATTCTTGTGAATAGTTTGACACCATGCCTGTGATGATCAGATGAAAAGTGTGGGAGATATGGGCCAAAAAAATCACATGTTGCTCAAGGCCACAAAACATTGTAATGGCAAAATGATTCAGATCATAGAACTAAAGCACTTGCTGAGATTAGTTTAGTGAGAGGTGGGGGGAGACAGAGACCATGGGTTGTTAAGTGTTAGAAGGATGGGGGAGTGGATGAGGGGGGCAGTCTGCGTGTGTGAGAATCTCAGCGTGCGTGTGTTAGCAGCCTCTCTATTGCTCCCTGCACTGCTCAGCATGGAAAATTTAAATATTCACTGTAAAGCCAATTGTGGACTGATTTGGCTCAAACAGGGCACATATCACCACTATGGTCATGTGAATGTGCAGGTCAATTTTCATAACAATCAGACATACTATGGCAGAGTTATTGAAATATGAATTTGATGTGTTATGATGGTAGCATTGTGATGCATATGAAAAATATTAATTTGTGAAAACCTTAGGATTTTATTAATGATCTTAGCAGTTCAGAGTCTGCTGAGTTTTATAAGTTGTGATTTAAGGTGGTGGAGTCAAAATGCTAGGACTAGTATGAAAAGGACAAATTATACATATTTGATAATAGTCAAAAATTGGTACGTTTTTGCAAAGCACATGTAATTACAAAGTTGCTAGGAATTCTGCAAAGAATCATAGGAGTCAAATTTGTCTTGATAAGTGAAAAAATGTAGTAGAAATGCAGGATTTTTTTTTAGTATAGCGCCACCCACAGGTGCAAGTCCCTTGCAACTTTAGTATGTCTTAGAGGGTGTGTACATGAACATACCATGTCAGTTTCATGTGTATGTTCCTATGATATGCCTGTCAAATGGCCAAAACCAATTAATTGGCTCATGGCGGCCATGTTTTTTTGTGTGATGACGTCATCACTAAGCGTCCTGATACCAATTGAGCCCCTGATGATGCATGTCAAGTTTTGGCTTGATGTGACCAATGGTTGTTGAGAAACAGTTTTTTCCATGTTATAGCGCCCCCTATTGGACAATCGTGGCCAGCTTTGACCTGTGACCTCGAAGTCATGTGATCTATCAGCCTATCAAGTTTCATTAAGATTGGTCAAAGCATTGCTGAGATATAGCTGTTGAAGTAAATTAGGCCCCGCCTCAGAGCTATTGATTGACATGTGACAGCCAGACTGTATGCAAATGTCAAAATATTGTTAAAAATTCTTGATCAGGACATTCTTGTGAATAGTTTGACACCATGATTGTGATGATCAGATGAAAAGCCTTGGACTAGTGTACAAAAGAAGGTTTTGCATATTATGCTAATTAGCAAAAAATCTAAGTGGGCGGAGCTTCATGGTTGTATATGAAGACTCCTATTGAATTTAGCCAAGGAAGGCATAGGAAGTGGAATTTTGTTTCTATGACTTACGGTGTGGGAGATATGGGCCAAAAAATCACGTGTTGCTCTATAGCGCCACCATCAGGCCAATGCGAGTCCCTATAAGTGGGTGTGGTCCTTGGGACCTAGAGACCTGTTTTGCCAAGTTTGGTTTGTCTAGGCCTTACGGTTTAGGCTGCAGCATCATTTCTAGACACCAAAATGGGAAAAAAAGAATAATAAGAAGAAAAACCCTAACAAAAACAATAGGGTTCAGCACTACGTGCTTGAACCCTAAATAAAAACCCTTGCACTACGTGTTGAACCTAATAAAATGGATAAAAATGTGCAACAAATTAACAATAAAGCAGTATTGTACTACCATTCTTGAAGTTCCGTGAGCTTGCGATTTTGGTTCAAGCTTGCAACCAACCGTAATTTGCAAAGTCCCTTCATTAGCAAATTATCTATCAGACTGTCAAGTTTCATGAAGATTGGTCAAAGCATTGCTGAGATATAGCTGTTGAAGTAAATTAGGCCCCGCCTCAGAGCTATTGATTGACATGTGACAGCCAGACTATATGCAAATGTCAAAATATTGTTAATAATTCTTGATCAGGACATTCTTGTGAATAGTTTGACACCATGCCTGTGATGATCAGATGAAAAGTGTGGGAGATATGGGCCAAAAAATCACATGTTGCTCAAGGCCACAAAACATTGTAATGGCAAAATGATTCAGATCATAGAACTAAAGCACTTGCTGAGATTAGTTTAGTGAGAGGTGGGGGGAGACAGAGACCATGGGTTGTTAAGTGTTAGAAGGATGGGGGAGTGTGGGGGGAGTGGATGAGGGGGGCAGTCTGCGTGTGTGAGAATCTCAGCGTGCGTGTGTTAGCAGCCTCTCTATTGCTCCCTGCACTGCTCAGCATGGAAAATTTAAATATTCACTGTAAAGCCAATTGTGGACTGATTTGGCTCAAACAGGGCACATATCACCACTATGGTCATGTGAATGTGCAGGTCAATTTTCATAACAATCAGACATACTATGGCAGAGTTATTGAAATATGAATTTGATGTGTTATGATGGTAGCATTGTGATGCATATGAAAAATATTAATTTGTGAAAACCTTAGGATTTTATTAATGATCTTAGCAGTTCAGAGTCTGCTGAGTTTTATAAGTTGTGATTTAAGGTGGTGGAGTCAAAATGCTAGGACTAGTATGAAAAGGACAAATTATACATATTTGATAATAGTCAAAAAATTGGTACGTTTTTGCAAAGCACATGTAATTACAAAGTTGCTAGGAATTCTGCAAAGAATCATAGGAGTCAAATTTGTCTTGATAAGTGAAAAAATGTAGTAGAAATGCAGGATTTTTTTAGTATAGCGCCACCCACAGGTGCAAGTCCCTTGCAACTTTAGTATGTCTTAGAGGGTGTGTACATGAACATACCATGTCAGTTTCATGTGTATGTTCCTATGATATGCCTGTCAAATGGCCAAAACCAATTAATTGGCTCATGGCGGCCATGTTTTTTGTGTGATGACGTCATCACTAAGCGTCCTGATACCAATTGAGCCCCTGATGATGCATGTCAAGTTTTGGCTTGATGTGACCAATGGTTGTTGAGAAACAGTTTTTCCATGTTATAGCGCCCCCTATTGGACAATCGTGGCCAGCTTTGACCTGTGACCTCGAAGTCATGTGATCTATCAGCCTATCAAGTTTCATTAAGATTGGTCAAAGCATTGCTGAGAAATAGCTGTTGAAGTAAATTAGGCCCCGCCTCAGAGCTATTGATTGACATGTGACAGCCAGACTGTATGCAAATGTCAAAATATTGTTAAAAACTCTTGATCAGGACATTCTTTTGAATAGTTTGACACCATGATTGTGATGATCAGATGAAAAGCCTTGGACTAGTTTGCAAAAGAAGGTTTTGCATATTATGCTAATTAGCAAAAAATCTAAGTGGGCGGAGCTTCATGGTTGTATATGAAGACTCCTATTGAATTTAGCCAAGGAAGGCATAGGAAGTGGAATTTTGTTTCTATGACTTACGGTGTGGGAGATATGGGCCAAAAATCACGTGTTGCTCTATAGCGCCACCATCAGGCCAATGCGAGTCCCTATAAGTGGGTGTGGTCCTTGGGACCTAGAGACCTGTTTTGCCAAGTTTGGTTTGTCTAGGCCTTACGGTTTAGGCTGCAGCATCATTTCTAGACACCAAAATGGGAAAAAGAATAATAATAAGAAGAAAAATAATAAAGGGTGCTTGAACCTAATAGGGTTGAGCCTAAATATAACCCTAAAATATAGCGCGATTGCGGGTTCAAGCTTGCAACCGTAATTTGCAAAGTCCCTTCATTAGCAAATTATCTATCAGACTGTCAAGTTTCATGAAGATTGGTCAAAGCATTGCTGAGATATAGCTGTTGAAGTAAATTAGGCCCCGCCTCAGAGCTACTGATTGACATGTGACAGCCAGACTATATGCAAATGTCAAAATATTGTTAATAATTCTTGATCAGGACATTCTTGTGAATAGTTTGACACCATGCCTGTGATGATCAGATGAAAAGTGTGGGAGATATGGGCCAAAAAATCACGTTGCTCAAGGCCACAAAACATTGTAATGGCAAAATGATTCAGATCATAGAACTAAAGCACTTGCTGAGATTAGTTTAGTGAGAGGTGGGGGAGACAGAGACCATGGGTTGTTAAGTGTTAGAAGGATGGGGGAGTGGGGGAGTGGATGAGGGGGGCAGTCTGCGTGTGTGAGAATCTCAGCGTGCGTGTGTTAGCAGCCTCTCTATTGCTCCCTGCACTGCTCAGCATGGAAAATTTAAATATTCACTGTAAAGCCAATTGTGGACTGATTTGGCTCAAACAGGGCACATATCACCACTATGGTCATGTGAATGTGCAGGTCAATTTTCATAACAATCAGACATACTATGGCAGAGTTATTGAAATATGAATTTGATGTGTTATGATGGTAGCATTGTGATGCATATGAAAAATATTAATTTGTGAAAACCTTAGGATTTTATTAATGATCTTAGCAGTTCAGAGTCTGCTGAGTTTTATAAGTTGTGATTTAAGGTGGTGGAGTCAAAATGCTAGGACTAGTATGAAAAGGACAAATTATACATATTTGATAATAGTCAAAAATTGGTACGTTTTTGCAAAGCACATGTAATTACAAAGTTGCTAGGAATTCTGCAAAGAATCATAGGAGTCAAATTTGTCTTGATAAGTGAAAAAATGTAGTAGAAATGCAGGATTTTTTAGTATAGCGCCACCCACAGGTGCAAGTCCCTTGCAACTTTAGTATGTCTTAGAGGGTGTGTACATGAACATACCATGTCAGTTTCATGTGTATGTTCCTATGATATGCCTGTCAAATGGCCAAAACCAATTAATTGGCTCATGGCGGCCATGTTTTTTGTGTGATGACGTCATCACTAAGCGTCCTGATACCAATTGAGCCCCTGATGATGCATGTCAAGTTTTGGCTTGATGTGACCAATGGTTGTTGAGAAACAGTTTTTTCCATGTTATAGCGCCCCCTATTGGACAATCGTGGCCAGCTTTGACCCCTGACCTCAAAGTCATGTGATCTATCAGCCTATCAAGTTTCATGAAGATAGGTCAAAGCCTTGCTGAGTTATAGCTGTTTAAGTAAATTAGATCCCACATCAGAGTTGTTGATTGACATGTGACAGCCAGACTATATGCAAATGTCAAAATCTTGTTAATAATTATTGATCAGGACATTCTTGTGAATAGTTTGACACCATGATTGTGATGATCAGATGAAAAACCTTGGACTAGTATACAAAAGAAGGTTTTGCATATTATGCTAATTAGCAAAAAATCTAAGTGGGCGGAGCTTCATGGTTGTATATGAAGACTCCTATTGAATTTAGCCAAGGAAGGCATAGGAAGTGGAATTTTGTTTCTATGACTTACGGTGTGGGAGATATGGGCCAAAAAATCACGTGTTGCTCTATAGCGCCACCATCAGGCCAATGCGAGTCCCTATAAGTGGGTGTGGTCCTTGGGACCTAGAGACCTGTTTTGCCAAGTTTGGTTTGTCTAGGCTTTACGGTTTAGGCTGCAGCATCATTTCTAGACACCAAAATGGGAAAAAGAATAATAATAAGAAAAATTCTAACAATAACAATAATAAAGAAAAACCCTAACAAAAACAATAGGGTTCAGCACTACGTGCTTGAACCCTAATAATAAGAAGAAAAACCCTAACAAAAACAATAGGGTTCAGCACTACGTGCTTGAACCCTAATAAGAAAAAAACAATAGGGTTCAAACCCTAACAAAAACAATAGGGTTCAGCACTACGTGCTTGAACCCTAATAATAAGAAAAACCCTAACAAAAACAATAGGGTTCAGCACTACGTGCTTGAACCCTAATAATAATAATAATAAGAAAAATTCTAACAAAAACAATAGGGTTCAGCTTGAACCCTAACGTGCTTGAACCCTAATAATAATAATAAGAAGAAAAACCCTAACAAAAACAATAGGGTTCAGCACTACGTGCTTGAACCCTAAAAATTCTAACAATAACAATAGGTTTGAACCCTAAAAATTCTAACACAATAGGGTTCAGCATACGTGCTTGAACCCTAATAATAATAAGAAAAATAATAGGGTTCAGCAAAAACCCGAACAAAAACAATAGGTTTCCAGCACCTCGGTGCTTGGACCCCTAATAATCGGAACAAAAACAATAGGTTTCCAGCACCTTCGGTGCTTGGACCCCTAATAATAATAATAATCGGAACAAAAACAATAGGTTTCCAGCACTACGTGCTTGAACCCTAATAATAATAATAAGAAGAAGAAGAAAAATTCTAACAAAAACAATAGGGTTCAGCACTACGTGCTTGAACCCTAAATAAGAAAAACCCTAACAAAAACAATAGGGTTCAGCACTACGTGCTTGAACCCTAATAATAATAAGAAAAACCCTAACAAAAACAATAGGGTTCAGCACTACGTGCTTGAACCCTAATAAGAAAAATTCGAGCAAATACAATAGGTTTCCCACACTATGTGTGTGAACCCTTTTGATACTGTTGATCATGAAATACTTCTTGATCGACTACAGAGCTGGGTAGGCCTTAGTGGCTTAGTTTTAGAATGGTTTAGATCGTATCTAACTGGGCGCGAGTACTATGTTGCATTAGGTACTTCTTCCTCCACACATCAAAAAATAACTTGTGGGGTACCCCAAGGATCAATTCTTGGGCCTTTACTGTTCAACCTATATATGCTTCCATTACCACATATCATTAACAAACATGGCATTAGTTATCATCAATATGCGGATGACACTCAACTTTACATTTCTCTAGAACCTAAAGCCCTAAAATCAATTAGCTCACTGTTTGAGTGCATAGGTGATATACAGACATGGATGTCTGACAATTTTCTGCAATTAAATAAAGAGAAGACAGAGGTTCTTGTTCTTGGTAGTGACTCACAAAGGGAAGATGTTCAGACCTATTTAAATCAAATTAATCTGAAAGCCAAACAATATGTTAAGAACTTGGGCGTCACTTTTGATAATGAGCTAAGCTTTAAATCACACATCATGACCACATGCAAGACAGCTTATTTTCACCTCCGAAACATCGCTAAGGTCCGAGATATGCTCTCTCCTGCTGATAGTGAAAAACTTGTCCATGCATTTATCACATCAAGGCTTGATTATTGTAACGCTGTCTTATCTGCTCTCCCAAAGAGCTCGATTTCTCAGCTACAGCGAGTTCAGAATGCTGCTGCAAGGGTCCTGACCCGCACGAGAAAGAGGGATCATATTACACCTGCGCTCCACTCACTGCACTGGCTACCTGTCAGCTTTAGAATAGATTTTAAGGTTCTGGTGATGGTTTTTAAATGTCTTCATGGTCTTGCTCCACTTTACCTCAGTGAAATGATAGTTAGATATGTTCCAGTCAGGTCTCTCAGGTCGTCAAACAGTAATCTACTGGTGATTCCTAAAAGCCGATTAAAGATTGGTGAGGGTGCCTTCAGCCGTTATGGCCCAAAACTCTGGAACTCTCTTCCTGAGGAGCTCAGAGACATTTCATCCCTGCATAGCTTCAAGAGGGGTCTTAAAACCTTCCTGTTTAAATCTGCTTTTAGTTAAGCTATGTTTGTTGTACCAGGTTTCCATTTTATTTCCATTCCATTTTATATATCATTTTATTTAGTTACATTTTATGTTTGTTTTAATTATTTTAATAGTTCTATTTATTATCTTAAGAATTTGTCGTTTTATTACCTTTATTTTATTACCTGTTATTACCTGCTTGTTTATTTTGTTTATTTTGTTTCTTTTACTTCATTTAATTTTATTTATTTTTTATTATTTCTTTTAATCTCTGCTTCATTTTAATGTTTTGATTTATTTAATCTGTAAAGCACTTTGAGTTGCATGTATGCATGAAAGGTGCTATACAAATAAAGATTATTATAACCCTAATAAGAAAAATTCGAGCAAATACAATAGGTTTCCCACACTATGTGTGTGAACCCTAATAAGAAAAATTCGAGCAAATACAATAGGTTTCCCACACTATGTGTGTGAACCCTAAAAATTCGAGCAAATACAATAGGTTTCCCACACTATGTGTGTGAACCCTAATAAGAAAAATTCTAACAAAAACAATAGGGTTCAGCACTACGTGCTTGAACCCTAATAATAATAATAATAAGAAGAAAAATTCGAGCAAATACAATAGGTTTCCCACACTATGTGTGTGAACCCTAACAATATAAAAGCCACAGACAACTGGCAAGAATGCCCACAACGGATGTCTGTACCTACAAATGTCTGAAAAATGAATGTCAAGTATATGAAACCTCCTCCTATAAAACTATATTTACTTTATAAATAAAAATAGTACAAATAAATCAATGTCAACCTTTTATTTGTATTCAGCCTTCATATATGAAACACAACATCACTGTCAAATAAACAAACTTGTCGGCTTTGTCAATATTTATATCTTCAAAGTACAACACAGGCTGAATATCTTATTCTTGTGTACATAGGTTAAAACAAAAGTGCTTCAGCCAGGATAGGGAATATGAAAAGTGTGCAAAAGAGTTGCAGAACACAGAAAAAATGTTAGCAACAATAAAAACATTTTGCTCAGGAAGGGACATGTCTGAGGGTTGATGATGACCTATGAGGCTCCTAGAGGTTTCTGGCAAGAAATACAAGCTGGTCTACATTATCTGGCTTTACAGCTACCCTTTTACATGTGACGATGTTGCCACCTGTGCTAAAAACCCTCTCAGATGGGGAACTTGTAGCCTGAATGCACAAGTACAGTTTTTCCAGTTTGCTTACACTGGGGAAATTCTTTTGAGAGACTTTCCACCAATCCAGAGGATCAGAGACATTCTCAGCATCTGGAGACAGAAGGTAGTTGCCGAGCTCCCTCTCAACTGCCTGCTGTGCACTCAGGCCTGTTGTATTGGTAGTGGTGGGACTGTTTGAAGAGAGAAAGAAATAAAGAAAGAGAAAAAAAAAAAAAAAAAAAGCTAGCCTGATAACGCTTTGCTTTCTTGGCTGGTGGCACTGCTGAAGCTACTCCCATGGCTTCTACACTGGAGTTCCCTTGCCACAACAGGTCTCTCTCCCGTCAGCATCTCAAACACTCAAACACGACTCTGTCTTTGATGTGTGCAATATTCTCCTCCTGAGTGTACTGAAGCTTGAATCTTGGGTTAACAAGGCAGCCATATTTTGTTGAGATATTCCATCACTGTTGTCTTTATGGTTCGGGTGAGCTCTGTGTCATCCTCTGCTTCCTTCAAGATGGAGGTGTTGAAGAGATGCATGACTAGTTTTAGGAATGACATAGAACTGCATCTATAGACTCTAAAACATCCACTTCTTGAGGCTCACCATCTGCACCGAAGGGACTGTGACTACTTGGCCGGGGAACAAGAACTTCAAGCTATAACTGTAGAACCACCTTTTGTCCACAAATATGGACTGGCGCTAACGGGCCGCCCAATGGAGGATGGGTTCCCTTTTGAGTCTTGGTCCTCCCAAGGTTTCTTCCTATTTCCCCGCCATCTTAGGGAGTTTTTCCTTGCCACTGTCACCTTTGGCTTGCTCATTAGGGATCTGGACCCATACAATTTGTAAAATTGCTTTGAGACAACATGTGTTGTAAAAAGTGCTATATAAATAAAATTGACTTGAAATTGACTTGGTGGCGAACGAACCTGCACGTGAGCATGAAGACCCAGTCCTCACCACCTCTGACAGAATAGAGCCAAATGCAGAGACCAGCCAGAAGAAGTAAGATCAAGTGGCCAAAGTCAAGTGAAGCAGAGGCATGGCAAGCACTGGATGCAGACCTGATGAAGACCCTAGAGGAATCCCTGCATGGGGGGGTGGAGGCTAAGCTTAATCTGATTGGGGACATCATATATCCGACCTGCAAGGGCAGGTTTGGGGAGTTTGTTCCCAGACAGATGACCACCCTGGGAGAGAAGGTAAGCAGGGAGAAGGAAATCTTCCAGCTGGTGCAAAGGTGGCGGCAACTCCGCAAGAACTGGAGAAAGGCAACCCAAGCAGAGAAAGAGGGGCTCAAAGCATTGTGGGAGGAGGTCAGGAAAAACTAGATGGACTTCGCAGAGCTGAATGCATTCGGAAACGCAACAGGCGGAAGGAAAAAGAGCGAGCCAGTTTCTTCAAGGATCCCTTTAAGCATACCAGACAGCTGCTGGAGGAAAAGAAGACTAGCAAGCTTGAAACCACCAGGGAGCCGTTGGAGCAGCATCTCAGAGAACAGTACAGTGATCCGCAAAGGAGCGTATCCCTAGAAACACCAGGATATGCACCTCAGCCTGCACAGCCAACAGCTGAGTTTAACACCAAGCCCCCCAAGCTCAGTGAGGTCAGGCAAGTCGTGGACAAGGCGAGGTCCTCTTCTGCACCAGGCCCCAATGGAGTCCCCTACAAGCTCTATAAGAACTGCTCCAAGGTAATAAAGTTGATATGGTACCTAATGAGAACTGCCTGGAAAAAGCAACTCATTCCATCTGAGTGGCAAAGAGCAGTAGACGTTTTCATCCCAAAGGAAACAAACTCCAAGGACATCAGCCAGTTCCGTAACATCGCCCTATTGAACGTGGAACGAAAAATCTTCTTCTCAGTACTAGCCAGAAGAATGACCAGCTACCTGCTTGAGAATGGCTACATTGACACGAGCTGCCAGAAAGCAGAGGTGCCAGGATTCGCTGGATGACTAGAGCATTCCACAATGATCTGGGACCAGATGCAAAGGGCAAAAAGGGAGAAAAACGACCTGCACGTCATCTGGCTTGACCTTGCCAATGCATATGGATCAGTCCCGCACCAACTGATCAATTACGCCATGGACCTCTTCCACATGCCCACCTGTGTAAAGACATTGGTAGCAGAGTACTTTAACAACCTGCAGATATGCTTCTCCACGCAAGACTTCACTACCGGGTGGCAATGGCTTGAAGTTGGAATCACAATGGGATGTGCCATTTCTCCCATACTATTTGTAGCAGCATTCAAGATCATTCTCATTGGTGCAAGACAAATGGTAGGAGGGATCAAACTGCCAAATGGTCAGAGGCTTCCCCCACTGAGGAGCTACATGGATGACATCACCACCCTCCTTCAGACAGCAGCATGCACATCAAGACTGCAGAAGAGGATGGATGAACTGATGTCATGGGCAAGAATGAAGATCAAGCCCTCCAAGTCTTGCAGCCTGTCACTCAGGAGAGGAGTGCACCACCTTTGTTGCCGGAGGGGAGGATATACCACTCCTTGATGAGCAATCCACCAGAAGCCTAGGGAGGCAGTACACCGCAGAGCTGTCTGACAAACAGATGGGGAAAACAGACATGAAACAGCTCTGTGACGGCCTGGCAAGGATCGACCAAAGCCAACTCCCTGGGAAGTATAAGGTCTGGTGCTACCAATTTACTCTCCACCCGAGGGTAATGTGGCCCCTGAAAATGAGCGAGATCCCCTCATCAACCGTGAGCAAGATGAATGGGAAAGCCAACTCATTCATTCCAAAGTGGTTGGGGCTGCACCATGCACCATGGGAGATGCACCATGCTTCTGGTCCAAGGCCAGTCGCAAGGAAAGGAAGGAAATGGTGGTGGTGGAGGTGACCAGGATGGAGGAAGACTGCCACAAGATCAAAGCCGTGTCACAGAGTTGGCAAGGAAGCTGGACAACCTGGGAGGGAGTTACAAATCAGTTGGTCAGACGTGTGGAAGATCCCACAGGCAAGACTCAGCTTCCTCATCCGCTCAACATATGACACACTTCCCTGCCCTCGGAACCTCCACCAGGAGTGAGGAATGTTGTGCGCTCTGCAGTGCCCCCAACGTAAGCCTCCAGCACTGTCAGGCTGTAAGATAGCACTCTCACAGGGCCGCTATAGATGGCACCATGAGCAAGTCCTGAGAAAGTTAGCCGAGGTGCTGGAGGAGTGCAGACAGGGAAGTAATGCACCATCAGCTGCAGAGGACCTCACCACCTTTGTTGCGGAAGGAGTGGTCAGGAGAAGTATTAGGCCAAAAGAAACACCAAGGCCCTTCTCCCCTGACCTAGAGTGGAGAATGAGGGTCGATCTTGACAGGAAGCTTCAGTTCCCCTTCAGATCACCACCACATCTCTCCGGCCAGACATAGTTGCGTGGTCAACCAAGGCAAGAGCGATGATCCTCATGGAGCTCACAGTGCCCATGGAGGAGGGGATTGAGGCCGCCTTCAAACACAAGAGGGTGAAGTACACGGAGCTGGCTGGAAGACCACCATCTACCCAGTGGAGGTCGGATGCCGTGGCTTCATGGGTTCGTCAACCATACGCCTCCTGAGGGAGGTAGGGCTCACCGGAGGAAGGCTCAGGAAGGCAACAAAGGCCCTGGCAGAGGAGGCTGAAAAAGGGAGCTTTTGGCTCTGGCTCAGGAGGAAGGACAAAGCTTGGGGGAAGAACACCTAACCCCAGACAACAGCCGCAGGGAAAACACCCATCAGCTGCAGGGGGTGACAGAGAGACGTCCCTATCACTGCTCCGCCACCAGGAGACGTACCAGAATTAATGGAGCGAAACGCTGGTGAATGGCGGTTTTTCTGGCTGATGACCCTGCAGCTGAAGTGCGACAGGCAGCAATGCCCAGCAGGTTGTAACAGCTACCTGTATAATACTTTTAACTGCTAGGTGTATAAGGAGTGTATAAGGGTGTGAACAAAGGTGTGGGGGAGTATATGGGGGTGAAGGTGTGCGGGTGAACGTGTGTGGGTATATATATGGGAGTGAATGTATATATGACATGGAGTGTATGTGTGAGGACAGCTGGTTCTGGGTCTGGGGCTTGTCGTGCCCGGTCCTCACGCGACTGCTCCTCTGTGGTCACTTCTCCCATCCAGAGAGGGGGCGCCTTGGGGTTTCGGGGCCCGCCCTGGTGTTCCGGCGTGACGATTGGCCCGCTCCCCTGGGCGGTTGTGGTCCGGGGCGGCTCGGGACTCCTTGGCGGGAGGGGGGCCCTGCTGGGTGTTGGACGGTTCTCGGGGGCGAGGGGCGCTGGGGCCTTGCTACTGGCCCGTGGGGGGGGGGGGGTCATCCGGGGGGGGGTGGCTCTGTTTCCTCTGGTTCCCCTGGGCCTGCGCTCCGTGGTTGGAGGAGTGCTGTCCGGGGTCTCCATTTCCGGCCACTGGGGCGGGCATGCGCGGGATCACTGGGAAGTGCGGCCCTGGGGCTCCACTGCCCCTGGAGGGGGGCCACGGGTGGGCGGGATCCCCTGGTCTCTCTCTGCCTGCCTCTGGCCTCTGGCGGAAGGTTATCGCAGCTTTCTAACCTCGCTAGTAAGTGCATTCCGTACATATATCCTAGGGTGCACTTACATAAACACACACACTCACACGTACACACACATCAGTCATTTGTGCTGTATGTCTTAGGCACACTTTCTGCTCTTCTTTCAGGAGCAGCAGTTGATGAACCATTGCAGTGGTCATTAGCGCTGTGTTCTTTCTGCCCTTCTGTCTTTTTCCCTACTCACTCTCTCTCCCCCTCTTTTCTTTTCTCTACTATCCTGTATGGTCCACCTCACCCCAATTATTTTCATCACTATTGTTCTGTATTATATTATATGTGATATGTATTTCATTTGATCCTTATATAAAAATAAAGTTGTCCTCCAAAGATGGGGGGGTGGAGGTGGGCCCCAAAAAAAAAAAAAACTGCTAGGTGTGCACTTAGCCTAGTACCCCTCTGCCTTTTTCACCGTGTTGAAACATCTACGACACAAGCGACTAACAAACTCTCACTCACCTACTCACAAAGGACTAAAATTGTCAAGTCATAAAATAAAATCTTCATTGCCTGCAAAAATCTTAATTGTGTACTTAAAACTGTTTCTAAAAAGCAATTATCCAAATTATTTCACAACCAAACAAAAATGGAGAAATTACTCGTGAGGACAGCTACCAAGGCATCCGATAAACCACCAGCTGCAACAAAGCCCAAGCTTCAAAAGTACAAAGAAACATACCTGCTGTTTGGGTTTACAGTCACAGAGTCCTCAGTGTGTAGTAGCTGAGGTGCTGGCAAATGACAGCATGAAGCCCTGTAAACTTAAAAGGCACCTCAAAACCAAGTATACTGACCTTAAAGATAAACCTGCTGACTATTTTAAACAAAGGCTTGATAACTTCCATTACCAACAATCAACCATTACAATGCACAGCACTGTCTTTAAACAGTGTCTGGGGGCATCCTATGCAGAGGCCAAAAGAACTGCATACATTTGCAGAGACTCAAGATATGTGCAGAATAATGACAGGACAGAGTGCACCAGAGGTTGGCAACTTGGAAAAGGTTGAGAACCCCTGATCTACTTGGTCACCTTATTGATTGCTCCTTTGACAGTGCAAGCTTCTCATCCCCTTCCGATACATTAGCCTACCCCTTAAAGATCGATCTAAGCATTGGCCTTATCGTTTTATTGTACCAAGCTTTTCCCATGATTTTGAGTTGCAACCAAGATAGGGAAATGAAATGCTCGAGAAGGACAGAACACACTGTAGTGAAAACAAATATTTTTGACAAGCTTGAAGATGGCATCTACACAAATCTCATCCAGTGAGGGGCATGAAATCATGGCTAGTGTCCTTGTGACAACACACAATAAGCCTGGCTCAGCCACAAGATGGAATGGATGGAAGATAAGTCTGCAGGAATATATGCAACATTTGCGAGAAAACACAATTGGCTCTCTTACAAGAAGAAGAGCCAATTGAAGGATCATGCAAATGGGCCTTCTACAAAGGCATGGATCAGTATATTCCAAAGCTCTTTCAGCTCAAAAAGGAGTGAGGGAATAAAAAGCCCAGAGATTTGATGCAAAGTCTGAAAACTGATGTGAGTGCAACTTATTCAGTCCATCCTAAAAATGAGTGATCTGAATAAGTAGGCATTAATTATATGTAGGCAGCTGTTTAAGTAGGCAGCATTCTAACTGACCTGTCCTCATGAAGCAGACAATGGAGATGCTCTAGTTAATGAGTGATTTCATCATGGCTATTTGTTGTGCTGAAGAATTTGCTAGCCAACTGGCTAACATGAGGCTTCAAACTCCTCTAGCATATATGCTAATTCCTCTGTGTATAAATCTGCAAATTATTAAAGTGAAAATCATTAAATGAGTTACATTTGGAATCCTGACTGTGGCACAAGATGAAGATGAATCTGTGCTCCTTGTTGTCAGTGTAGGCCTGCTCAAGGAGGAACAGGAGATAATGGAAGACCTGCATGTCTACAACATTTATTGGACTACTGGAACACTTTTGATGTAATACAGCGATTGAAGGTTTGGGGGAGAAGTTTCCTTGACAAGTTCATGAACTGAAAAACTCATTTTTACAGTAAGTACTGATTGACTAAAGATGAGTTTATGAGGCAGAAACTAAAGGCATAGCAACAGCACAGGATGTTCTGTCTATAAGATAAAAATCCTGAGCCATATGGATGATACGAGGAATAGCAAAGCAATTTCTTTTAATGTGCAAAAGGAGTACATATATGGTATTAAAAGAGTAACGCAGTAACAAGTAAGATACAAGTAATGGCTCAAACTGTTAAGTTTTTAGATCTCATTTCCTATTAGAAGAGCACACTGTGCTGTGAGATCTCTGAAGATCCTCGTTTGCAAATAAAGCTTGGTTGATTTGCTTGAAAAACTTGATTTCCTCTCTACACATCAATGAACACACGAAGTGAGCACACTTCAACAAGTTACAATACTCTTGTGATCTTACATGTAAACCTTTCCTTCAGTTGGATTATGGTAGTTTCCTTGTACTAATGTTTAGGCACATCTGTTTAGATAAGTAAACAGTAATGTTAGATAAGTTCACTTGTGGCAGCCAATATATTTTTCCTAAATGTAATGTAATGTTTGGTTAGGGAACCGGTCGTGGGTTTGATTCCCAAGCACCAGGCCATGACTGAGGTGCCAAGGCACTTAACCACAACTGCTCACCGGGCTGCCCACTGCCCTGGACACGAGTCCAACACAGCCGTCTAGTGATCGCTAGTGAGCATGTGTGTGTTTTCTCACTGCACAGATGGGTAAATGCAGAGGACAAATTTCAGTTGGGGTGAAAATCATATTTGACAAATGACACATTTCCGTTTTATAAAAGCTATTAGTAAATGACATAATAGACATAGTACACTGTCACATCACATTTGTAATTGCATCAATGCCATGCTAAATGAAATGAACTAAGGCAGATTTGTTTTTACCTTAATATTAGCATTCACTTTCACATAATGAATGGTTAGATGAACAGGTCAGAATGTCACTTGAAAATTAGTTCATTATACTGTACAAACCAGTTACAAATATTTTTTTGGCAGACAAGAAAAAGTTGTTACAGTGTATATACAGTGTGTAGCTAAGAAATCCCAATTCTTTTCCACATTCAGGCATATAACGTCAATAGCTACTCCAAGTAAAGCTGCATAACCACAATATTTTAGCAAACTTTCCTTTCCTCTCTACAATAAACAATAAAGGATAGGTTGAAGGCTACTTTAGAAGAAATACAGCAGATGTTCACATGCATCACTCTGCGTGCTACCCAACATGAGGTACATTGAAACACAACTGACATTAGACATACATGAACATGTACATGTACATAAACAATACAGCTTGTATTTTAACCGCTACAAACATTCATGTCATAGAACATTCTTGCATCCCTTCATTTAATACAAGTAATTACAGCAATATTTCATACAAGGGGGGAACCAAGTAATAAGAAGCAACAAAACTTTAGCTAACTTACCTTACATCTGTATCTATTCCAAATGACCCAGGGGTAGACTAGCTGATCCATGTAGATGTATTCATCATATTTGTTTCAACAATTGGTTTCAACAGTGAGACTCAGTTTTTCTTTCATATCTCTTCTAGTTTGGCCCACTAAGGTGCCTAAAAAAAGGAGGAAAAAATCAGGGAGAACATTACTTTCATCGCAGCCCAGCAAACTATTTATGTAGGTTGTAAGTAAAAGGTAAAATTTATATTGCATCCCTATATATATATATATATATATATATATATATAAAATCACATACAGCATAATCTGCTCATAAAAAATAGTAAACTGTGTGCTTAATTAAAAAGTGTTAAGTGTAAAAACTTTGATAACAGGAATTTATTGATTACAACTTGTTCCCCTGTTGTACAGACAAAAGTTTAAAAGGTGATAATGGCCTACTAGCATACATGGAAAGGGATGGATAGATGTAAGAAATGTAAGAACTGAGACCAGGTTATAAGCTGTTAGTGCTATACTGTGTATAATATCATATCATAATGCTATAATATATATGCTATAATATCAGAATGCTCCAACCAATGTGTGTGAAGTTTGTTGGGTGTAGTTGGAAATCAGTCGCAGAAAAAAAATCAAGTATAATAAATAGTAAATTAATAGCATTGAAAACACTGCAACAAAGCAGACCGAGATCCTGTCCCTCACCATAAATTATAAACTAGAAGAAATTTAGCGCAGTCCAGCTCTAAAAGTTCGCATTAACCTAATCTGCACTACCAGCTAGAACGAAAATGAAGCAACAAAGGTGGCTAATATGTGACGCGTCAAAACTTAGCTTACACTAAACTGCTATCTAATTAATTAACGTAATGTTGAGCAGAGTGTAGAGCAGTGTAGAGCAGAAAAAAAGTGAATTACTGGAGTCTACTAACATTTGGGAAAAGGCCAGTAATGAAACGCGGTACTCGCAGCTACAGATTCAAATCTACAGTCAGTAGCCAAGTTAAGCTATCTAGAAAATTAAGTTTGCAAGGAGGTTAGCAAAATACCTTGATTACGAAGACGCGTCTATAGACAACAGAAGTGTAGAAGTCTTTTTGGAGACGGTACAAACCGAGAATTATGTAGGTATGTAGGTAGGTAGATAGCTAGTTAGCTAGCCAAGTGCTTGATAAGTGGTACAGGTAGGAACAATAATAGTCTACTCGTTACGAGACTGCTGTTGGCTGTTGTCGAAAATAACAAATAATCGTTAGCTAGCTATGTAATCCAAATAATGTTCGCCTTTACAGTCAGGACCTCTAAAACAGACCTAATCAAAATTTCAACCAACAATGTCTTAAAAGATGCTCAGCGAAAATCTTCCTTTCCGTAGCTCATCTGTGATCTGAAGTTTGGTCTACCTCTATCTAAATAGTCGTTCCGCTTGCTCATATGACGTTAGCGAATATAAAAGTAAAAGATCTTAAAGTGTTCTCTTAACGGGTCTTCAAGATAGTACCCGATGAACGTTATGATGACTATATCTTGACAGATAAATCTAAATCGATTGTAAGCGACATGTTTTTTTTTTGGCATTTTTATAATTAGACAAAATGTTTTTATTCCTTTCAAAATAAAAGTAATAAAGGCTGTGGGGTTTTTTTTTGTTGTTTTGTTTTTTTGATGTTTTTCCTTTATGTTATCTTTAACATTGTGTTATGTTTATCTTTATGTTATCTTTAACCCTAAACCTGTTCCATGCAAGATTATCGAGCGAGAGAAGGTAGCTTCAGGCACGTTATATTTTTTCGTGTTATACTTTTCTGACCTGCTTCATGTTTCCTTGTTATATTATGATATATGGGTTTTGATCAAACAAACACAAATAGGAAACAAGCGCTACAGCCATTAATCCACCGGTACATCAAATACGTTTTGTGCTCTTTTGTAAGAATCTAGAAAAAATAGTATTTTATTCAGAGAATAATCATTGTCTGCTTTAAGTTATTGAGAAAATTATCAGGCAACTCAGATGTGCTAGGGCAAAATATAGGGCATTACCACAGAGCAGTTGTTATGAAACACGGGATACATTTTCAGAATTGTCACAGCATGAGTGCTGATGGATAAGAGTAATTATCAAAAATAGTGGAGTATGCATGACTTCAGATAGAATGGTTTTGATATTCAGGAATGACTATGCATGTAGTGAAGGATCAAGTAGCTACCAACAGCCACTGAAATTTACCCTTATGTCTTTGCCATGCTCTGAAGAAATCTTAACAGACGATGAATTACCACTCCATTGCTGTAATTCACAGAAGTGCCTTATTTCCGAAATACATCATTTTTGCTAAAAGGCATCAGTCTAACAATTACACAGAAGAAGGAAGCAATAATTCTATGTTTAAATTGCTCTCTTTAGCCTAAGATTACAATTTTAGGATTCCTGAGGCATCTTGTGGTTGAAATGGATGAATCAATGAAAAGTCATATATAGACGATTGTTATTTTTTCATCTTGTCACAAATTTGCGTTGCACTTCTTTAACGAAAAATATTTTCAGGTCAACATAAACATAATATGCTACTTTCTGCTTTCATATGTTTTGTTTTTATGTGGTTGATAGTTTTATAAAAGCACAAACAATCAAAAACAAGATGCAACAGCAGTTATTACGAACATCAATAACAATACGATCTGGTGAAAATATGACGTAATGCACACTTCAATTTTCAGGATACTGACATCTTTCCGTTAGTTTGTAAGAACGTTTTTCCCATGATGCTTGGCGAGATTGACCACCAAGATGGCGGACGCTATTGATGAATTTGAGAAAGAGGCTGGATGCGTCCCTATTCTTCACACAGAAGTAAGATATTTTGCTTATATGGCGAGAGTATTCGCATGGCTGTAGATTGAGAATGCAAAAATAAATAGAAAAAATCTCATTTGTTGTCATTGAAGTCTTATATCTGGCCATGAGCAGGCAGGTACCATTACGCTAAGCTAGCTAGTTAGCGTGTTAACTGTGTAGCTAGCTGTCATGTATGGTTCCAGCATGTTAATTCGTGCTATATATTTCTTAATCGTTGTCTTTAAAATGGTCTTTTCAGTTCAGTGTAATAAAGTGACCCTGAAAACGTTTTACGTTAACCTTATATGTTCGATATCGCGAAGCACCAGCTACGAAACATTGAATCCATTACATAGCTGGGTGACTAGTTGGGTAGCTAGCGTAGCAAGCTAATTGAATATTGGCGTTGATTGCAGACAGCCAACAACAGTAATCGAGGACGTATGTGGCCTAGTGTCATAATCGTGCTAGCATATACTAGCCTATATGCTGTCATGTTTTGCATATAGGATTGATGAAGTCATTTCACTTTATGCGTACGAAATCTGTGTTTTTTTAATTTACAGTTGCGTTGAGACTTAAATGTCTGCTGATATAAAAGAGACCCTCCTATAGTTATAAGCAAGAAGAATTCCCCTTATGTTGTAATAAGTTTGCCTTGCTTTTTTATGTGCAGGGAAAAAATGTAGAATTAAATACTCTACTTTTCCAAACACGTCTAAGTATGACACCAGTAGTTAAGGTCAAGACATATTACTGTTACTTTTGCAGTTAAGTCTTTTACCTTTGAGGTAGCTCTAAGCAATTCGGCACCCTTAAGCATGAAAAGCATGGCAATACTTTAATAGATATTTTTTCTAACAATAATGTTATGTGTAAAGGTGGTGGAAATAGGGGTCTGCAACTTAACACAAAACCTAGGCTAAAAGTTTTGGGTTGGTTTCAGGTTTGTGCTCTATTGAAATATTTTGTAGGCTAGTTGTATTAGAATTAAATTGTAGATGTTAGAAATTCTGATGTGCATTTATTTTTCCCTCTCCTGCATGCACTCATTGTCATTAATAATGTTACAGTCTATATCTAGTTAGGTGTTTTAAAATCTCCCTGCATTACAATATGTAAGTCTAGAAATATGTCATGCTAATCTACAGTAAATGAAGCACTAGGGAACCTTCACAAACAGTGGTGTATGTAATTATTTATAACTATTTCTGTAAGTAGCAGTGGTATGGCAAGAATCTTTAGCATAGCAGCTAATAATTGTTCAAAGGAGGAGCTTTGCAGAAATGATCAGCGGTGGATTCAGTTGAATTACCTCTGTCCAAAAACATCTTGTTTCTCTGGAATCTATTATTTACACATTTATGTGTACACACACAGAGTAATGCTTGAAAGTTTGTGAACCACCCAAACATTGTTTCTAAAAAATATATAAAATTGTGTCCCAGCTTCAACTCTCAACTAACGTCAGGAGATTCTGTTCATGAATTTGTTGATGGTTCCTTGGATAATATGTTGGAGTCAGAAGACAGGCCCAGACCTTCACACTGATTGCCTGATTGTAGATGCATATACATTTGTTCCATTTGTTCACACAGAGGTCTGCAACTCTCTGGAGGTGATGTATAGGTTGCCCTTTATTCGAGTTATTATTTTTCTGGTGCTTCTTGGAGTCCATTTCTGGGCATAGTTGCGGTGATGCGGAGAGCCTTCCATTTGTAAATGATTTGTCTAACATTGGATAGATAGCCTAGAGCTGGAATCTTTTGGAGATGGTCTTGTTGCTTTCCCCAGATTGATGGGCTGTCACAACTTTTTTCCTGATGTAACCATTGCTCTCGGCATTGTTGATCTGTGTGTTTCACACCTTGACAATGGTTTGGTTGGTTTCCTCTCCCTTTTAATCAGTGTGGATCAGATATTTTGCTGAGGATGTCACTTTTGATTGATTTGAATTTAATTTATTTGAGCACTCATGTGTTTCACCTGATTCTTTTACCTAATTAACTTTACCAATTCAGCTGTGCTTCATTAACTTTGCACCAGGGTGGTTCTGGGATTTCTGACACATTTCTGAAGTCTACTGTTGATAAATTGTAACATTTTCAAATGGCTGCTGGTCTCGAACAGAAACATGTAATGTCACTGTCCAGAATTGTGGCCGGCTCTGTGGAGATGACTTGATGCAGCTTCGTGGTTCCCTTTATAGCAGTCAAAAGCTCTAGCACATTTTCATCATGCTTTTCAACATCCTCCTCAGATATCCAGTAGAAGTTAACAGTAAGGCACAAATTCTTTCATCTATGAAAGAGGACATTATCTATTTACTGAGGTCAGAGTTAAAAAGAATGCTTTTACTGTCAACTTTGACGAAATAAAGTTTCAGTTACAGGCCTTAAAAGAGGAAGTGGTTAGCAGTATTGCTCTGCTCCGTAGTGATATGGATGTGTCGAGAAAACCCATCATCAATTTGGAACAAGGCCTCTCCACATGATCAGATGAGGTTACCACTGGGGATGGTAAAAGTGGGGCTTTTGGGAGATCGAATCAAAAGAACCAATTGATTCGGAAAATGATTTGATCTTGTGAGACGTTCAAATCATCACACGCCACAGTGACATCTAGTGATCAACCAGGGCCTAAACCCACTACTTTTTCTTAACAGAAACAGAAGTAATGTGTTTTTTCATGAAAAATGTCATGAAATATTCCCCCATAGCATATTGTGTCCCTAAATAAAATTTAGTCATGAAAACATATAATTTTGCAGAGAACAGGGTTGTTTTAATCATGTCATTAAGATGTATTTTTAGTCAGTAGATTGATATAGCTGACATTATTCATTTTACATTGCAAGGTAGGGAAATGCTTGTGTAATACTTTATTTATTAAACATTACAAGTAATCAGTTGTTTTTATTAAGAAACATGATCTGTTCCACAGTGCTTGGATTAAGACGGTTTGTTGCTCAGAATTTCTCCATGTGAAAGCAAGCACTGTGGAAAGTAAGCACAGTTCTGAGATCAGAAAGCCGATTAATTTAGAAGCATTTGGGAGACCAAACATTCTGATCTCAGACCAGCTGCTTGAACCCGTTTTTGGAACAGTCACGTGGCTTTCCCCTTTTGATACGGACTTCGAAACAGAGTTTCGGAACACCGTGATTCAAATGAATCGATTCAGTTCGATTCCGCGTTTCGAGTTTGACATCACTATTTACCACCTTGCAAAGAGCCATATGCAAGCTTTTTTAGAAGTAGCCAGCTTGCAAAGAAAATGTCTTGACCTGGAAGGACGAATGAGGAGATCAAATATTTGCATATGAAATGTCGCAGAGGACTCAAGCTCTGCACATGGAGAGGGAGATTGTGGTGGATAGGTCGCATAGCGGACTTCAGCCTAGGCGACTAGGTGGCAGACTCGCGTCATAGTGGCCAAGTTACATTACTACCAGGATTGTGTCCAGATTTTACACAGAGCCAAAGAAGCCAGGACCCTGCAATACAACGAGGCAAACCTCCATATATCCGGACTATCCTCCCAGCTTCGTATAAGCCATTGCCCCCGATTGATTGAAACTCTGTTTCAGTACGTGCCCGTTGTACGTGATGTGTAGTCTGGAATATGTCACTATTATCGGAGTATATAATAAGTGAACTTTTGAGCTGACCTTTAAGATAGGGAAAGATTCTGTAGAACAATATTCTAACATTTTGATTTACTACGTGCCTGGATGCTACCTTGCAACTCTTCCACAGGCTTTTACTTTCATTTTTCTCTTGTAATTTTATGGTAACAGTGGAGCAACCTATTTAACAACCTATAGCTCTCTGGTAAGTCGTGTCTCCAGCAAGCAAACAATCGTGTGTTGTTTACAATCTCATGAGGCGAGTAGCATCACAGGCAAGCGATGCTGGTTCTCGTTTTATTAATTGTTAGAATTAATATTTGTAATGTGCTTTTATACATTTTGGGATTTTTTCATGTAAAAATTCATAAAATATATATATTTTCCACAGATTTAATTCCGCACAAAACCTGCGAAAAAGCGAATATCCCTGAATTATTTTTCCCCATTAATATCTTATAAAAACCCGCGAAAGAGTGAAGCCGCAAAAGCTGAAGCGCGAAGTGGCGAGGGTTCTCTGTATCTCAAATTCTGGGGAAGATCCGAAGAACTGTTTCTTTTTTCCACAAAAGCACAACAACTGCAAATATTTTAAGAGCAAGCAGGAGACACTTATCACCGTCATATCAATGATGTGTCCATGCGCTGGAACTCTAGTTATGAAATGGTTGGTATTCTGGAGGTGGTATTATCATTGGATGCTGAAATGGCATTTGACCAGGTGGAGTAGGATTACTTCTTTTATACATATATATTCTTATATATAAGAAAATTTGGTTTATGAGATGGATTCTCCTCACCTTTGGCTACTATTCGCACAAATATCACTTTATCCCCTTTTTTCATTCTGGAATGTGGTATAAGGCAGGGGATCTCCTTTGTCTCCTCTTCTGTTTTGCCTAGCTATTGATCCACTGGCTATAATGCTCTGTAATGAGCACATGGTCAGAGGCATACAAGATTAACCTAGATAAGAGTGAACTCATAAATCAAGTTATTCAGTCAGCTGCACTTAATCACTTTCCATTCAAAATAAACCCTAAGAAATGTCTAGGGGTCTGACTCGCACACTAATTTAATCACACACTTTATGAAGCAAATTTTTCTCTTGTTATAACCAGCTTGAAACAAGATCTTGAAAGATGGAATTTACTGTCTTTACCTCTAAGGGACAGAGTGAATATCATTAAAATGAATTTAACATCTTCATTTTTGTTTTTATTAAAAAATATTCCGGTATTTCTAACCAAATATTTTAAAGTACATTAATAAACTAATTGCTGAGTTTATATGGAATAATAAAAACCTAAAATTTGCAAAGAAATACTACAACACTGCTTGCATGGTTTGTCACTGCCAAACCGTCAGTATTATTATTTGGCCTCCAATATGCGTTCTCATTTGTACTGGATTGATCTCCCAGTTGATCACGATAACCCAAGTAGTCATTTTTGGACAAACAATTATGTGACTCTGCCTCACATGATTTGCTCAATTCAAGCCTACCCACACTGCAAAGTTGAAGTCACATATTCAAGGATTCAAGGAAACTTTTTGTCATTCACATCACAGGTCCCGGGTTTTACCCCAAAAAAACATAAGTAAGAGAATAAAATAAGATAAAGTAGAATAGAATAAATTAAAATATACCCTTATAAAACAAAATATACTATAATAAAAATACAATGTACAATGAATGAATGAATAGATCGAGGCAAAAAGTGGCTGTGTGTCAGATGTGTGCGTAAAGTGACAAGTGGATGTGCATAAGGTGCTGTGCATAAAAGTGGCTGTGCGTACAGTGACAGGTGTCTGGCTGAGTGCTGATTCTCAGTGGGAATTTGAGTCTCACAGCTTCAGGAAAGAAGCTGGACTTAATGCTCCGCAGCCTCCTGCCTGAGGGGAGTGGGGTGAAAAGTGAGTGTGCTGGGTGGGTGGGGTCCTTCATGATGCAGATGGCCCCACCATAGATGTCCGTGGTGGTGGGGAGGCTGACCCTGACAATCCTCTGTGCAGCCTTCACCACCCTCTGCCGAGCTTTCCTCTCTGCAGCAGAGCAGCTACCATGCCACACACTGATGCTGGAGCACCGAACGCTCTCCACCACACATCTGTAGAAGGAGTCAAGGACCGTGCTCCCCAGGCCAGCTCGTCTCAGCCGCCTGAGGAAGTAGAGCCGCTGATGAACCTTCCTGACCAGACTGGAAGTGTTGTTGCTCCAGCTGAGATTGTTGCTCAGATGTACACCCAAGTACCTGTAGCTGGAGGCCACTTCCACCGCAGATCCTCCGACATGGAGAGGGGGATGGGTGTGTCTGCCCCTTCTGAATTCCACAATCATCTCCTTTGTCTTCTTCATGTTGATGCAGAGGTTGTTTTTCCTGCACCTACCCTCCAGGTGTTCCACCTCTTGCCTGTATCCAGTCTCACAGGAGTGGACCACGGAGGAGATGGCATCCACTGTGGATCGGTTCCTTCTGTAGGCGTACTGGTGTGGGTCCCCAGTGATGATGACAGTGGCTTTGATGTGGGTCATAACCAGTCTCTCAAAGCATTTTGTGACTATCGGCATTAGGGCTATTGGCCGGTAGTCATTCAGACCCATCACTGCGGAGCTCTTTGGAACCGGGATGATGGTGGCGGTCTTCAGGCATGTGGGGACAGAGGCTTGGATGAGGGAGGCGTTGAAGATGTCTGCCAGGACCTCTGATAGTTCGGTAGCACAGCCCCTCAGCACACGTCCGGGGATGTTGTCCGGGCCAGCAGCTTTCCGGGGGTTGACCCTCTTGAGGGACCACTGTACATCTGCAGGGGTCACAATGAAGGGCACTTCTCTGGGTGATGTGGTGAGTCTGGTGCGGGGGGTGTGTTAGGATCAAAGCGGGCGTAGAATTTAAGGGCCTCAGGCAGGGAGCGGTCTCTGGGGCACTGTGCATCACTTCTTTTGTAGTCTGTGATGCACTTGATGCCCCTCCACATGCTCCGTGGATGCTGGGAGGAGAAATGCCCCTGGATTGCCCTCCTTACTCCTGCAGTCAGCTCTCTTATAGCCCTCCTGAGTACCTTTAACACTAAAAGAGTTAAATTTATCTGTTTATATGGGAATCACCAGCATAGTGTAAACTTTAGACAGTATTGGTATAATTAACACCAACAGAGTGTTATTAAACCAACACTTTAAACCAACTATTAAACCAACACAAGTGTAAAATAGTTACACTACTACAGACTCCATTCACTCAACATCAGTGTTAAATGTTTACACTACTAGAGTATGAGAAATTAACACTGTGTGGGTGTTATTAGAAATTAATACAATACCGTGAGAGCTAAATAACTAAACAGGCATGGAGGATTAAGTCCAACATTAAAGTCCTTAAAGTTTAACTTGTGAAACTGAGAAATCCTGTTCTGTGGTGCACCTTCTTAATTCAGAAAAAAACATGTATTATATTGACCCAAATTGATGTTAATCTCATTAAACAAATAGTACACAAAATGTATTAATCTTTAACCAGCTTTATTTAATCAAAAGCCAAGTCAACATGCCATCTATAAAATGCAACATTTTGTAACAGTATAAAAAAATGTCACTGCCATCTGAAGGTCAAAACGTTTGAAATATCTCAGTTCATGTGGTTTGATCACAGAGAGATGTTGCTCTTGCTCAAGTACACAAAATGCATGAAGGTGCTCAACAAACTGTTTCCATATCTGACACAACAAAATAAATTTCACCTCTCAACAGTATGGTGACAATCTAACTGAATACTGGCATTTCACTAAAAACATCAGTGCAAATGATAGGATCAGTGCGATACTCAGTACCATCACTAGTTTGACTTATTTCCATGGACAGATCAAGCTGAAAGTAATATTAAACCAATTCACCATTTTCAATCTCATTTAGCTTTTACAATTCTAACAGGGCCAGATTCAAAGCCTTTGATGGCCAGGGATTCCCAGTGATAAGCAATAGCTATCTGGTGTTTTAGAGTAAGGGACTTTGTCAGATTCTTAGTTTTTTAGACTGGATTTGAAAAATCTGTGCATTGCTTCGTACCTCATTGTCCAAACATGTACCAATGGAATACATTCAATACATTCAGGATAATGAATAATGAAGTGATGTTTTAGGATCAAATTATTTTGAGGGTACACTTCTGTAAACAAATGATGATGCTCCACTATGAGGTGATTCAAGTATACAGGCATCCCTTCTGTGACACTAGGAGAGAACAATATATTGATGATATCCAACAATAGTAACATCAAATTCCAGTGTCTATCGCCTTCTGGAACAACATCCCCAAATATCAGATGAATGTTTTTGATTAGGCACATCGTTTGACTGGCATTAAGACCAACACCATTACCTTGAAGAGAGATCTTGGTTGGTTTGTTCTTTTTGTCCATAAATCCATAGTTGAATGCATAGACTCTTAAAGGTATGTTTTCATAGGAAATTAAGTTTCTACTCACATATTCAAAAAAACTTGATTTCAGACTGTCCTACACCCTCCAAGATGTCATGCATAATCTCAAAAGACATAATTGTCTGTCACACTGAAATAAGTCAAACTATTCAGAACACTCTCTCGCTTAATTCCAAAGCAAGAGACTTCACCAGAATTCTGTGCAAGCATAATGTAATGCTACTGATTTGATGTTTTGGTGCGCAGAACAACCCGTGGGTCATCTGCACTGAACACTGTTTGAGCTGTGGTCTTATGAGTGTAGGGGTTTCACCTACTAATCCTTTAAAGTAGATTAATTTGTTTTACCTTAATTATTAATCAGTCTCATTAATTTAGAATCAGTCTCATATGCAAATTATACCAGAACCACAACATTTAGTTCTCAACTAAAGGTAACTAATGGTTTGGTATCCGAAGGATTTAACTATGAATTCTTGGGAGGTTTTGGCAGCAACCACTTTTGAATGACATCAACACAGACAAATTGGTGGAAATAAATTATACATTTATTTTAAACCAACTACTCTAAACAAACAGCATCAACAGGGATCAGTATATTTACAGTGAAGGCTCGGCGTCTAGTGTGTGTGAGTGTGTAAAAGGGGAGAGTAAATGTGTGCGCGCGGTCGTGCGCATGTGAGGTCGTGCGCATGTGAGGTCGTGCGCGTGTGAGGAGGCAGGAGTTGTAATCTCAGTTCTCCTATGGAGAACAAAGCAACTAAAATGGCGCCGACTTTGAACAGTAGAGTATGATGGCTGTATGTTAATGAGCTCAGCTGGTTTATTCTAAAGTGGTCAGAACAAAGGATAATGGCGCTGGCTTAATAACTAAAAATTAACGTGGTGTGTCCGAGAATGGGGAAGACTATATCAGTTACAAATTAAACAGAGATCGCATGCATAACACAGAAAACTTTGTATGAACAAATCTGGATTGCGTTAAAGAAAGCTGAACATAAAAACAGAATATCTTAACTGAACTTGGTTAAGTCTGCAGTTCAAATAACTATGCCCTTTGAAAAGCTATGCCCAGCGGTTAGACTCTCACGTGTTGAGGATTTTGGGTGGTTTCGTCGTCCTCGCTGAATTCTCCTGGAATTAGGGAGGAATTTCCACCACAGGTTCCTCGTTGATAAAAGTGACGTCGTCCAGGTGTCCTGGGAATCGTCCTTCTGGATATGGAGTCCAGGAATGTGAGTCTCATCCACGGTTTAACGACAGGGAATTGATCGCCTTTGTGTCAGTCCGTGTGGCAGCGTGAGCAAGCTTGATAGAAGTAGGTCGGTGAATCTGTTGCTGTGGCGACGTTGATCAGTTGGTTGTTGGATTACACCGTTACTTGGGCTCGTTAATTAAGTAATAGGACTTTCAGCTGTTTGCCGTTAGTCGTACCGGAGTTCGCGTGCTCGCAATAAAGAAAACCAGAGAGAGAGAGATGGCAGATCCTCTCTTAACTAGGTCTAACCTCGGTGCAGGTCAAACCAGAGAGAGAGAGATGGCAGATCTGATCAAGGTATTTAACCACCTGAATTTCGCGCACTTTAGGCACGCCCTTTCTTCCGTCGTAGCAAGCTTGTTTGATGTAATTCCAGTGGTACTGCCACCTGCTGGTTTGGGCATGGTACCTACATGAGTAAGACACATTCTGCAGTAATAGCACTGAAAGATTCTACATAGCCTAGAATACCATTCAACCCCAAATTGTCAACTATAATCTGTGAAATGGTACCCCGAGGAGGTTGCTCAGAGAATGACACTTTCATTCCACTTTGTTCCAACACTTTAATATCCTCAATGAATGGGCTTAATATTGTATCAATGCCATACTTCTTGCCATCTTGAGAATGAAACAAGGAAATTAGATGAATATTACTTGGAGAAGAATTCAAATGTGTTGAAAGATTTTTGGGGTGCGTTTCATGATAACGAACTTGGAGATTTAAGAACGACGTAACTCTAAGAACGCCAATTTTACGAGTGTTTCCCAAAAGCCTTCTCCAAATTTACGAACGAGTTTAAGTAGTTCTTTGCATCTACGCTGGAAAAGCTCCGCTAGATCAATTATCCAAAGTATTTTATTTTTTGGTGTGTCTAGGCAAAAACATTCCTTATAATTTGCCTTTGGTTTTCAAGGCCAGCCTGGTAAAGTCCTTCTCTCCTTTCTCCTGGTAACTCTACCAGAACATTTATTTCCTCTATCTCCTCATCATCCTCCTAATCTTCCTCTTCTTGAAGGTGTATGCCAGTTTGCATTGCAATGTTGTACAGCATAGCACATACAACAATTACAGCACAGATGCATTCCAGAGAAAATCGAAGCCCACCTGATGACTTGTGGAGGCACCAAAAACGCATTTTCCAAATGCCCAAAGCTCTCTCGATCACACTTTGTGTTCTGCAGTGTGCATGTTGCCTCAGTCTGGGGATTTGATACAGGAGTGAGTATATAGAGAGGATACCCACTGTCAGCTAGTACATGTCCATCATCAAATGTACCGTCCCTAGCCATTTGACACACATTGTCCGTAAAGAGGCCTTGTTTGTTGCATATTACTTGTATATTCAAAGCAGAGAAGCCCTTACGGCAGATATAGATTGGGGAGAGGTTGGGAGTGTGTATGGGGATCAGAGTGTATGTATGTTGTATGTTATGTATGTTGCTGCATGGCGAAGCAATGCTTTAGTAACAACATGCACACATTTAAATACGGCAGCTTTGCTTAGTCCGTGGGCATCACTAACAGTCTGCAGAAACCCACCTGTGGCATAAAATCAGAGGGCTGTCAATAACTGCACCATGGGGCTATGGGCAAATATTTTTCCCCGTTCCTCTATCCAGCTCCTCCTGCACAAGTTCAAGGAGAGCCATGAGCCCCCCCCCCCACACACACACACACACACACACACACAGCCGGTATCTGTCACACAGCACATCATCTGGAAGATCTAGGGGGTTCATATTCAAACGCTGTGCTAAATTGAGGCGAACTGCATGGCTTTGTGGATTACATCATTTCTCCTATTCAAATCCAATATCATTTGAAGAGCCGCCATGTTCATCACACAAGCACAATTGCTAGCCTTGTTCCAGGTTACATATATGTGCTACTGATTAATCAGTCAGTTTGATTGGTTAAATTAAAAGAAGCTTAATAGGCCAACTTATAGCCATTTCTTTGCAAAGCACAGATTAATTGTGAAAGTCTGAAACGCTATTAACTACACGATGATGAACGGAGATATTTAATTAAATATTGGGAACATATCAGCTAATGCTAAATAATTCAAAGTAGTACATTAGATTTTTGTTGACACTTAATGTGGTATATGCGATGTAATTACTTCAAAAGAAAATACTAATAATACACATAAACGCAAACGTAATGCCATGCTTAAAACCAGCGCGAGTGAAATTAGCATCCTCTATCCTTTTTGAGGTAGAACTGCACGTGAGCTTTGAGTTAAGAAGTACTTAGTGAATTACGAATGGGTCCGAATATTCTTAAGTTACGAACGACTATAAGGACGACGTAAGTTACGAACGTTTTGGGAAACACACCCCTGATTGTTAAATACAAGCATCCAAGTTTATAAACACCTTGTTTAGATCCCAAGGGGTTTGCAGTTTCAAAGTCATCATAATAAACTTGAATCTGTAAGGCATTTTTGCATTGAGAATAGAGTGGATGTTTTTTGTAATAGTTACCATCACAAAAAATCATGGTAAATGTCATTCTTGTCTATTGACTGAATGTGGCTGTAAATTTCCTTGTTCTTGAAAATGAACTCCAATGTCTTTAGAAGGGGTATATAAATGAAAGTGTCATTGACTGGGACATTCCAGAGACTCTGTTTCTTCTTGAATCATATCTTACACCTAAATGAATTTCAATAGGCTCGACAACCCCCCATTTCACACTGAAGTACTTTCTCCATTTAGCATCTGTGTCACTGAGTCACTGAAAGAAATTGCATGTTTTCAAAAATATCTTCTACCACCTTTCTACTGGAATTTCACACAATAATCTGGCGAGTTTCAGGCTGATCTGGCAAATCTTTAGTTGCGTCAGGAACACCTGCTTGGGACATGTTCTACACTTGAAGCCAAGGCCGTGGACACTGAGACACTACTGGCAGATGTGGCATCAAACAAATCGCTTTCATGGACAATTTTCAGGTGCTTTCTAAAGCCTGCAAAACTTTTGAACAGCAAACAACAATTATCCTAAGAACAAATCAGACTAAATTTCTTTCCTGGATATAAACCATGCAATAACTTAATATGCTGAATCAAGATGCCAGGCGTATCATGCAATGATCTGCAAATGTAACATCTAAACATTTTTCATAAACTTGGCTCTCAGTTCTTTAACTTTTAGACTCTCTCTTGTGGTGCCTACATCAATACCATCTGGAGAAATGTGTACATGCTGCTGAGTGATTCATCATAGCTCAAACTGAAAACAAAAAGAACCTTAAAAAATGAGTTCCTTGTCCAAGACGATGTAGAAGTTGCTGATGGCCTGCTGATGGAGGATCCTGAAGCAAGGAGGTATGGCTGATGTGGTCCCTCTCCCTCAATGTGCTCCTCTAGGCTCCTGCAAGACTACAAATATACATAAAATCAGAGACCCTAAGCAGATATCAGATTTTGTTGCTCAACAAAAAGATGCAGTAAAGATCTGTCATACTTTGTGAAACATCACAAGATTGTCAATAGCCTGGCATGCACTGATCTTCTGGGATTTCTTTCTTCCCGGACACTGAGGTGGCAAGACATGCAACAGAAGGAGGAGCGATGCCATATCACTGTCCCAATCTGTACAAAGGATATTGCAAAGAAAAATAATACCAAATGTAATAATGGTAACATTATTATAATAATGTTATTATAATACAACCTGTTTTAAGAGTGTAACTACTGTATACCATCTAGTACATATAAAGCACTTGTATATTCCTACTGGAACAAGGAAAATAAGAGTTACTCTTTTGGCATTTTGACATTTATAATTATTTGTTAGAAACCTAAAAGGCTTGAAGTGTCATCTGACGATGAAAAACAATGTCATAATATACATTAATATCTTTAATTGCATAATAAGGCATGCAGTAAGTGAACGTTGCCTGCAGAACTCAAACGCATAATTATAAGCAATTGGCATTATCAAAAAGAATTTTATTGCACTCATATTTAGAGTGCAAATGTTTGCTATATTTTAAACTAGAAATTACAGTAGTCTAAATGTTGGAAATCATGGAGTTGCATGGAGTTGAAGGTGTGGTTTCTGTCAAAGTTATTACATAAAACAGACCTGCATATATTGACTGAGCCATTGTAACAGTACCTAAATATAGGTTTGCTGTATGTAATACATTGTCAACCCTTACCAGAGCTAAATTTGAAAACTTTTGTTCTAGCTGTTGGAAGAGAAGTGGTCACCATACAAACAAGAGAAAACAGAGATACATCCAATGATTCATCCAAAACACATGGCTACCACACAATAAGTACATTTCACTACACAAAATCCAATTATTACATAGCCTAATATATAATTTCAGAAACATTGAATTACCAATCCTTTTGTATCCAGCATTCGGGGGAATACAGAGAGGACTGTAGATGATGTCTCAGGATTATGGACCAGTCGCTGCCTGTATTCAAATGTTTCATGCATTTTCAGCAGTATGGTCTCTTTGCATGACTCATCTGATAGCTGGTTGTCAAGGTGAATAACTTTCCTCTCGAATGTTGGCCCTCCAACCTTTATTTGCTTGCTCACGACATCTTATACAAACGCGTAATTAGGGGTGTGCAATATGATGATGATAGATTGTGAAGGATTATAATGTGTCCATGATTCACCATCACAGAAAAATTGCTGAATCGTTAAGCAAATTCTATCCGCTACAGCAGTTCTGTGCTCAGCCAAAGCACACCATTTGCTAGTTCCCTCTCATGGACCGGAAATCACAGAAAACCGGAACATCTTTATTTACGTACCCGCCCCCTTTTCACAAGCGAGCGGAAAGCCATGAACAAACACACAGCTGAAGAGTTAGTCCCCCAAAAAAAGTCGACATCGGTAATATGGAACTGGTTTGGATTTTCCCAAGCCGACGTGACTCAAACAACGGTTCTCTGCAAAGTGCGCACAGAGGTTGTTCTTACGTCGGATGGTAACACGACAAACCTTTTCAACCATTTAAAAAGGCAACATCCAAAACAATACGCGGAAAGTCAAGTAGCCAAAAGAGTAAATACACCGCAGCTAGCAGAGGCTAACGCTACAGTTAGACCCAAACAAATAACGCTAACACAGGCATTTGAAAGAGGCACTCCATATGAGAAAAAAAGTAGACTATGGAGAGAGGTAACGGAAGCTGTAACGTTTACTTAGCAAAAGTTTGTTTTGTTCCTTTCAAAACAGTGGAAAATGAGGGCTTTCCAAACCTCATTAAAGTTATTGACCCGTGATACGAGTTACCCAGCCACTTACCCACTTAGGCACTCTATCTTAGCATTTTTGTATTTGACAATCTATTGTTATTCTTATATTACTCAATATTACAGTTTCTTTCAGGATTAAATAAGTCTTTTTTTTATAGCATAACTTAAAGCAACTGGGGTGATTAGAGGATCAAAAAAGTATGTGTGGTTTGACATTGGTACAATCTGGTTAATGCATCTAATTCCTCTTTTTATTAGAAAAAACTGCCAAAGATCATCGTGTTGCGCGCACAATGTCTGTCTTCAAGAAAGTGGTCATCACATTTTCCTTCAGCTGGAAGAAAAAGAGGGACCTCAAATAGAAATGAAACTACCTCAACAGAAGCTCATATCCGAGTCACCAACACGATGGGGTTCCAGACTTCCCATGATTGAAAGAGTGTATCTCAGGTCTTGAAAGCAGACAAAAAGAAGAGGCACTTGGCACCTTTGTGGCAAGACATTGATGTGATGGAGTCCATCAAGAATGCCCTGGGTCCACTTAGAGACTTTACTGATGCACTCTCGGGTGAGGACTATGTGAGCGTGTCATACGTCAAGCCAGTGCTTCACCTGCTGAAAGTCAACCTTCTGAACCCAAATGATGACGACACTGAACTAACAAAGACAATGAAGTTGACCATTCTTGACTACCTCATTGACAAATACCAGGATCCCACCACTGATGCCCTTCTGAATGTGGCTTCACTTGTTGATCCAAGGTTCAAGACCCAATACATGATAATCATGATAATAAAGAGAGAATACAAGCCAGAGCTGTGTCTGAGCTGGAGTCCCTGTTGACTGTACAAACAAAGTCAAGTCAAGTCAAGTCAATTTTATTTATATAGCACTTTTTATAACACGTTATCTCAAAGCAGCTTTACAAATTGTATGGGTCCAGATCCCTAATGAGCAAGCCAAAGGCGACAGTGGCAAGGAAAAACTCCCTAAGATGGCGGGGAATAGGAAGAAACCTTGGGAGGATCAAGACTCAAAAGGGAACCCATCCTCCATTGGGCGGCCCGTTAGCACCAGTCTGTATTTGTGAACAAGAGGTGGTTCTACAGTTATAGCTTGAAGTTCTTGTTCCCCGGCCAAGTAGTCACAGTGCCTTCGGTGCAGATGGTGCGCCTCAGGTAGGAGCCAGCATCAGCACGTCCCCTTACGGCAATGGTACATCCAACCCCGGCATCAGTACATCCACCGGCGAGCCAGACCATCTCCCAGGTGCTTGTAGGTGCTTGCATGCAGTCGTCTTGGGTAGAAGCATGCAAAAAGATGGACAATACAGACTGAGTGTGAGGATGTCAATTTAACCACCATTGATTTAAATGTACATAGCTCATGTGCCAGTGATTAGCATGTAGCTCTGGCAGGCTAATCTATAGCAGCATAACTAAAGGGAGGGGTCCAGAGGTGACCACAGTCATGAGGGCTCACTGAGACATTGCTTTCCAGTCAAGTCAGTCACAACTAGAGTGATGCCATGACACAGCTGGATGACAGCATCAACATCTCAGATTACCAGAAATCTCAACGTCTGGGGGCCCCTGAGCCCCGCACCTTACTAGGGGAATATTTAACTGAAGGCTTGATTATATAGGTGAGTCTTAAGTCTAGATTTAAAGATTGGAACTGTGTCAGAATCTCGGATTGGAGCTGGAAGGCTATTCCATAATTGAGGGGCTTTAAAAGAGAAAGCTCTGCCTCCGGCTGTAGTCTTACAAATTTTTGGAACTAAGAGAAATCCAGCATTTTGGGAGCGTAAAGGGCAAGATGGGTTGTAGTAAGCAATGAGTTCACTCAGATATTGTGGGGCAAGACGATTTAACGCCTTATAGGTTAAGAGAAGAATTTTAAATTCAATTCGATGTTTAATCGGAAGCCAATGTAATGCTGCGAGAGTGGGACTAATATGATCGAATTTTCTAGCCTTAGTTAGGACTCTAGCTGCAGCATTTTGTACAAGTTGTAGCTTCTTTATGGACTGTTTAGAGCATCCAATTAGAAGACCATTACAGTAGTCCAATCTTGACGAGACATAAGCATGGACCAGCTTCTCTGCATCAGCTAATGAAAGTGTCTCAGCTTGGCAATATTACGTGAATGGAAAAAGGCAGCCTTAGTGACATTGCATATATGTGTGTCAAAAAGATCCAAATCAATAGTGACACCTAAGCTTTTTGCGGTAGACTTAGGTGTTACTGAAAACCCATCTAGGGTAAGGGGAATATCAGCCCAGCTGCTTCTAGCAGCTTTAGGCCCAAGAATCAGCACCTCAGTCTTATCAGAATTTAGTTGAAGAAAATTAGACGCCATCCAGTTTTTAATGTCCTGGACGCAGCTCTCAATCTTGAGAGTAGTGGTGATATCATCCGGATTGGAAGATATATACAACTGAGTATCATCTGCGTAGCAATGGAAGCTAATACCATGCCTACGGACGATAGTGCCCAGTGGAAGCATATATAATGAAAATAATATGGGTCCCAGTACAGATCCTTGTGGGACACCATATTTTACCTTAGAACGCTCTGAGCATTCGTTGTTCACTAGTACAAATTGGTAACGATCTGTCAGGTAGGACCTGAACCAGGAGAGTGCTTGACCTCTTATACCAATGAGTGTCTCCAGCCTATTAAGTAGAATATTATGATCAATGGTGTCAAAAGCCGCACTGAGGTCTAGCAGTATGAGAAAAGAAATGTGTCCTTTATCAGAGGATCTCAAGAGATCATTTACTACTTTAGTCAGCGCAGTTTCAGTGCTGTGGTGGGGTCTAAATCCAGACTGAAATAATTCTAAGACATGTTCTGTCTGTAGGAAGGAAGAGAGTTGTGAAGAAATTCTCTAGAATTTTGGATATGAATGACAAATTAGAGATAGGCCTATAGTTGGACATTTCCTGGGGGTTAAGACCAGGTTTTTTAATTAGCGGCTTGATAACTGCAAGTTTAAATGAACTGGGAATATAACCCAGGCTCAGAGAGCAGTTTATTATAGTGAGCAAAGGTTCTATATTGCTATGCAGTAGTTCTTTAAGTAAATGGGTTGGTACTGCATCTAGTATGCATGTGGAGGGCTTGGCAGATTCCACCAATGAAATAAGCGCCTCACGACCAATTGGGGAGAAGGACTCTAACAGGGCATCAGAGCTGACCAGACAGCTGACAAGGTGCATAGGCATGTTGACAGGCTCTGAGATAGCACAACCAATTTTTTCCCTAATTTTATCAATCTTATCATTAAAGAATTTCATAAAATTATTACTGCTACACTCTAGTGGGGTTAGTAGATTGATTTGATCATGGCTCCTTGTTAGGCTGGAAACAATTTTAAATAAGAGTGCAGAGTTGTTTTTATGTTTTTCTATTAAAGCTGATAAGTATGAGGATTTTGCCGTATGGAAGGCATGCTTATATTCACTAAGGCTGCTTTTCCATGATAGTCTAAACACTTCTAACTTTGAATTTCGCCATTTACGCTCCAGGATCCTCGCGGCTCGTTTGAGACTACGCGTGTGCTCGTTATACCATGGCGCTATTCTTCTTTCAGAGGCTCTCTTATAGCGTAATGGTGCAACCTTGTCTAATGCTGTACGAAGAGAAGTCTCAACTTGCTCGGTAAAATGCTCTAGTCCTTCCGGAGCTACAGGTGTATCAATTTCTGTCAAACCAGGTAAAATGTCAGTGAGCGGCTATGGTACTAGGTGCTATAGTTCGTTTCATTCGGTAGCGGGCGGCTGATGAATACCGTCAGTCAAGCATAACTCGTACGTTATGAGGCTGTGGTCTGAAACGGCCTCGCTCTGAGGTAAAATTGCTAAGCTGGATATGTTAATTCCAAATGATAAAACCAGGTCTAAAGTATGACTACAATTATGCGTAGGACCCACCACATTCTGAGTGATACCCATTGAATCAAGAATTTCTTGAACATTTTTGCTTAAAGCGTCACAAAGATTCTCAAAATGGATGTTAAAATCACCAACTATATTTACCTTATCGGCTGATAGCACTACATGGGACAGGAAGCCTGAAAACTCCTGCAAGAACTCAGAGTAAGAACCAGAGGGGCAGTAAATAGTAATTAACATAAACGACTGTGACGCTTTGTTGGTTGTCAGATTTGATACATTAGAAACAGTGAGGTTGGGATGTTCAAAAGAAGTAAATTTAAAGCCGAATTTTTGAGAAATGTCTATAATAGAGTCATATATTGTGGCGACACCACCTCCTCGACCATTTGGACGGGGGTTATGAACATATCTATAGCCAGAGGGAGAAGCTTCGTTTAGGGCCATATAATCATCTGGCTGGGTCCAGGTTTCCGTCAAGCAGAGCATGCATAGATTATGATCGGTAATTCAATTCAATTCAATTTTATTTATATAGCGCTTTTTACAACACATGTTGTCACAAAGCAGCTTTACAAATTGCGTGGGTCCAGATCCCTAATGAGCAAGCCAAAGGCGACAGTGGCAAGGAAAAACTCCCTAAGATGGCAGGAATTTAGGAAGAAACCTTGGGAGGACCAAGACTCAAAAGGGAACCCATCCTCCATTGGGCGGCCCGCTAGCAATGTCCACATTCACAGGTCATGTATAGTCCAGATATATTCCAGGCCGAGTAGTCACAGTCCCTTCAGAGTCGATGAGCCTCAGGTGGGGGTTGGCATCAGCGCGTCCTCTTGCGATAATGGCACATCCGACCACGGCATCGGCACATCCACTGGCAAGCCAGACCATCTCCTAGATGCTTGTATGGGGTGGGTAGCGGGGAAAGGCTCGTCTTTCCTTGTCCCGGTATTTCTCGGGCAGCCATTGGGAAGAAGAGGGGCAATTAGTTCTATATGGAATGTTAGACAAAGTAAATGTAAACATTTCTTGAGTGTGGCAGCGACTCCGGCAATTAAATTATTACAGCCTAGCTAAAGGGCAGAACCAGAAGGTAACACAGACTTGGGAGCATCCTGAGACACTGGCATCCATCCACTACACCGTCGACAAACTTGAGTGACCGCGTGCAGTGATAGGATGACAGCACCAGCGCCCCAGTTTGCCATAAAAACCCTTTGCCCATGAACCCCTGGATCTGTTACCTTATCTAAAGGGGCACATTAATTACCAAATGCTAGATCAAACAAACGCGTTTTCAACCTCGCCTTAAAGATTGAGACTGCGCCAGAGTCCCGGACACATTCTGGAAGACTATTCCATAGTTGGGGGCCTTATAAGAAAAGGCTCGTCCCCTGCTGTTACTTTATTAATTGATGGAACTAATAAGAGGCCAGCACCTTGGGATCGTAGTGGTCGCGGGGGTTCATAATAAGAGATAAGCTCTTGGAGGTAGTCAGGAGCAAGTCCATGCAGTGCTTTATAAGTCAATAGAATAATTTTAAAATCAATACGGAATTTTACTGGGAGCCAGTGCAGGGCCGATAAGACTGGGCTGATATGTTCAAATTTCCTAGTTCTAGTTAGAACTCTGGCTGCGGCATTTTGAACTACTTGAAGTTTATTTATATTCCTATTTGAGCATCCTGAATCATTTCATTAACCAGCAATGCTTTAGATGACAGGGATCTAATATTTAGCAGCCCTAGTTTCAGATTTAAACTACTCTCCAAGGGAGCATAATCCAATTTAACATTGATTAAATTTTGTCTACTAACTTTGCGAGAGTTATTTTTTGGTACTCGAGGAACTGACACAGTCTCAATCCAGTGTGACCTAGGTGACGTCCCTTTGCAGCTAGCAGACAGTCGGTTTAGCCTTTGTGTCTGCTGCCTGGACTCGGCTCTGGTTTGTCAATCCCCATTAACAAGTCCTACACTACCACTAGTAAGCCTAGCAGATATGCTACGGGAAATGAGAGCAGCACCCTCCCAAGAAGGGTGAATGCCGTCTCTCTTCAAAAGGCTAGGCCTGCCCTCAAAACGCGTCCAATTATCTATATAACCCACCTTGTTTTCTGAGCACCATTTAGACATCCAGCGGTGTAGCGCCAATAACCTGCTGTAGGTTTCAGCGCCACGCCGAATTGGAATGGGACCAGAGCATATTACGGCATCTGACATAGTCCCCGCTAACTCACACACCTCTTTAACATTACCCTTAGTGATCTCGGACTGTCTCAAACCCACATCATTGGTGCCGACGTGTACCACTATCTTTGAATATTTACGATTAGCCAGCACCTTAAGATTAGCCCTGATGTCAGGCGCTCTAGCCCCGGGATACACTTAACTATGGCCGCTGGTGTCTCTAAGGGGGTCGCTATATCCGGATGCGCTCCTCTAAAGCGAAATCTTCTCCGTCATGCTAATAATTAATCTACACTTGTTACAAACAAAATTATCCCTACTGACGGAAGAAGAGTAGCTAAACATGCCACACTCCACACAAACAACAGGCGACTCAGACATGGTGAAATACTAAAGATACTTAGCTTCGGTTGAAATGAACTTTGAATGTTTTTCGATGGCTTGTGGAGGTTGTTGTAGCCGGAGTTATGCGTAAATATGTCCACAAAGTCCACAAAATATTTGTAGATGTATCAGATGTAATTAAACAGATAGAAAAAAAGGGTAGGCAAAAAATACTCTGCAGCAGCGTCAGCAGGAAGCAGCGTCAGCCAAAGAAAAAACGTCAAGTAGAATCTCCTTCCACATCACAGAGCCCTGAATCAGAACAAACACCAACGAAGAAAATGAAGAAAACACTGGCCAGCTTTTTGAAAAGCTCAGGTGCTGCAATTTCGATTGCCATTACCACATCTCTTTACCAATCTCTAAAAGAGGCAATTTATGCAGAACTGAATGCCTACCTCTCCACACCAATTGCAGACAGTGAAACGGATCCTCTGGAATGATGGACAAAGGAACGAAGGAAGGAACGAAGGAAACTTTCCAAGGGATAGTCAATTAGCTAGAAAGTATTTGTGCATCCCAGCCACAAGTGCTCCCTCAGAATGAGCCTTCAGCACTGGTGGCAATATTGTCACATGCCAAAGAGCAACTCTCAAGCCAGATAAAGTAGATAAACTCGTTTTCCTGGCAAGAAATCTGTGACCGATTTGTCGTACCATGTTTTATTTTTAGAAGCATGTGTAAGTGGAAAAAACATAACTTGGGCATATTTTTGCACCTTTATTGTTTTTGTTCTGTAATACTTAAATTACAGCAATAGTTTACATTTTTTTATTTAACTGCTTTTATTTAACAATTTTATCATCTTGGCGTTTTTTTTTATTGATGCCCTGTTCTTTTTTTTATGTCTTGGCTGTTTACAATAAGATTTTCACCTTAAGCACTTTACCAGAGTTATTTGTTTACCTATTTGTGAATGGTTATCTGTTTACAATAAGATTTTTACCTTAAGCACTTAGGTAAAAACCAGTGTTAAAATTGCACACACATTAAAATCTGTTCAAAAAGTTGGTTTAGCCAAAATTGTTTTTTATTCTTTTAGTGCTTTTATTTAAAAATTTGGAGATTAGTTTCGTTGTACAAAAAAAACCCCTGAAATTAATCGTGAAAAAATTGTAATCGTGATCCTGAAAAAACAAAATCTTGATATATTTTTCCCATATTGCCCACCCCTATGCGTAATCCTTTCCTTTGCTGAGAACAACAAACAGTTCTTGACCAATCAGCGACATCGCAGCGTCGTTTTACGTCGCTGTAGCGTCTACTCTGTAGCGTCTACTCTCCAATTGCAAAGCTACATCTGTTTACTTTTGAATTCTGTAGTGTTTTTTGGTCTGGAGGGTGGTGGTGGTTTTGAATGACAGCCTTTCACACCTCTGCCTGGCCAGGTGTAAAGGGGGGGGGGGGGTGCTATCAAGTAACTGCAAAAGCGACAAGCCTTCGAAGTGATTGATTGCTAGCCAATAGCTCATTCGAAGCTGAAAAGATTAACACCTCACTTGCCGTGGTTTGTGATTGCTTGTCTTTGGGAATTTCATGCGCAACACATCAAGCCATTTCAGTAGTAAACATGCTAAGCTAAGATAAACTCTCCAGAGCACACGCGATCGACTCTGTTTGGCGAAATTGAAGCAGTCGTACATTATTTTGTTAGTGAATAATTTGATTGCATGTACTTATGGACATCATAGAAAAAGAAAATGTTTAATTTAGCTGGAGTTATGCCAAATTGTTTGGGTAGAATGCTAAACCGGAAGTTAGCTAAGAACGGCTAAGAAGAGCTACGAAGGACGCAGTTGCGTTTGTGAGTATGAATAAACAGTTGTGAATAAGAGAATGCATACTAAATATTGGAATATAAGCAGTATTAGAACATTAGAAGTATTAGAACTTTTGTTTTAGTAAAAAAAATGTTGCATGCTCTTGATGAATAGTGGCCAACGTCTTGGATAAGGGTGTGGCACGTTTCGATAAAGGCGTGGGACTTTGGAGAGGCCCTGGACACCTTGTGGAAAATACTGTGGAGCTCTTGAGTACTTCCATGTATACGCTCAATATTGTTTTTTTTGTTAGACAACAACCTGTTGAATCAGAAAAAGCAGAGCATGACAGATTTTACATCACCAGTGTACATTTACACACTTTAAATCCCCAAAATTAAAACCGTTTTTTTTTTACTTTTTGTCTGTTTTAGAGGCTCTCATGGAGCCAAAATTATGGAAATATAAGCCTGGAAGTGAATCAATATGTTGGCCCAACTGTCTACTTCAGTTTGAATCCTGAATTATCATTTTGCTATATGTACACCTTGAGATATCTAGTGTTAAAGTGTATTAGTACAAATCGTTTAGAAATCGGCTCAAAATGGCCACTGCACAAAGCGGTTAAATGTAGCAGCTTTATTAAGTTCCCTAGCTAGCTATTTAGATTGTTGTGGTAAATGTTATTTTTATCAGGGTTAGTTTCTGTCTGAATATCTAGCTAGATAGCTACAGTATACACGGCCGAGCTGCTATAGCCAAACCTTTGGTCACTCGTGCCAATGCCAAACGTAGGTTTGAATGGTGCAAGGAGCTCAAATCTTGGGCTGTGGACAATGTGAAACATGTATTGTTCTCTGATAAGTCCACCTTTACTGTTTTCCCCACATCCGGGAGAGTTGCGGTGTGGAGAAGCCCCAAAGAAGCGTACCACGCAGACTGTTGCATGCCCAGAGTGAAGCATGGGGTGGGTCAGTGATGGTTTGGGCTGCCATATCATTGCATTCCCTTGGCCCAATACGTGTGCTAGATGGGTGCGTCACTGCCAAGGACTACTGAACCATTCTGGAAAGCGGTGAAGGCGGTGCCATGTATCAGGATGACAATGCACCAATACACACAGCAAGACTGGTTAGTTTGATGAACATGAAAGTGAAATTGAACATCTCCCATGGCCTGCACAGTCACCAGATCTAAATATTATTGAGCCACTTTATGGTGTTTTGGAGGAGCGAGTCAGGAAACGTTTTCCTCCACCAGCATCACATAGTGACCTGGGGCCTCATGTACTAAAGGTGCGTACGCAATGTTTCACGCAAACGGTCAGATGTACTAAATGTGACTTGAACGTGAGAAAGTGCGTACCCCCACGCCACTTTCATTTCAGGCGTACGTATGTTTTTCGTACATATGCAACACTTGGAGGTGATGCATTGAAATTACAACTATTAAGATATCCTTTACTCACACATTGTAGTAAGCGCTTATAGGGTAAAATTAAGTAAACAGTAATTAATTTAAAGTAAACAGTAAATTAATCAAACAATTTCATTGCCTTACTGGAATAATCATTCAACGTGTTTCCGCTTAGCCTAGATTATATAAACATGCTTGAAATGTTGCGCTGGAGTTCTTCTGGAGATGGCAGCGTTGGCATTACTGGAGGATATTGCTAATGGATGAATTCGCCGAGAGTGCGTTTTCCGTGATCATTGTGATTTTTTGGCCCATGATGATGTCTGGCTTATAAGCCGTTTCAGATTTCCAAGAGCTGTCGTCTTGGAACTCTGTGTTGAGTTGGGTCCAGTTTTGGAGAGAGAAACGGCAAGGAGTCGCGCATTGCCAGTTCCTTTACAGGTGCTGACAATGCTCGGCTTCCTGGCAACTGGCTCGTTTCAAAGAGAACTGGCAGACCGGTCGGGGATATCCCAGTCATCTTTGAGCCGTGTCATGCCAGCTGTTTTAGATGGGATCATATGCATGTCAGCTAGGTACATAAAGTTCCCATATGATGCGGTTGACCAGGCAAACATTAAAGCGCAATTTGCAGCGATAGCCGGTTTCCCGATTGTAATCGGAGCGATCAACTGCACACACATTGCTATAAAGGCACCATCTGAGGAGGAATTTGCTTATGTGAATAGAAAACACTTTCATTCCATAAACTTGCAAATAATCTGTGATGCAAAAATGTGCCTTACTAATGTAGTGGCACGGTGGTCTGGATCAAGCCATGATTCGTACATCCTTACAAACAGCATGGTTGGGATAAGATTACAAGCTGAGTGCGTGATGGGTGACTTCTTGGTAAGCAACAAATTTAAAGCATTTGACATTGCCATCTTAGAATAATTAATTTAAAACATGGGTAATTGTTAAATTACTTAGGAGACAGCGGCTACGCGCTCAAGACATGGCTGATGACCTCTACAGCAATCCACAGCGTTCCAAACAAATTTTTTTCCGTGTCTCTACTTCATTTAGGAGCGTCTCCACTTCACATTCAATGAAGATTCTCTTCTTTCCCCGTTTTGACATGCTTTGTGATAGATCAGAGAGGAAACTCCTCTGGTGCAGGACATATTTAAATTAATTTGCATATTTATAGGGGGCGTGTCTCTCATGTGCGCTAAATTCCACGTTGATTGGGATGTACAAAAGAAAAGTGCGTGGATTACGGCGTAAGCACTGTTTGATACATCCGGATTTTTTTTTTGTACGCCTTATTCTGGATTTTTCCGTACGGCAAGTTTCAGTAAGAAATCCACGCAAGTATTTGTACATGAGGCCCCTGGCCACTATCCTGCAAGAAGAATGGCTTAAAATCCCTCTGACCACTGTGCAGGACTTGAATATGTCATTCCCAAAACGAACTGACACATATATATCGATATCGACTGATATGAAAAGAAATATTGATTTTTCATAGATTTTTTTCCCATATTGCCCTAATTCCTATACAAGAGAGTTAAAACAGGTTATGACAGTTTATGAGAATATCTGTGGGAGGGTTCTTCAATCTCCAAGAAAACCTTTTAAATCTCTAAAAGCATTTTCATTAGAAATCACCATGTATAACCTTTTGATGTCTTTTGATGTTGAAAAAATTTTGCAAGTGTTCGTTCTTAGAAACATTGAAGGATTTGTAGAAAGTGTGATGCATCTTAACTATGTAAGTAAGGACTGAACAAATTGGTTGAAAAACTGTCATCCAGAAACTGATATTGTTTTTGTAATAGTGAATACAATAGAGCAGGGGTTCTTAACCTTTTTGACCTCGGGGCCCAATTTGTTGAACTTACTTGTTGATATTACCAATGTACGGAACAAAATGATAATTATTCTAAATTTTGGTTTAGTTTGTATTGTATTTGCATTATAACTAAATTAAATACACATACAGTTTAAAAGTAAAACTCCTGTCAAATAATCACAAGACATGATTAGGACAAACATTTTTTTATATTGTAACCTGCTCATAACAATTATTTGAACAAATACAATGGTCAGTCAACAGACCACTCAGGCTTATCAACACAAAAATAGCTTTTTTTAACATAACAAAAAGACAATTCAATAAATAAAATGCTGGTCATGAAATAAATAAATTCAAAATGTTCAATGTAACTGTTTCAAATAAAAAAAAACTGCAAAAATAAATTTGATAAAGTGCAAATGAAAATATAGCCTTTTTAAACTTTTGCATGGTAGAACCAGAAACTGCTCTTCATATTAGTGGTAAACAATAACAGTAGTAGTATTAGTTTTTGTAAAATAAATATATTTCAAAATGTTTTAAATTAAAAAAACTACAAATATAAATTTTAAAAAATGCAAATGAAAATATAGCAGTATTTGCGAACGTATTTGATAATCTTTTGAACTTTTAAAATGTTGCATGACAGAACCAGAAGCTGAAGCGGGTTGTCTTCATTTGTGCCTTCTACTTTTCGTTTAAAATTGGTTTCCATTCTCAGTTGGTAGCAAAGGTTCATCTATGTATTAAAAACGTTGTTAAAACATCTGAGTGACACACTACCGCTACCGGTGGTGAGGAAGTGTATTGCACCTTATTCAAAAACAATGCGGTCCCACGGCCCTCTGCGGCCCAAGTTAAAAACTGTTGTTCTTTTGAGGCCCTCAAGGTGGTGCTCATTGGTTAAGAATCTCTGCAATAGAGGACTGTAACTGTAGGGTGATGCCAGAGCTGTTTTGCCTACAAGAACTAGTATAAGAATGCAGAATGATTTCTTCCTTCTTGTAAACAGTTTTCTCCAAATGATGACCGCTGCACCTTTATCAGCTGGCTTAATCACAATGTCATACTTTTTTTTCTTGTACATTTTAAGTGCAGTTTTCAGCGTTAGCTGTGTCTGGAACTGTAGTCTAATCACTGGCAGAAGAGATTCAGTCCTAGAGCAAAAGTCTATCAACCAACTTTTCTCTCCAATGCTCAGACAGTGCGCTTGAACACCAAATCTCTCTTGCTGCAGGAGATAAAGCCACAGGGTCACTATAACCATGGTTACAGTGAGACTGTTAATCGCAAGAGCCATGTGGATGACTACAGTACCTGGGATATCGTCAAAGCCACCCAGTGAGTTACTCTGATTTACATTACATGCACACATGGACACGTGAACTGCTTAGAATTTCCTGGACAATTCTATTTGATTCCGCGTCATGTCTGTGTAACACTAACAAAACACTGTGTAACACTAACAAAATTTAGCTCCACTAAACCTGCACGCACTAACTTGTCATTCCAGTTTTTCATAGATTTTTCATTCTTCATTGCAGTCTCACGAGTTAAGGGTTACCTCACTTTCTGGGAAAGGTTGTAGACTTCGCCCCAAAGGTGGGGGTCCTGTGTGTAATTGTATTCTGTTGTCCATACCTGTGACGGGCAGAGAGTGCGAACTAAAAGGAAGCGATCATGCCAAGTCTCAGAGAAAAAGAGGGGTTTAATGGATAAAGTGCGCAATCCAACGACCGGTGCACAGTTCCAAATTAAGGAAACAATAACCAGCAGTCAACTGGTACAAAGACAAGACATATATAGACAAACAAATGACCATCAGGTGAGGGGGTTAATAGGCCCGCCCACCTGAGGGACGCACACAACGCAACAACAGGACAACTGCCGCTGTGAGGAAGTGTGACCGGTATTGGGACCTCCCTCACCGTGACAATACCATTAACCTAATTCCCATTGGTTCACCTGTTTTTTATAACTACTCTCCCTTTGATATGCTGGGGGGTATAAAAGAGAGAGGAGTTTTGTCTAGAGTCTCTTCTTTTTTGCTAGCTGTTCTTTTCCTCGTACCATGAGGCACCTTGCACTGCTCTGTATTAATGTGTTTCCACTGGGGTTATTATCTTGGGTTATTTTAATTTAGAATAGTTGTTCTATTGTTTATTGTATATTTTGTTGGTAATTTTTAAATGTGGTTAATTGTGTAATGACTGTCTCGCTTTTGTTATAACTATAGTGGGCCAGATGAACTCATAATTAGTATCAGATAAAATTAAATGTATGCTAACACCCATTACCCTATAAAATGTCCCATCTGCTGTGCATGTTTATTAGGCTTAGATTCTTACTATAGTTTGGGGTCAGATAATTGATTATGTTTTTACACATCCTTCTTCTGCACCTATTTCCATCCTTGGTTGTAGGTATGCAGGTAGGGTAATTAAATATCATAACTAAAACACTTACAATTGGCTGCAACACGTGTCAGTTTGACAGCCATTTGAAATGCATTAGCATCTACTAGAATGGTGGCAAATGCATGTAATAATGAATTAATCTGACCCTACAGTACATGAAATAGATCTTAACTATGCCATAATGCTCAGCCAACATAACTGTAAATATACTGCTTAGTGAAATACACAATCATGTGCAATTTTAACTTTAAACTTATGTGCAATCGTGTCCATTTCTAATTGTGTATATTGTGTGTAACCTCTGTATTAATTTTCCTTTTTTTATTTTTCATTCCTTTTTATTATACATTGTTTATTCTGTGTTTAATCCTTCTTTTGTGTTGGACTTTAGTACTACCCCTTTGCTGTTCTAAACACTGTGGATTTCCCCAGTTTGGGACTAATGAAAGATTATCTTAAATGCGTTAGTCAGCAAATGGTGCTGAGTCTAATTACTTTCACTTACTTAGGTTTTACAGTTTTTGCAGCACCAGAATGTTTGTTTATTCATAGCATCTTAGGATTCTAAATATATTATTTGAGCTTTTCTCTGTGTGTGTGTGTGTGTGTTTGTGTGCACGCACATGCATATGTGTGTCTGCATGCATGTTTGTGACTAAAGGTACGGGATATACGAGAGGTGTCGGGAGCTGGTGGAAGCAGGGTATGATGTCCGTCAGCCAGATAAGGAGAATGTCACACTCTTGCACTGGGCTGCCATCAATAACCGCCTAGATCTTGTCAAGTAAGTCTCTCTCCATAAGTATCTAGCTGATTATCTTACATATTAAGTCAAGCCACATTGTCAATTGTGATTTTCACCCAATCGAAATTTGTCCTCCGCATTTACCCATCTGTGCAGTCAGAACACACACACACACACACACTAGTGATAACTAGGGGGCTGTGGTTCACACATGCCCAGAGCGGTGGGCAGCCCTAGCCCGGCGCCCGGGGAGCAGTTGGGGTTAGGTGCCTTGCTCAAGGGCACCTCAGTCATGGCCTCAGGCCTGGGAATCGAACCCACGACCCTCCGGTCACAAGATTGGTTCCCTAACCACCAGACCATGACTGCCATATATATACACTCACCGGCTGCTTTATAAGATACACCTGTCAAACTGCTCATTAACGCAAATGTCCATGCATTTAGACATGTAGACATGGCCAAGGCGATCTGCTGCAGTTCAAACCGAGCATCAGAATGGGGAAGAAAGGTGATTTAAGTGACTTTGAACCTTGACATGGTTGTTGGTGCCAGACGGGCTGGTCTGAGTATTTCAGAAACTGCTGATCTACTGGGAAGGTGCAAATGCCTTGTTGACGCCAGAGGTCAGAGGAAAATGGACAGACTGGTTCAAGCTGATAGAACAGCAACAGTAACTCAAATAACCAGTCGTTATCAAATAACCAAGGCATGCAGAAGAGCATCTCTGAATGCACAACACGTCTAACCTTGAGGCGGATGGGCTACAGCAGCAGAAGACCACACTCCTGTCAGGAAACAGGAAACTGAGGCTGAGGTTCAGGCTGGTGTTGTTGGTGCAATGGTGTGGGGGATGTTTTCCTGGCATACGTTGGACCCATTAGTACCAATTGAGTATCATGTCAATGCCACAGCCTACCTGAGTGTTGTTTCTGACCATGTCCATCCCTTTATGACCACAGTGTACCCATCTTCTGATGGCTACTTCCAGCAGAATAACGCGCCATGTCATAAAGCGCGAATCATCTCAGACTGATTTCTTGAACACGACAATGAGTTCACTGTACTCGAATGGCCTCCACAGTCACCAGATCTCAATCCAATAGAGCACCTTTGGGATGTGGTGGAACGGGAGATTCGCATCATGGATGTGCAGCCAACAAATCTGCAGAAACTGCATAATGCTATCATGTCAGTGTGGACCAGACTCTCTGAGGAATGTTTCCAGTACCTTGTTCAATCTGTGCCACGAAGGATTAAGGCAGTACTGAAGGCAAAAGGAGGTCCAACCTGGTATTAGCAAGGTTTACCTAATAAAGTGGTTACATAACAGTGGTTACAAAACATGAAGTGCAATGATAAAACTGCAATATTTGGCTACAGAGGTTTTCCCCTTCATGTGGCTTAATAGTTGACAATCAGAATTAATATTAATTATACTACCATGGAAACTAGACTGCAATATGACACATATATATATATATACTGTATATATATATATATATATATATACAGTCGTATGCGAACGTTTGGGTACTCTTGTTAATTTTCCTGTTTAACTTTATAAATCATTGAATGTTTGGATAAAAAAAAATCAGTTAAGAAGTGAAATGAAGTTTATATGATTTACAGAAAGTGTGCAATAATTGTCTAAACAAAAATAGGCAGGTGCATAAGTTTGGGCACTGTTGTCATTTTATTGATTTCAAAACCTTTAGAACTAATTATTAGAACTCAAATTTGGTTTGGTAAGTTCAGTGACCCTTGACCTCCATACGCAGGTCACTCCAATTATGAGAAAGTGTAGTTAAGGGTAGCAATTGTAAGTTTTTCTCCTCTTTGCATATTCTCTGAAGAGTCGCAGCATGGGAGTCTCAAAACAACTTTCAAATGACCTGAAAACAAAGATTGTTCACCGTCATGGTTTAGGGGAAGGATACAGAAAGCTATCTCAGAGATTTCAGCTTTCAGTCTCCACTGTGAGAAACATTGTGAGAAAATGGAAGAAGGCAGGCACAGTTCCAAGTCAAGGCTCCAAATGGCAGACCAAGCAAAATCTCGAATAAACAGAAGCGAAGGATGTTGAGAACAGTCAGTCAACCCACAGACCAGCACCAAAGACCTACAACATCATCTTGCTACTGATGGAGTCACTGTGCATCGTTCAACTATTCGGCGCACTTTACACAAGGAGATGCTGTATGGGAGAGTGATGCAGAGGAAGCCTTTTCTCCACCCACATCACAAACAGAGCCACTTGAGGTATGCTAAAGCACATTTGGACAAGCCAGCTTCCTTTTGGAGTAAGGTGCTGTGGACTGATGAAACTAAAATAGAGTTATTTGGCCATAACAATGGCCGTTATGCATGGAGGAAAAAGAACACAGCACTCCAAGAAAAACATGTGCTACCTACAGTAAAATTTGGTGGTGGTTCCATCATGCTGTGGGGCTGTGTGGTCAGTACAGGGACTGGGAATCTTGTTAAAGTTGAGGGACACATGGATTCCAATCAATATCAGCAGATTCTGGAGACCAATGTCCAGGAATCAGTGACAAAACTGAAGCTGCGCCGGGGCTGGATCTGGACAAGACAACAGGACAACGACCCTAAACACTGCTCAAAATCTACTAAGGCATTCATGCAGAGGAACAAGTACAATGTTCTGGAATGGCCATCTCAGGCCCCAGACCTGAATATTATTGAAAATCTGTGGTGTCACTTAAAGAGAGCTGTCCATGCTAGGAAACCATCAAACCTAAATGAACTAGAGATGTTTTGTAAAGAAGGATGGTCTAAAATTCCTTCAGCCACAATCCAGACTCTCATTAAAAGCTATAGGAAGCGTTTAGAGGCTGTTATTTATGCGAAAGGAGGATCTACTAAATATTGAGTTATGTTTTTTTTTGGGGTGCCCAAACTTATGCACCTGCCTATTTTTGTTTAGACAATTATTGTACACTTTCTGCAAATCATATAAACTTCATTTCACTTCTCAAATATCACTGTGTTTGTCCCCTATATGATATATTTAACTGATTTTTTTTATCCAAACATTCAATGATTTATAAAGGGAACACTTAAACAACACAATGACTGTGTTCGAAATAGCCTACTACATACTATTGGCATACTGCTTGGGCCCCAAATCAGTATGGCGTATGCCATATGCAGTATGCGAATAAAAATAATTTTTCCAGTACGCGAAACATTCCCGGATAACTTACTTCCGCAAAATATTCCAGTACGCGAACAGAGCTATCTTCTTCCAATGGAGAATGGGTTCCCTTTTGAGTCTTGGTCTTCCTAAATTCCTGCAATCTTAGAGAGTTTTTCCTTGCCACTGTCGCCTCTGGCTTGCTCATTAGGGATCTGGACCAATACGATTGTGCAGCTGCTTTGTGACAACATGTGTTGTAAAAAGCACTATATAAATAAATTTGACTTCACTCTTCATGGTGTACTGTATCCCATCATGCAACACTACGTTCACGTGTAGTTCCCGTAGTATGCTTTGCTTTTGTCGCATACTGGAAACTGTACTGCATGTTACTACGAGGACCAGTATGCAGTATCCAGTATATACTGAGTGCAGTATGCCGTATGTAGTAGGCTATTTCGAACAGAGCCCATGTAACTCCAAGTCAACCACACTTCTGTGAAACCAACCTGTTCAGTGAGGAAGCAACACTGATTGTTAATCAATTTCACCTGCTGTTGTGCAAATGGAACAGACAACAGGTAGAAATGAGAGGCAATTAGCAAGACACCCCTATAAAGGAATGGTTCTGCAGGTGGTGACCACAGACCTTTTACTCTGTTCTCATCCTTTCTGGCTGATGTTTTGGTCACTTTTGCATTTTGTCAGTTCTCTCACCATAGAGGTAGCATGAGGCTGTGTCTACAACCCACAGAAGTTCTCAGATAGTGCAGCTCATCCAGGATGGCACATCAATGTGAGCTGTGGCAAGAAGGTTTGCCATGTCTGTCAGCACAGTGTACAGAGCATGGAGCAGATACCAGGAGACAGGCCAGTACACCAGGAGACATGGAGGGGGCCATAGGAGCAGCACCGCTACCTCGTCCTTTGTGCAAGGAGGAACAGGAGGAGCATTGCCAGAGCCCTACAAAATAGTCTCCAACAGGCCACTAATGTCCATGTTTCTGCTCAAACTGTCAGAAACAGATTCCTGAGGGTGGTATGAGGGCCCGACGTCCATAAGTGGTGCAGGTGCTTGCAGCCCAACAACGTGCATGACTATTGACATTTGCCGGTTCACACTGAGCATGTGACAGACGCGACAGAGTCCGGAGATGCCGTGGACAACATTCTGCTGCCAGCAACGTCCTCCAGCATAATAATAATAATAATGGGTTAAACTTATATAGCGCCTGGTCGATTTACAAATACATAAATTACACAAGGCCCGAGGAGGGTGCCGGGGAAAAATGAAGGGTTTTCAATAAAGTTTTAAACAGAAAGAGAAGTAGTAGAGCGAAGGGAGAGAGTTCCAGAGCAAGGAACACAGTGTATATGATATGATATTTTGGTCACATCACAACATAGACATGTTTTATACGACTTGGTGTAAATTATATAAAATTACATAAAAAGGTTGTTCCACAAATTTGTTAATGAATGTTAGGTTATATAACTCTATCAGTCTTTGTTTCCCACATTCTTTATACTTTGCCGTCCTTCGGTTATTTCCAAGGATGTTAAATTCGCTACAGCCAAAGGCTACCACGTACTCCAGCCAAAGCCGTTCAACCCTTGATCAATTTCCTGCTCGCGACAAGCGATGCGATACCTCACAAGAAAAGGGGTTGTGTCCCAAATCAAACAAAAGTAAGGAATAATAGCAAAATGAACACACAAAGAAAGTGCACACAGTACCTGAATAACGGACTGACTCTTATTGTTCACGAGTTATTTTGGCTGAGTCCAAGTCAAGTCGAGAGTCATTATGGATGAGTTTCAAGTAAAGTCTGAAGTCTTTTTGTAGGCGACTTGAGTGCGACTTCGACTAGAGTCGCTCACTCGTGTGCCCATCTCTGGTGCGCGTGCATGTGTGACTGCATAAATGATTATTTGCACTCTATGTGAACAGATACTACATTTCCAAAGGTGCCATAGTGGACCAGCTTGGAGGAGACCTCAATTCAACACCACTGCACTGGGCTACAAGGTGCGTGCATGTGTGAGTTGGGCGGGGGGATTAACTGTTTATGCACCTATACTTTCAGTACATTGAGTCTCTGTGCTCTTTTCTTATGTGCAGGCAGGGCCATCTCTCTATGGTGGTTCAACTGATGAAGTATGGGGCAGACCCATCTCTGATCGATGGAGAGGGCTGTAGCTGTGTGCACCTGGCAGCCCAGTTTGGACACACCTCTATTGTAGCTTACCTCATAGCTAAAGGACAGGTACAAATACTCCTCAAATTGAATCAGTTTTATTGTCATGTCCTGTTTAGACAGAAGATTGTAAAAAGTTTAGCTGAGTTCGTCTTATACTCTGGTACGCTTTGGTAGTATTACCAAATATATGCGAAGAGTTCTAAGGGGAGGAAAGAAAAAGTATATATATGAATGTGTACATTACAACATACAGACATTGATTCATCGTATGTTCTCTGCACAATTCCAAAACAAACCTTTAGTGGCAGTATTAACTGTGTCTTTAGATATTATATTTTGACTGATATTTCCTATGACTTTGTCTATAAAGTGCAGAAAAATGGGGGTCATATTATGGAGAGGCAAGTATTGTCCAGGTGAGTGTGGTGTGTGAGATTACAGGCCATGCTGGAGTACCACTGAATTTACTGTTCAGCAGTCTAGCCTGTAGAAATAAACAATCCCTTCACAATTTCCTGATGGTGATAAATCTTTGTGATTTATGAACACCAGTTTTGAGAATGTTCCCCAAAAACCTTCTTAGCCTCCAGTTGGGAAGTTCTTGGTTTACTCTGCACCTGCACTGGGAAAGCACTCCTTGTGAAAACTAAACCAATGATTTATATACATTTTCTCATTTTTATACCCAAAACTAACATTAGGAAAAGGATAACTATAAAAACTATTCAAAGTATTTAAAACACTATCCATCCATCCATCCATTGTCTTCCGCTTATCCGGGTCCGGGTCGCTGGGGCAGTAGCCTAAGCAAAGAGGCCCAGGTTTCCCTCTCCTCAGCCACCTCTTCCAGCTCTTCTGGGGGGATACCAAGGCGTTCCCAGGACAGCCGAGAGATATAATCTCTCCAGCGTGTCCTGGGTCTTCCCCGGGCCTCCTCCCAGTTGGACATGCCCAGAGCGCCTCCCTAGGCAGGCGCCCAGGAGGCATCCGAACCAGATGCCCGAACCACCTCACTGGCTCTCTACGTGGAGGAGCAGCGACTCTACTCCGAGCCCCTCCCGGATGACTGTGCTCCGTACCTTATCTCTAAGGGAGAGCCCAGACACCCTGCGAAGAAAACTCATTTCGGCCGCTTGTATTCGCGATCTCATTCTTTCGGTCACTACCCAAAGCTCGTGACCATAGGTAAGAGTCGGAACGTAGATTGACCAGTAAATTGAGAGCTTTGCCTTTTGGCTCAGCTCTCTCTTCACCTAACGGTCGGTACAGCGACCGCAATACTGCAGCCGCAGCACCGATCCGCCTGTCAATCTCTCGTTCCATCCTTCCCTCACTCGTGAACAAGAACCCGAGATACTTAAACTCCTCCACTTGAGGCAAGGACTCACTCCCGACCCAGAGAGGACACTCCACCCTTGTCCGACTGAGTACCATGGTCTCAGTTTTAGAGGTGCTGACTCTCATCCCAGCCGTCTCGCACTCGGCTGCAAACTGATCCAGCGAGAGCTGTAGGTCTCGGCCCGATGATGCCAACAGGACCACATCATCTGCAAAGAGAAGGCGTGGAATCCTGAGGCCACCAAACTGAACCCCCTCCGCCACTTGGCTACGCCGAGAAATTCTGTCCATAAAAGTTATGAACAGAATCGGTGACAAAGGGCAGCCTTGGCGGAGTCCAATTCCCATCGGAAACCAGTCTGACTTACTGCCGGCCATGCGAACCAAACTCCTGCTCCGTTTGTACAGGGACTGGATAGCCCGTAGCAACGGGCCCCGTACCCTATACTCCTGGAGCACCCCCCAGAGGAATCCCGAGGGACACGGTCGAATGCCTTTTCCAAATCCACAAAGCACATGTGGACTGGTTGAGCAAACTCCCATGCACCCTCTAGGACCCTCGCAAGGGTGAAAAGTTGGTCCAGTGTTCCACGACCAGGATGGAATCCACATTGTTCCTCTTGTAACTGAGATTCGACTATCGAACGGACTCTCTTCTCCAGAACCCCTGCATAGACCTTACCGGGAGGGTGAGAAGTGTGATCCCCGATAGTTGGAGCACACTCTCCGGTCCCCTTTCTTAAAAAGGGGAACCACCACCCCGGTTTGCCAATCCAGAGGCACTGCCCCCGATGTACACGCGATGTTGCAAAGACGTGTCAACCAAGACAGTCCCACAACATCCAGAGCCTTAAGGAACTCAGGACGGATCTCATCCACCCCGGAGCCTTGGCTCCAAGGAGTTTCACAACTACCCTGGTCACCTCAGCCCTAGTGATGGGCAAACCCCACGCTCGAGTCCTCTGGTTCTGCTTCTCTATGGAAGACGTGGTGGTGGGATTGAGAAGATCCCGAAGTATTCCTTCCACCGCCTGATGACATCCCCAGTCGAGGTCAGCAGATCCCCAGCCTCACTGTATACAGTGTTGGTCGGGAAACGCTTTCCCCTCCTGAGTTGCCTGACGGTTTGCCAGAACCTCCTCGGAGCCGATCGAAAGTCGCTTTCCATGGTCTCACCAAACTCTTCCCACACCCGAGTTTTTGCCTCTGCGACAGTCAAAGCCGCGATCCGCCTGGCCCCCTGTACCTGTCTGCTGCCTCCAAAGTCCCACGGGCCAACCAGGCCCGATAGGACTCTTTCTTCAGCATGACTGCCTCCCTTACCCGAGGTGTCCACCACCGGGTTCTGGGATTGCCGCCACGACAGGCACCGACAACCTTGCGGCCACAGCTCCGATCTGCCGCATTGACAATAGAAGCACGGAACCAAGCCCACTCAGACTCAATGTTTCCGGCCTCCCTCGGGATGCGGTCAAAGCTTTGTCGGATGTGGGAGTTAAAGACCTTTCTGACAGGTTCCTCTGCCAGACGTTCCCAGCAAACCCTCACAATACGTTTGGGTCTGCCAGGTCTGTCCGGTATCCTCGCCCGCCATCTGATCCAACTCACCACTAGGTGGTGATCGGTTGACAGCTCAGCTCCTCTCTTTACCCGAGACACACAGTCGCAAGTTCGACGATACGATTACAAAATCGATCATCAAACTGCGACCTAAGGTGTCCTGGTGCCATGTGCACTTATGGACACCTCTGTGCTCAAACATGGTGTTCGTTATTGACAAACTGTGACGAGCACAGAAGTCCAACAACAGAACACCACTCGGGTTCAGATCGGAGAGGCCGTTCCTCCCAATCACGCCCTTCCAGGTCCCACTGTCATTGCCCACGTGAGCATTGAAGTCCCCCAGCAGAACAATGGAATCCCCAGAAGGGGCACCTTCCAGTACCTCCTCCAAGGACTCCAAGAAGGCTGGGTACTCCGAACTGCCATTCGGTGCATAAGCACAAACAACAGTCAGAGCCCTTTCCCCGACCCTAAGGCGCAGGGAAGCAACCCTCTTATCCACTGGGAAAACCCCAACACACAGGCAGCGAGCCGGGGAGCTATGAGTAAGCCCACTCCAGCCCTCCGCCTTTCACCCTGGGCAACTCCAGAAAAGAATAAAGTCCAGCCTCTCTCGAGAGGATTAGTTCCAGAACCCAAACTGTGTGTGGAGGTGAGCCCAACTATATCTAGTTGGTATCTCTCAGCCTCACACACCAGCTCAGGCTCCTTCCCACCCAGAGAGGTTACGTTCCATGTCCCAAGAGCCAGATTCAGTAACCGAGGGTCGGTACGCCAAGGCCCCCACCTTCGGCCACCGCCCAAACCACAATGCACCGAACCCCTAGTACTACATGTCCCACAGGTGGTGGGCCCATGGGAGAGTGAACACATGTAATCCCTTCGGGCTGTGCCCGGCCGGGCCCCATGGGTAGAGGCCTGGCTCCAGGGTGAGGCCCCGGTAACCCTGATCCGGGCAAGGGTATCTGGGTCCTGTTTTCATATTCCATTGGGGTTTTATTTGGATTTAAAACACTAATATTATTTAAATTACTGGCAAAAAAATGAAAACTTTACACTTGCAATTCCTACCTATTGCATATCAAGCATATATATTGGCACACATTAACCTTTTATGCATGACACAAGCATGACAAACTGCAACAAAAATGGTATTTTTCCAAAGAGTTTTCCTAACTTACTGATTAACTTTTAGAAGAATTTGGAAAAAGGAACAATAAAAAACACTATTGACATGTTGTATGAGACTTATAAAAGATGCAAGGACAAGATTGTTTTTAGGGATTATTATAGTTCATAGTTATAGTTTTATACGAAATTATATTTTAAGTGGTGGCCACATACAAAGTTGAAAAAAAAAGTCAAACTTTCTACACCAATAAATGACTTTAACTTTTATACAAAAACCCAACAAGAAACACAGATGCCAATTTGGGGTAAATTTAGGCAAAATAATCATTTGCCTTCATGTTTCCAAGCCAGCCTGGTAGTCCTTCTCTCTTTTCTACTGATGTATCTATTGGAAGGATTCCTTTCTCTCTCTCTCCTTCTCCTCCTCATCTTCCTGTTTTCCTCTCCAGGAAGGCATATACCAGAATGCACTCCAATGTTGTGTAACAGCACATACAACAAATAATAGCACAGCCACATTCTGATGAACAATGAAGCCCCCCTAATTATTTGTGTAGGCACCAAAAATGCTTTCTCCATATGCCCAAAGCTCTCTGAACAGTCATCCAGTTTGCCAAGATGTATCTATCAAGACAAAAGTAAGCTTTGGAGAGGATACTTGCTGTCACCTAGTACATATGCACCAGCCATCTGACACACACCAGAATTGGATCAGATGAAAGTAGTTGTAAGTACTCCCAGACACCGTCAGTGTGAAGGCCTTGGTGGTTTCATATGACTTGCGAATTATACATGTGCAAGCCTTTATGGCACATGTCATAGCTACGGTTCAAGAGGCTGGATTGTTTGAGGATGAGTGTTCTATGCTCTGCACCAACAATTCCAGGAATGTTTATAGTTGCATGAAAACCTACTTTGTCAAAAGGTTCATGGTGACTGCCGTCGGCCAGAAGAGGATGGGTCCCCCAGAGTCTTGGTTTCTCTCAAGATTTCTTCCTCTTGCTCTTAGGGAGTTTTTCCTTGTCACTGTCGCCTTTGGCTTGCTCATTGGGGACTTGGACTCAGACACTTGTAAAGCTGCTTTGTGACAACAACTGTTGTAAAAAGCACTATATAAAGAAATGTTTATTGATTGAAAACCTACATGTGTCAGATGGCAGCATGGAAAACATGTTGGTGTTTAGATGGATGTGGTCTCTTATGATCCTCTTGGATTTCTTCAGACAGCATTTTGTATACAGCTTCTGGAGCACTTCAACCCCAGTGATGTGTTAGGCTGTCCTCACCACCCTCTGCAGAGCTTTTTCATCAAGAACATCTCAACACCCATACCATACCAACACCCATACGAGGTGGTGGTGCAGTGTGACAGGTTGCTCTGTACAGTTCATGTTTAAAATATTTTGAGTATGCATGGGTTCATGCCAAACCTCTTTTCAGATGGAAGAAACACTGTTGCACCTTATTTACCACATCACATGTGTAAGTGGTCAGCTTGAAGTCCACTGTGATGACTCACTGAGGAATCTGAAGCTGCTTATCCTCTTACTTATAGTCCATTGCTGATAAGCATGTGCCCCCTTTCTTTTTTCTGAAGAGCTCCATCTGCTTCTTGGTCTTATTGACATTGGTAGTGCTCTGCCATTTTCTAAACTAGGTAGAAAACTGAGTTGAGGGGCATAACATTAATACCATATTATATGGTGTTTGAACATTATGGTATTTGAAACTTTTGAGGTTGTGCGCATGTGAGGAGGCGGGAGTTGTAATCTCTGTTCTCCTATGGAGAACAAAGCAACTAAAATGGCGCCGACTATGAACAGTAGAGTAGCGTAACTGTATGGTCAGAACATGGTCAGAACAAAGGATAATGGCGCTGGCTTAATAACAAAAAATTTATGTGGTGTGTCCGAGAATGGGGAAGACTATATCGGCTATAAATTAGACAGAGATCGCATGCACAGCACAGAGAACTTAGTATGAACAAATTTAGATTGTCTTAAAGAAAGCTGAACATAAAAACAGAATGTCTTAACTGAAACTTGGTTAAGTCTGCGGTTCAAATAACTATGCCCTTTGAAAAGCTATGCCCAGCGGTTAGACTCTCACGTGTTGTGGATTTTGGGTGGTTTCGTCATCCTCGCTGAATTCTCCTGGAATTAGGAGTGAATTTCCACCACAGGTTCCTCGTTGATAAAAGCGACGTCATCCAGGTGTCCTGGGAATAGTCCTTCTGGATACGGAGTCCAGGAATGTGAGTCTCATCTACGGTTTAACAGGGAATTGATCGCCTTTGTGTCAGTCCGTGTGGCCGCGTTAGCAAGCTTGATAGAAGTAGGTCGGTGAATCTGTTGCTGTGGTGACGTTGATCAGCCGGTTGTTGGATTACACCGTTACTTGGGCTCGTTAATTAAGTAATAGGACTTTCAGCTGTTTGCCGTTAGTTGTACCAGAGTTCGCATGCTCGCAATGAAGAAAACCAGAGAGAGATATGGCGGATCCTCTCTTAAATAGGTCTAACCTCGGTGCTGGTCAAACCAGAGAGAGATATGGTGGATCCTCTCTTAAATAGGTCTAACCTCTGTGCGGGTCAAACCAGAGAGAGATATATGGCGGATCCTCTCTTAAATATGTCTAACCTCGGCGCAGGTCAAACCAGAGAGAGATTTCACGCACTTTAGGCACGCCCTTTCTTTCGTAGAAGAAAGCTTGTTTGATGTAATTCCAGTGGTACTGCCACCTGCTGGTTTGGCATGGTACCTACAACCCTCATCGTATCCTCTTTTTAGTCTTTTGAGGCTCATGAAGTTCAGTTTATCCTTTTGTCCAACCTCACCAATTTGTCCAATAATCCAGAAATCTTTTCTGTATATTGGGTGTAAGCTTGATTGGTCTTTGGCTTGTAATGACTCTCTCTGAACCTACTATGCTGTTTGGTCTTTGTGGTGATAAACCCTGAGGGTTATACCATGTTGTACCAACAGAGGCTATGAGACCGCCTGTTGCTCAATGGCATTCTGCTCGACATTCTGCGCAGCATTTGCCGAACTACTGACGTTTGTTTGCTCCTTTAATTTAGCAATAATTTAGTCATTACATGTTAATAAAACGGACAGTCCATCGTCCTCTAAGGAAGTGACCTACTCGCTTCCCAAGTGACAAACCATTCTCCGTATTAGCCGACATGATGCCCTTACCTCTTCACTCAGCTCCAAGACCAAAGTCAGCACAGCCATCTACCAGGAAATTTTAGAGCGCTTCACTTCCCTCTGCCGACAAGCTTTTTGGAGATGGAAATTTAATTTTCCAGCAGGACTTGGCACCTGTCCACACTGCCAAAATACCAATACCTGGTTTAATAAACACAGTATCACAGTACTTTATTGCCCAGCAAACTTGCCTGACCTAAACCTCATAGAGAATATATGGGGATTGTCAATAGGAATATGAGAGACACCAGATCCAACAATGCAGATGAGCTAATGGCTGCTATCAAAGCAACCTGGGTTTCCATAACAACTCAGCAATGCCACAGGCTGACAGCCTCCATGCCACACTGCATTAATGCAGTAATTTGTGCAAAAGGAGACCAAACCAAGTATTGAGTGCATTTACTGTACATACTTTTCAGTAGTTCATTCATTCATTATCCGTACCGCTTATTCCCGCTAGTCGGGGTCACGGGGGGGCTGGAGCCAATCCCAGCATCTCCGGGCGAAGGCAGGGTACACCATGGGCAGTTCGCCAGTCCACCACATGGCCAACATGCACACACACACTCACACCTACGGGCAATCTAGAGTGACCAATCAACCTAGGATGCATGTCTTTGGACTGTGGGAGGAAACCGGAGTACCCGGAGAAAACCCACGCAGGCACAGGGAGAACATGCAAACTCCACACAGAGCAGCCCAGACCGAGAATCGAACCCAGACCGCCTTGCTGTGAGGCGACAGTGCTAACCACCACACCACCATGCCGCCCTTTTCAGTAGTTAAAAAACATTTTTTTCAGTTGGTCTTATACAATATAATAATTTTCTGAGATAATGACATTGGGTTTTCATTGGCTGTAAGCCATAATCATCAACATTAACAGAAATAAACACTTGAAATAGATCACCGTTTGTCATGAATCTATTATATCCAATCTATAAAATCCAGTTAACTGTTAGCAGTTAAATTCTTTGCCAAACTTAAGTTTAGCAAAATGTACATGATTTAAGTTATGACAAAATATGTTAATTAACCAAAGGTCATTGAAAATGAGTTGTTTATCAGGCAGTGCACACCCTGACGGCAATGATGAAAATATCCTCAATCTAGATAGTCTACTTGAATTCTTAAGTGTTATTTCTCTCTCTCCCTCTCCTATCAACCAAAAATTATCTCTAAGCAAAGGTTTTATGCCAGTGAGGTTGTCACAGCTCTTTTACAGTGAACATGACAGAGGAGAATATATCTGAGAGAATAATGTTAAAGAGGATTGAGATTATGGGGCATGAAAATGAGACCATTGGTGTTGATCCTCCTGTCTCTCAACCACCTGCAGACATGTTACATTGCAAAATTGGAGAGCTATTATGGTCTCTCTCCTCACTTGAATAACAGGGTGTATAGTACTGGAAATGTCATCAACATGGTTCCAGACCTCACAAGATATTCTTGTCTGTCAGGTCCAAGACAAAATCAGCATCTGAGCTTTTCATAACACTATAAACTGAAAAGGATATACTTCAGATAGAGGGGAGGCATCTGTAAGGGGAGAGCTGGAAAGACATACAAGTAACCCAATTGCAAGCCTACATTGGATTGCTCATTTTGGCAGGAGTGTACAAAAGGCCAAGCAACAGAAAGCCTTTAGAATGCTGATGATGGATAATAAGTCCAGCCACCAGTGTCATACATTTTGATGACAAAGAAACAAGGCAAGGCCAAGGAGAGCATGACAAACTTTCAGCAATATGGGATGTTTGGTATAAGTGGATCCAGCGATTGCCCTTTCTTTACAATCCAGGTCTCAATGTGCCTGTGGATGAATTGCTGGGCGCTGTCTGTTCAGACAATACATGCCAAGCAAACATAAATATGGTATCAAAATATGGGCAACATGCGATGCCCAGTCCAGTTTGCCTGGAATATGCAAGTGTATACAGGTAAATCCTATGGGGGGGAAAAAACACGGCTTGAGGGAGGCACTGACGGCTGAAGGGCTGAATGGTCATAACACTACATGTGATTATTTTTTCACATTGTATGCCTGGGTGAGGAACGTCTGAAAGGAAGGTTACTATGTCGGAAACAGTGAGAAAAAACAAGCCTTCTGAACTTCCTGAAAACCAGAAAGCAAAACTGTCAATGGCTGTCTGCACTGACAAAGCCAGTTTTGCAATTGTCTTTGTTTTTCTTCTAATCACATTGAAATGCTACTATCCCTGGTAAAAGAATGCTTTTTCTTTTCCAAATCTTAAAGATCAAAGCTGGATTTTGATGTAAAACTAATCTGTTTTGACTATAAATGAGATTTGAAACAGCCTACTTTACAACTAATAGCCCTAATGATTTTTATGTACACACCCACACAAAAAATTAACAAGAAAGTTGAGACGAAAAATGTATTTGGCAGCAAAAACACTATTTTTTATGAAAGATCACAATGATGCAAAGAATCTGAATATACTGACAAGTCTGCAATGCAATACAGACTGTAAAATATAAATTTGTATTAAATAAATAAAAATGTAGTTAAGCAGGAATGCATTCTGGCAAAGTGACTCAAGTATTCATACACTTACTCAAACAGTTGGACACTCATTCCCAAGTCAACAAAAAGAAAAAAGATGGGTGTGAAATACAGTTCAGTTCTGCAATACATTAGCAATGAACATTAAGTCACAATCATTCTGTGTTTGCGTTTTACAATTGATGATTAACAATTTTAACAATTATCTTGAAAACACCACTCTATTCTGTACTGCAGAAAGAAATATCACATTCATCTTAAAAATATTCATTTCCTGTATTTTTTCATATACAGATTATTTGTGACATTACTGAAACAAACCATTGTTTTCTTGTGCCAATGCACATCCCGTTGAACTGGAACTGATATGTCAGGAGTCATATCAGTCACTGTCAGTTTCATCCTGATACTTGGAAGAGGTTTTCATGGCACGACCATTTTGAAGAGGCATCACCTCATAATCACTCCTTCATTTACATGAATAAACAAAACATTGTTAATGATGCAGATTACTTTATTATGAAGTACATTAAGCTGGAGTAAATACAGCTTTGTACCAAAGTCTTAGGCCACCATTAGATTTTCTGGTTGCATTCTAACAAAGACACTGAGAAATAATTGCATATGTTCATTATACCATTGCTAAACAATTAACAACTCTAATGGTGGCCTAAGACTTTAACACAGTAGTGTACACTTTACAGTGATTTGTCAGTTGCAGTCCACCCCTGCTGGCACTACTGTTTATACTGTCTACCAATCCTGTTTGAAAAAAATTTTGTGCATGATGAGGTTACTTGACTTTCACTTGTCTTGAGCTGAAATACAGCTGAAGTTTCCATTGCCCTCTTTCATTTTACTTTTGTGTATGCACATGTAAATGGATATTTTGTGTATATATATGTGAATACATGCATTAGTTTAAGGTGCAGTTGAAGTGTTTGTATGAACAATGCATCGGTATAAATGAATTCAGCTAACATTATTCAAAACTAGATCAGTCTTGAAAGAACTCAATGAAAACTGATACACAAGATACAGCAAAGTAACTTAAGATACCACAGTGGTGGTATTAATTGTGGAGTGCAATTAACAATTAACTACAAAATTCATGATAGCGTATCTCGTACAGTTAAAGAGTAGGTATACCCCGAAAAGTAGTCCTTCACTGAAAATCAGAATATAAATGCAAATAGTCCTTTTTCATTTTATTAATCACTGGACCACATAACTGTGGAATAATAGGTTAGCTCACCAATAAAAATATAACACTACAGAGCCTTATGTAAAATCGTTTGAAATCATTTAAACAAATTCCAACTTGAATTCTAAAGAACATACCCATATATCACTTCATCATCTGAATCATTCAACATGGAAAAGGCAGGATTATCTTTCAGCTGGGAATCTGGAACAGCAGAAGACAACAATAATGCATGCAACAATGCAAATAATGCAGTTTTCAACATGACTAATAATGGTTCAGAAGGGATAACATATGGCAAGGTTTGCCAGATTTAGCTTTTGAATACAGTAACTTTGAGGCTAAATACATATAGCTAGCATTTTATTAACAACCAGTTCTCTCCAAGGTTTAAATACGAAGTGTGCCTGGTAGAAATACCAGACAGGCCTTATAGTAAATTGCCATGCTTTTGAAATATCTGCTGTAGTCTAGTAAAACACTTGTAGGCCTCTAGTTTGATAAGTGTATAATTGTATTCTCTGTATGTTCGAACAAAATTCTCTGTTTGAACAAAACATGAATTGAAAGAATCATACATTCTACCAAGATTGAAAAATAATGTAAATAAAACTTAATAGAAAATACCTATAGCCAAGTGTGATACTGTTGAACAATGATCATTATTTTGGTATTTTGGAATAGCTTACTCTTAGCTTCTCCCCCCATATGGCATTCTCTCTTAAGGACTGGAATCAAAGTTCCATTTGGGTCAGACAGACAAACTGTTAATATAAAACTTAAACCATTTTATGGGGACTATACTCTGTGCATAACTAGTTGTATAATCCCTGAAAATAAAACATTGCCTGTGTCAGACAACACAGCACTACAGCAACATCTGGAATGCAGTTCTCCAAAATGTTCATGTTGCTTGACTCTCTGCATGTTCCTTCCTGCCTGGAAAGCTAAACTTTTGGTTTCTATATTAATGTGTTTACTCACCATACAGGGTATTTTTGGAGGGCGAATAGATGAATGCTAATGTGTAAAGGTAAAAATTAAGAAGGCCATAGAAGGATACAAATTCAGCTGGTAAAGACAATAGTTAAGGATTTCAGTAGAACGTAGTCCGAGTGGTATTATGGAACTTTGTTCTTTATCAGTCTGCAATCAAACCTTTCATTAAAATAAAAGAAAATCAAGTAAATTACTTGGAATACTTCATTTAGTAACAACTTATATTCTCTTTAGTCTTTACATTCCACTACATAAAAAACAACAACTAATTTTACTGTGTACGGTATCATTGTCCTGGAAGAGACACAACAAAAACAATCATTAATAGTCTAATAATAGTCCCTCATTCCTGCTGCTGTTAGATTGTACAAGCAGCACTATAAAGGATTATTTAATTTTATCTTTTACAAATAATTTTATATGGACCAGTGAAATTCATCAGTTCCTACAATGATTAGGCAGTGAATCTTAAAGGAATTCTGTCGTTATTGCCCAAATATTCAACACATCACCCTGAACTATAACATCTTGGAATAGCTTAGTGTTGTTTAGAAAATGAAATTATACCAATAAACACAAAATCAGTTTGTAATCCAGATTTTTCAAAGTACATTGTCAGTTGAATTTTGCATATAATATTTATCCACAGAATATTAGACATGTGACATGAAAATATGAAGACCAGGTATGTTCATTATACTTAAATTAGATAAAGTTAAATATATAATGACATGCTTACTAAAATGTCTAAAAAATGAAAACTTTTAAACAATAAATACATAAATAAAACTTTTGAGCATAAGGATATAATTTTGATAGTGGGTGGAGAGTTCTGCGACAAAGTTGTCTTGTAGAGCTTTCGAGCCAAATCGCAGGTAAAGTATGACCATACTGAAAGAGAGAGAGGGGGTAGGGGTTGGGCACATGTCTCACTGACATATAGTATAATATTAAGTAATACAATTATAATAAGAGGGAAAAGAATATTTAATTTATATATCACCCTCATGCTATATAAATCTAAACAGAACTATCTTTCTTTTATTGTTTTTTAATCCCAGAAGGTTGGTGTATATATAGAGAGAAGACATAATAGTGTTGTGGCATATCTCTGTGATTAAATTTTTTTCTATAAAATTAAACAACTGAAAGAACATTCTCCAAGAGTGGTGAATCTGTCTTTTTTGCCAGGGGTCAAACTACCAGACCTGCAAAGCACTAAAATTAAACCGTAAACTGAAGCAGTGTGCTGCAGGCACACATGCTGCTTAAGGAATGAACTCATGTAGGAGAAAAATAAAAGTGATTACCTAATCACCAAAACTAGAAATGTCAGTGCAGTCAGAAATTTCAACCGTAAATCTGGGAAAAAAACAAAAAACACAGCGACCCCATTAAGAAAGTTAATTCTGTTACTTTGGTAAAAATTCAAGTAATAGTTCATTTTGAAAAATTCACATTAAATGTACTTTAGTGTTGTTTTTACTTGTGAAGTGGTCATTTAATTACTGAAGTTACTGAACAATGCACAATAATTATGAACTATTATGATTTGAGGTGATGTAATTTCTGACACAGTAATGACTATAAATGAGATAAAGCCATAAGCGTAATGACATATTAAAAGGTTGACCATTCAATAAAATGTACTTACTTAAAATGTAATACAGAAATATACATATAAATGCAAAAAATAAATTATGGGCTATTCACAGAATTTACAGGGAGTTAACATGCAAGACACTCAAGTCTTTGTATGTAAGACTAGTCAGATACAGATAGGAAAACTTTAAACTTCTGAGTCTAGAAATACAATGGCCAATTATCAAATACACATACAAGTGACTTACTAAGGGCTTTAATCTTAAAACGATGCATTGCTCTACTGCCTTCTCAGACCTGCTCTTAGCACAAGCACAAGTACAACCCCTGGCAAAAAGTATGGAATCATCAGTCTGGGATGAGCACTCATTCATACATTTTATTCATTTTATGCTCATCCCAGACTTTTTGCCAGGGTTTGTAGTATTTCAACACCCAAAAGCAATTTCTCACAATGGGATTTCTCCCATGACTCCCTAACTAAACACAACTGATTTAATAACTGACTAATTGCTAAACTAAACTAACTAAATAATTGTATTGTATGATTGCAACTATTAAATGTTAAACAGTGTGTCATTTAGCCATTTAGCATGGAAAATATAATTTAAAGTAATGCAACTCATTACAATAATTTAAAACACTTTTTTCTCATCACAGTGAATAGTTACAAGGCACTGTATTTCCCTGACAAGGATTCTGATTCATCTGCGAATTTTTATTTGCACATTCTATGACATAATGAAATTGTCACTGGGTTGTGTTGCTGGCTCACACTTGGCTTTGGAAAAGATAGTGAAAAATTCATCAGATTGGATAACTGGTGACTGTAATTGTGTTTTAAGACTAATCCAACCTCTTTTTGTTATTGTGCAGCTCTGTGTTGTATTAGTGTGTCTATGCTGACTTCAAGTTTAAAAATACAGTTGTGTATATATTTTCTGCAAGTGAAAGTTAAGATTCATGTTCAGATTTTGAATCTACAAGTTCATGACAACAGAAAACACTTCTGACAAGTTCACACTTTCCATGCCTTATTTCTGCACTTGCAATGTGTCCACAAAAATAGAGCCCAAAAGTTTTAACTTGACTTGACTTTAATTGACTTGGGTGCAAGCCAGGGAGTCAACTAAATGTACAGGAATTTATCAAGAAAAGCTAAATCAGAAACTGACATTCTGATGCTGGATTCTGTAAGTCAGCATTTATGAAATTTGACAATGAAACTGTAACAAATCCAAAATGATTTAGAACGTGTGTGAGGTGAAAATGTAACTGTGTTTTACCTGAGTAAGGCATGTTCTTCAGTTCTGACCATGCTCTCAAAAGCAGAAACCCCAGATAGAGCACATATATAGCAACCAACAACAGGAAGAATATTTTCATGCCCTGTGTGTGAAGATATTTAGTGATTGATTTTCTCATTTTATCATGGTTCTCCAACAGTTTGAAGTGGCTCAATGGTTACAGGGGTTCATTTCCGCTCTATCAGATGATTCAATAATGGTCTTGAGAGACCTGATGCATTCTGGGGGAAGGTTGAAAGACTATCTCTGAGCACCATCACACTTATGCACCATTTTAAATCTTTTTTCCAGAAGTGCCTGATCAATACGTTGAAATATTTATTAACCAGCATGCCCGGCCCCCTCAAACAAACAAGCAAAAAAATAAAAACAACAAGCAACAAAAACCCAGCGAATAATGTCTCCAAGCTCCTGAAGACTAGGCAAACCATTAACTGATGCCAAGACGGAAAGTTAGTCTCACTCCATAAACTATGGAAGTTATTCAGTGTCAATATTAAAATGAAAATGTAATACGCATTTGCATTTACATGTTCCACTCATACAATCAACTTCGAGCTCAATATTCAAATTCAAATGCAATAATTGCATTTACATTTGCAATGTGATAGACGTCTATTCATATTTCATTTACACATACATTTTGATGCTTTATTTGTGCCTTTATTGAAATTTAAATGTATTTCCCGATTTGAATTATCAAGTTCATGTGATCATGCAAAGGTTGTATCAAAATTATAATTAAAATGCTATTCGCTTAATATGCTTTGCATTTCGTGATAACGCGTTTGAAATGTAATTTTCAACCTCACCACCACGCTAAAAAGATGTCAATATTCAAATGTTGGAGAAATAGCGCCACCCCTGTTTGCAATAACATTACGATACCAACAGCACTCAAACTGTGTCAAAATGCATTTTGAAAATGCAATCCGAGCACAATGCATTTTCATTTCCATGGTCTTACACTATAGTCAAATTATAGTCAAATGAGATCCCATCAGCCTTCCAATCATATTCCACAGCCCTCCACTTTATTCAGCCAATCGGATTCCACAGCTTTCCACCTCCGGCAGTCAATCAGGACTGGAGTCGTGTTGCGCATGTTGGTGGGTATAACTGCAAATAAAAAAAAAGGCAAAAGCTTCTGCTTGAGGCTGCCGAAGCTTTGGAACAGCAAAGAACATCTTCATGTTTCAAAAAAACTCGCCTGTACTGCTTAGCGTGCTATAGTCCAGTCCTGATTGGCTGCCTGAGGTGGAAAGCTGTGGAACCCGATTGGAAAGCTGTGGAACCAGAATTATTGCATTTGAATTTGAATTTTGAGCTCAAAGTTGCTTGTATGAGTGGAACATGTAAATACAAATGCGTATTACATTTACATTTTAATACTGACACTGAATAACTTCCATAATAAACAAGCCCACATCCCAGTGAAAGAAAATCACAGCTCTTTCCCGAAATAACATATTTATCTTGTAAATGATTTAAATGATTTTTCATGGTTTTGCAATCAGTTGATGGAAAATATTAGAAACAATATACAGTGATCCCACGCCACTTCGTGCTTCAGCTTTTGTGGCTTCACTCTTTCGTGGGTTTTTATAAGATATTAATGGGAAAAATAATTCGCGGATCTTCGCTTTTTCGCGGGTTTTCTGCGAAATTCAGTCGGCGGAAAATATATATTTTATTTTTTTACATGAAAAATACCCAAATATATACAAATATATTACAAATATTAATTCTAACAATAAAGGAATATTATAAATAATAAAATAGTATGAATTACAGTAAATCGTGCATATTTACTCTCGGAAACGAGAACCAGCATCGCTTGCCTGAGACGCTACTCGCCTACATGAGATTGTAAACAACACACGATTGGTTGCTTGCTGGAGAAGCGACCAACCAGAGAGTGCTGCTTTGTATCCCAACGCCTGATTGGCTCAGTACAGTGGCACACTGTTTACTTTTCATCTGTGCGCAGCTTCCTCATCTCTGGGTCTGCGCGTAAAAGTGTATAAATACTTAAATAAATATACCGTTTCTACTTTGCGAATTTTCGGTTAACGCTGGTGGTTCTGGAACGTATCTCCCGCGATAAGCGAGGGATTACTGTAGTTTAAATATAGGAATAAAATATTTAAATGTCAAGGCTAATGTCTTGGAACATGAAACACCAGAGGTTCAAAGCACTGACAGATACAGCTGTCCACCAGGACTCGAAGACTTGAAAGACCAAGACCTGGAACCTGGATACGTGAATGCCAAACCCATTATATAGTCAATAAGACCATTACAGTCTTCATTCATAACTCAGAGGAATACTGAAAGAAAACACTAGCAGCCAACTCATGCCCAGGTGACCATACATTGTGTAATTTAACATAAGGCAATGCACTACCACTACTATTGCTCTGCATATGCCTGAATCCTGTCAGTCAGATCATCAATAAGAGTGAGGTATAAAATACTTCTGCCACCTTCTGTACATGGATGACTGGGCACCTAATCATTGATCCAACTGACCAGTATCGACAGCAAGGGTATTTAAATGTTCTTCAGCCTGGAAAAGTGTGGTCAGCTGATTGTAAAAACTGCAAAACTGAACAGTAAAGGGCAAACTGAACTACAACAAACATATATAATGGACCTGGAGGACAACTTCAAATATATGGTGATTCTCCAAACACACAAGAACCATAAAGCTGAAACGAGAAGGAAAGCAACAACCAAACAACAATACAAGAAACATACATGTCCCACCAGCAAAGATATTCATAGCAGAAACCAGAAGTGGCCAAGTGAAGAAATGGAAGTTGCCAATGTCAGAAAAAGCAAACAATGAATGAAACAAGTGACAATCATAAATAGAAACAGCTCAGGACTGGCAATTCTCAGTGGACCTGGAGAAACAGCTGAGAATCCCACAGCATATTGTCAGCACCACCCTGAGGACAGATATTCTGGTCTCAGAATCTGCTAAGATCATTATCATGGCGCACGAACGTAAGAAAACCAAATACAATCAATTGGTAACAACTGTCGTGAGCAGGGCTGGAAGACGAGCTGTATGCCCATTGAAGTAGGCTGCAGAGGTTTTGCACAGAGCACTCAGTACACTGAGCATCACAGGAGGAGAGCCATCAAGAACATCACCGAAGCAGCTGAGAAAGCCTCAAGATGGCTCTGGATAGTCCAAGGGAACAAGTAGTTGCTACCTGAACACAGGCCGCGATCTGATTAACTGTGCGATAACCGAAAATCCGCGAAGTGGAAACGGTATATTTATTTAAGTATTTATACATTTATTACATTTATAAATATTTATATTTCCCATCAATATCTTACAAACCGGATTCCAAAAAAGTTGGGACACTAAACAAATTGTGAATAAAAACTGAATGAAATGATGTGGAGGTGCCAACATCTAATATTTTATCCAGAATAGAACACAAATCACAGATCAAAAGTTTAAACTGAGTACATGTAAGATTTTAAAGGAAAAATATGTTGATTCAATCAACATATCAAAATATGTTGATTCAATGAAATTGAGCATATTACGAAGAGCTGGAAGACCAATTAACACTAATTAACACTAATGATTGGGTATAAAAAGAGCTTCTCAGAGTGTCAGTGTCTCTCAGAAGCCAAGATGGTAAGAGGATCACCAATTCCACCATTGTTGCGCAGAAAGATAGTGCAGCAATACCAGAATGGTGTTACCCAGCGTAAAATAGCTAAGACTTTTAAGTTATCATCATCAACCGTGCATAACATCATCAAAAGATTCAGAGAATCTGGAACCATCGCTGTGCGTAAGGGTCAAGGCCGTAAAACTCTACTGGATGCTCGTGATCTCCGTGCCCTTAAACGTCACTGCACCTCAAACAGGAATGCCACTGTCAAGGAAATAACAAAATGGAATACTTCCAGAAAGCAGTCAGTGAACACAATCCACCGTGCCATCCGCCGTTGCCAGCTGAAACTCTACCGTGCAAAGAGGAAGCCATTTCTAAGCAAGCTCCACAAGCTCAGACATTTGCACTGGGCCAGGGGTCATTTAAAATGGAGTGTGGCAAAATGGAAGACTGTTCTGTGGTCGGATGAGTCACGATTTGAAGTTCTTTATGGAACACTGGGACGCCATGTCATCCGGAACAGAGAGGACAAGGATAACCCAAGTTCTTATCAACACTCCGTTCAGAAGCCTGCATCACTGATGGTATGGGGTTGCATGACTGCTTGTGGCATGGGCAGCTTGCATGTCTGGAAAGGCACCATTAATGCAGAGAACCATGTTCAGGTTCTAGAACAACATATGCTCCCATCTAGACGTCACCCCTTTCAGGGAAGACCCTGAATTTTTCAACAAGATAATGCCAGACCACATTCTGCAGCAATCACAACATCATGGCTACGTAGGAGAAGGATCCAGGTACTGAAATGGCCAGCCTGCAGTCCAGATCTTTCACCTATAGAGAACATCTGGTGCATCATAAAGAGGAAGGTACGACAAAGAAGGCCCAAGACGATTGAACGGTTAGAGGCCTTGTAGGGGAGACTGCCCAAAACCACTTCACCACCATACACAGAGATGACCCCCTCGCTAAGTGTGAGGAACTGACCCCACCTGATCCTGGGAAGGCCTTGGAGAGGTAAAACAGGCTTCCCATCCCATCACCTCTGCCTTCAGGGACTCACACCCCCACAATGGTCTCCTTTTCTGAAGTTAGAGACCTGAACTTATCTGATCTCCTGAGTGCGGGAGAGACGCAATAAAAATTGCTAATGGGGGTCTGGCTTGGTTTAGAGCCCAAAACCAGGATGGACCTTCAGTCGTAAATCTCACTACCCAGCCTTATCTGATTCACCAAGGTTTCAGCCAAAGTGCCACCACTTGGAAATTCCTGATCAAACTCATGTCTAAAGGTACAAATATTTCAGGGATTCTTATAACTTTGCATTCCCGGCGGACACTGGATTAACATCTAGCCGAGAGGAAGCAACTCGACGAGAGCATTCCAAAGACACCAAACTCGACTATCTCACATCTAAGAGAAGGACCCTTTATCCTCAAAACTCTGGTGTCCATTTCATCAGCTCTTTAAGAACTCTAAAATGAAGATCATGAATTCTGTGCCTACAACATCCAGGCATTAAGTGATCTGTGACTGATATAAATGCAAGACTTAGGATCCCTCATCTGTAATTGGTGCCATCATAACACCGTTATTGTATAATCACCCCACATTCATACATATACCTATGTACTCTTATGTGTCCTAATATTCTAAATATACATGTCCATGTATTCTTGGGTTGTGTTGTTACAAACATACGCATATCTATGTTTTTCTGTGTGTTTCACTATTTTAAACATATAGATACCCCTGTATCCTGATGTAGTATTATTTTAGATTCATGTATAACTATCATGTATATGCTTACTTAGGCCAAGTAACACGAATCAATTCATTTAGGATCAAGGGATTTTCTTTGTCTTGAAAATCATGCCCCCACCTAGTTTGCTTATCGGCATTCATTAACCAGACCTGCGGGGAGAAGCGCAGTTGACTCCCTCTCTCTCTCTCCCTCTCTCCTCCTCCGACTCGAGGGAAACCCCCCTCTCCAGACAGAGCTAATGAATATTCAGTGATCGAGGCCCAGTGGTCAACCGTATAGTTGACCAATAATTATACTTCGATCACGCCCCTAAAAGTTCGTTAAAAGGCTTGTCTCAAGATAGAACAAGGAGTTGGAGGAATGCCAGAATACCGCAACTAAGTTCGAACTTAATCCCAACCTCTAAGATGATCTTCGTTTTATTTCTCGAGAAAAGTATTTAACCTAGTTTGTTTTATGTCGTCGTCGTCAAGTTTGCTCTCATTTATCTAGTTTTCTAAATCAATTTTATTTCTCAGCTAAATTAAAGTAAATTCTGTTTGGCCGACAGATATTGATTTGATTTAGCTGTGATTTTAAGAGTAGTCCTCGGCAAGTAATCAACGCAAGTGGAAATCTGACCGAACACCGGCAAACCATCGCTTTGACGTCCTACTAATTCTTCACAATTCCAAGAAAGTTGGAAGCCACTCGGAAGGGGTAGCTCTGTGAAGTCTTAGCATTTGCAAAGAAGTGACCCGGGTCATGTACGCGCCAAACTGCAAGAGCCAATATCCGCGCTTCCTGCAAGCGCGTCGATTCAAACTCGCCTGCGAACGTGTCCTCCTATCTGCAAGCAAGACGCCAAATACATGCTAATTTGGGGTGTCCGGTGCTAATAACTTGCCACTACGTACAGTATTTACAATCCCTCTTAGCTTAATACAATTAAGCCTTTTCATTAATCTCTGTCGGGAATTTCGTGCTCTTCCTAATTCTCCTCTTCCTAATTTTCCTCCCTGGTCCTACCTTAGTTAGAAAAGTATCCCGTTAGCTATACAATCCAGTCATAATCAAATAATAGATAGTAGTTGGTTTTTTGTGTACTTTAGATTAGTAGATTCACGTGTAGATTTAGTTACATTACTGAGCCAAACCATTCACATGTTATTCCCTGTAATGTTTCAATTATTATATTAATCATTCAATAAATTTAGACATTTATTCATTAATCTGATTATGGTGGTAAATACATATTTTGGTCGATGGTGTTAGGTGTGAGAGAAATTATTATGATAATGTCATCTTAATCATGTCATTATATTATTTCAGATCATCATGAACTGTATGATTTAGTATAAGTCATTCTGACTAGCAGAAGGACCATAATCTGTTAGTAAGTGTGATCCAGTGTAACCATGAATCTTATGTTTAGCTCACATGTGTGTATAAGGACGGGGTGAAAAGGGCAAAAGCCCTATGTCAACCGTTTGACAGTAGTCTGCCCAGTTGGGCCTTCGGCTGTCTACATGTATAATTGAGACATCAGTTTCTTCCGTCGGAACCTGAAGGAAGCCCCATATCTGGAGATATACACATGAAGACAAAACAGGCTACTAGGCGCCTGTTCGGCGTACGTGCTGTTTTCAAGGCAACCTGTCTGCCGGAATTGCTGATGTTGTGTTCCTGTAATGTACTTAAGGGAGGGAGCGCCCCTCTCTTAGTTAGAGAACTTCGTACTAGACGAAACTCTCACCTTGCTTTGCTACTTTCATTTATTTCATATTTTATGTCTTTTAATAAATTACTCATTTAACTCATTTAACCACGTCTGAGTCCTCAATTGATTTTCAGAAATTTCCACGACAATTTGGCGTCACGAACAGGATTCGAACGAATTCAGAACTTAACCCTTTGGTAATGAGACTGATATATCATTATTTCATCCACTACAGTTATCAAATAAATATTTCCCTGAATTATCAGGGTGGTGCCCCGTTTCATAACTCGTAATTATCAGTATATCTGCTACAGCCTGTAATAGACATGAATGAGAGAGCATTCCTATTTCTAAATTTGAGAAACTGGTCTCCTCTGTCCCCAGACGTCTGTTGAGTGTTGTAAGAAGAAGGGGGGATGCCACACAGTGGTAAAAATGGCCTTGTCCCAATTGTTTTGGGATTTGTTGATGTCATGAAATTTTAATACAACATATATTTCCCTTAAACTGATACATTCTCTCAGTTTAAACTTTTGATCTGTCATCTATGTTCTATTACGAATAAGATATTGACATCTGCCATTTCCACATCATTGCATTCAGTTTTTATTCACAATTTGTTTAGTGTCCCAACTTTTTTGGAATCCGGTTTGTATAAAAATCCGCGAAAGAGTGAAGCCGCAAAAACTGAAGCGTGAAGCGGCGAGGGTTCACTGTAATAATGACTAAACTGTCTACCCCTCCTCCAATAATGGACTAATAATGTTGCTATTTTACTGCAGTCAGTCATACATCACATGCTGTGATGTGTGGAAAAATCATTATTTAACATTTGTTTTAAAATTGTCATTTCAGCAACTCCTTTTCAAAGATAACAGCTGAAATAAATGAATATGCTTAGTTCACATGATTTCAACAAAAATAATGATTAAAAAATGACAATTTATGTATAATTGCAAGTAATTTCTTTGTCAAGCACTTTCAATGTTTAACCTTTTCATGTTACAAAACATGTTACAAGTATTTAAGTCATTTAGCAAGCTAAATGACTTTTTAGTACAGTCTAAAATATATAACTGTACAAATGACAGAGTTCAATAATAAATATGTAATTCAACCTTAAACCAAAAAAGCAAAAATACCTTTAATGCACAGAAATATTTCAGATTTCGGGGGATTGAAAAATGCATGTGGAAATCACGTGCTAACCATGCAGGAAGCTAACCATGCAGGTGGTCTTATACCATTGTGCCATTTCAAATCTAAACTGTTGGATACAGAGCAATATAAACAAAAAAGCAATACTCTTCAAACACATTGCTATTCATTACATGACATTACTATAAGCCCTACAAGAAAACACATTAGGTAATTTGCTGTTACAATCTGAAAGGTATAAGACTTCTTAGACAAATCTACAAGAAATTGGGTTTTCAATTACGCTGTGTCACCTGAAAATGTTTGATGTCCATGTCATACCGATATGTGGGATCCTGTAGTTCATTTACCCTAAAAAAGAAAGGAATTCTAAGTAGATCACCATTGGGCAAATATAGACAGATGTCTCCCAATAATAAGACTGATAATAAAGACTATAAAAAGATCTGTCACACATAAATATGTCTAACATAATTTAAAGAACCATTTGAATAGATATGTTACTTACAGTTGCCAAATCCCCAGAGTAACTGCAGAGAACCACATCAGCCCCACAAGCACCAACTTTGGCAAGTAGAACGTCAAACACTTCCTCTCTCCCTGCAGATAAAACCAAAGAGATCAACATGACTGCTCTGAATACTGTAGGCCATCCTGTAAAGAGGAAATAATATACAAATAACCATAAATATTTCTAATGCTTCTTGCAATTATCACCTTCATACTTATATCTTCTTCGCAAAAGAAAAGCTGGAACGTCATACTAAACTTTAATCAATGCATTTTTACTGAGAAATATAACCCAAGGTTCAGGAACAGCATTGAACAACACCAACTGTCAACTGTCAATTCCTTTTTTGTAATGCTAACAAAGTTCCAAGAGTAGTCCAAATATGCCCGCCCTCTTTTCCTCCTTTTTCAGAATGAACTGAGACTGCTGCCTATTACTAAACTGCAGCTTTACTGTAGGTGTGATTTTTATATCATCATAGCTTTTAAACATAGTTGAATTACTGTGACTGCGGGTTAGGAGCAGGACGCCAACACAAGAGCAGGTTTACACGTCTATACCACTTAGAGCTAGCAGACACACATAGCGAGACACTTACAGTGATGTAGTCAGACAGACATGAATCCACAACAACTAACAAGGAACACGCACAACTAAATAACACAACACGCACACCTAAATACGCGAACAATAACAAGACACAAGTGCAACACATCACGATGACGAGACAGGTGCTACGAATAACACAGACGAACACTAAACACACATTAAACATGCTAAACATTAAACACATTAATGACTCACACACAGAAGTAAACATACATAGACACAGATACGTTCGGAGGGAGGATTCAGGGGCTGTACCGTGACAATTTTGCTTTAGATTATGTTAATTATTGCACAATTTAAAGATAAACTGTTCTGGGACAAAGTTCTATTACATCTTTGCTTTAACTGAAGTAATAAATGGACCTATTGTAATACGAAATGTTTTTGTTCTCTTGGAAGTAAAATTAAGTTGTATTATTTTTGTAATAGAGAGGTGGAAACATTAATGCATCCATCCATCCATCCATCCATCCAGAGGCCGCAGATTAAGCAAAAATGTTTAAAATGACCTTTTAACAATTTTGGCTTTTCGACTATTCACACACCAACCAAGTGTAGCCTCGATCAACAAGATGAAAGCATATAATTCAATGCCATACACCAAGATTCATGAATGCTTAGCCTTGTATAAGGTCATTAAGACCATAAGGACTACGTCCAGAACTCAGTGTACCACTGAAGGACAATACTAGAACAATTGCCCAGGTCTCCATAAAGTGTGGCATACACCAAGGAAAGGCACTGCTCTTAAAGCTGTGAGTCCTAAGCTGGAGGAATGGCTACTGTACCACATACTCAACCAAAATTGTGTACTCAAAACTACTAAAAATTATGTAAACTAAGCAAGTTCAAATGAGGCATCAATGCTAGACCAGCTTGGGCCAGGATTTCAAAAACTGCCTGAGAATGGCCAAACACACCACTGAGAATGGTGTGGCAGAGGAAAAATATCCAGCAAAAGGGGATCCTGTGGACATAACTCATTGACGAAAGGGATCACATGTCAAGAATGTCAAGAATGATTCTGACAAACAGACGGTGCACAGTCAAGCAAATTGCAAACAAATTGCAAAGCAAATTACCTTCCTGTTTAGATCTGCTTTAAGTTCAGCTATGTCTGTTGTCCATTTTATTTACTTTACTTTATTACATTATTTATTATTTTAAGAATTTGTCATTTTATTACCTTTTATTACCTGTTTGTTTACTTTATTTTTAATCTTTGCTTCATTTTAATATTTTGTTTTATTTAATCTGTAAAGCACTTTGAGTTGCATGTATGCATGAAAGGTGCTATACAAATAAAGATTATTATTATTATTATTAAATACATAAGATGTCCATTTGCACAAGATGTCATTCCTTAGCACAGATGGGCTATAACAGTAGACAACCAGTATGGCAGTCATAGCTGTCTAAGGAAACAGAAGGACACGATTCCAACTTGCATATGAGAGCAAATTGTAGATCTGAGCAAGGGCCTGGACAAATGAATCCAAATTTCTGTTGTACCATGCTGATGGGAGGGTCAGAATTTGGCACAAGCAGCATGATGCATCTTGATGCATCCTTCCTGTAGAGGCTGGTGGAGGTGGAATAATGAGGTGGGGAATGTTTTCTTATTATGGCCTGGGTCCTCTGATACCTACAGAACGTCATTTGGACAGAAAGACTAAGCATTGTGGCTACCCACGTTCAACCCTTCATGGTAGCCATTTACCATATAGAGGATGGACACTTTCAGCAACACAATGCACCATGCAGGACAATGCACCATGCAACAAGGGTCGTATAGTCATGTACCACCATCTAATTTGAGGCAACTATAATTTTATATATATATACACACACATTAATAATTCTCACTATTGCCCTACACGATACACACCTGTACTCTGAATCCATGGTATGCACAGAGCCAGAAAAGCTGCAGAGCACACAGGAACAGAGCTTGAAAAAAGGTGTCCAGCATTCCAGGAAACCAGCTATTCGTCAGGAATGACAATGGGAAAAATGGGTCTAAAGCAGAGAAGCCAAAACATCCATCACAAATTAATACAAGCAATTGGAACTCTAGCAAGTTCATAACATTAATCCAAAAATGGATAATGTTAATTAATTAATAATGTTAAATCTTTTGTTTCTTTAGGTGGGTGCACCCACATATTCTGAAAGGTGTATAAATAAATACCATTTAATAGCCTATACAAAATAAAGCAGCAGTATAAAGAAAAATAAATCAATCAAGATGCAGGAACTTTGTTTGCTAGGGAATTTTTAACATGACCGACATCATGAATAACATTTGCCTTGTTATGTAGCTTAATAACCTGCACAAAAATAAACATTAAAGAGACATTGCTTGCAGCAGCTTCGGTCAGGGCTAGCTCCAGGGTCATCCTGCCTACCGCCACTGGGGGGAGCCCACGGGCCAGCTCCCAGCAGAGAGATCACAATCAGTGGTGATGAGCTGCAGCTGTCTGTTCCCCTATTTAGGAAGCACAGTTGCAGATCATCACCATGGAGTTTTTGTAGTTATTGAATGTGCAGCCAGTCTCCTTGTTGGTAACGTGTTGGTAAAGCATTTTTGGTGTCTAGCCACCACGTCCGAATCTCCGTTCAGAGTTCTTTCTCTGTCCCCGTTGTTTCGAGTATTCTCACTCCTGCGCCACTCTCACTGGCCTTCCTGAAGTTTTCATCCATCCATCCATTTCCATCCGCTTATCCAGGTCCGGGTCGCAGGGGCAGTAGCCTAAGCAAAGAAGCCCAGGTTTCCCTCTCCCCAGCCACCTCTTCTAGCTCTTTTGGAGCTCAAGTTTTCCATTACTGTTTTTTCTCTGTTGGGATTTTGGATAATTATGGAAGGGTTTTGAGTTTCTTTCCTCTCTAGTCAGAGAGCCAGCTAATTCCCCTGGCGTCCTTGGTTTGTTTTTTGCAGTTGGTTTAATCGCGTTGAGTTTTCCGCAAGGCTTTAGTTCTTTCTGGTTTTCCCCGTACTCCGTGTACAACGGCAATTTATTTCAGTGGTTCTCCTTTTGTGTTAAAAACCCGCGGTGGACCTCGCAACCGAGACCCGCCACGTTACAGTTTGACGATTTTTCAATTCATATTAAGATTTTAAGATTAGAGGACAAGGATAGAAAAGCATCTCATGTGATACTTAAACTACAATAACAAAAACCATTGAGTGTGTGGTCAGTGTGTGATTCTACACCACAGCTACCCCATAAAATAATTCTACATAATTAAAAAGAGGTGGAAGCAGCTATAGAGTCAGATAACTTTAAACTGAATTTAAAGTATGAATGTGAAAGACATATCCAAGTTGGCAGTGGAAGCCCGTGGCTCTTGTAAAGTGTACTGGAGTATACTGCAGATTTCACTGAGTATCTGTGTGCAATATTTATTCCAGTATGCATGGAATAAAGTACCTCCATCCATATTAATGATGTAGTGCAAACAATATTGTGTTTCATTAGCAATAATAGAAGTCTGACAAAGATCCCCACACATCAGGCATGACCTGTGTAGTATTGTAGTGTATATATATATATATATATATATATATATATATCTCAATCAATCATCATATACATCATCATTTGGACAAGTGATGCACATTTCAAATCTTATTAATACTCTGATGGCAAAAAATTAGCAGCCATTGGCTCCAGTCCAGTGCCCTAACATTGTGAATAACTAAAGTCCACGAAGCATAAGAAGGCAAACAGAAAATAGCTGTGAAAATCTGCTTGATCATGACATGCTTACAATTGTACAGGGACACTTACCATTGTACAGCAAAAGTAAAGGCAACAGAATAGACATCCACTTCTGCTCAATCCCCCAATCTCTCATTGAAAATTTCCTCAGGGAATGGGCAAACATGCACTACAAAGTCAAGAATGAAATACAGTTCATGAGATATTTTAGTAATTAAAAAATGCTTACACTAACACAGAAAATTGCAACAACAACTGGGAAAGTTTGACGTGTTCAATGTGCTGTCTCTGGTGCTGAACACAGAGCTTTGTGAACACACTGAAAATTCAATAGCTTTTTAATTTTTTGATATTGCGTCAATCGATTTCTGAGATAATTCTGGTCTTCTTTGATATGCTACATGACCATATTCCCATTGGAAAAACTTGCCCTTGATACAATATGGCAGCTTTCAAGAAGGCATAGCATAGATGCACATATATATATATATATATATATATATATATATATATATATATATATATATAGATATATAGATAGATAGATAGATAGATAGATAGATAGATAGATAGATAGATAGATAGATAGATATAATTAAAGTAATAAACTTATATGCTTACTGTCACTGTGAAAGTTATGACTACAAACACAAACCGGAACCAGATCTCCACCTGGGAGAACGTAGGGTTGTATGTCTTGATCTGTCAGAGATTAATACAGAGTACAAAAAGATCATTAACAAAAGGCATATGACAAAATGTGTAATTTCCAAAAAATACTGTACTGATTGGCAATTAAAACTCACCACAAATGTGACATTTTGGATATTTTGTGAAATGCTCTCCAGGTCCTTCAGGCTAACATTGATATGATACTGTGTGTAGTTGAGGTAACCCAGGTGCACAATGATGATCTCATCACACAACTGTTGAGGCTAGGCAGAATTAGATGATTTAGTTTTGAAAAATGAATGAGTGATTTCTACAGAAGCCCTAAACCCTAGGTTGTGAAATGTTTTTTTTTACCTGTCAATGTTATTTGGTCTGAACATCTCATTATTCCAACATTTGATGTATTCCAATAATTAATTAAAGATTAAAAACATGCATAGAGGACTCGGAGGACTCAGTTCAGTGAAGGATATCCAGTTCTCATTGTGATTCATAGTAAGAATAAATGAAAACCCATAACAAAGGCAGAGTATAAAGTCATAAGTCTAAAGAATGAAAACTGAAAATCTGGGGAACTGGTATTGAATTTGATCCAAGATTGTGTGTTATCTTCTTTATATAGTTAGAGCATGTAAAGACTACTGAGCAGCATTCTATCTGATCCATCACGTGATGTATAGTGAAGAGTGTTCTTATGCAGACTTCAAAGAGACAGTTTAAAGAACTAAGTGGATTTAAGAACTCTTATACCTGAATCATTTCTGTTACCTAATGAAAAGAGAAGTGTAGTTACACACACAAAAATGCATTAAAATGTCTAACATATAACATGCAACACCGGGAAAAGTGAAATGTAAAAATCCATTGATTACATTTACATTGATTGCTGTATTATGCAACAGAGTAAGAGAGTTCTTTTACACATTTTAGATTAAAAAACAGCATAATCTAAACTACCTTATGCCTTTCAGGAGCAAATCCATTAGAAAATATTGATAACAAAACTGTGGAAGAGATGTTTTAAATGACAAAATACTTACTGGTGCACAATGCAGAACACGGGATTTATGGTGCACACTATTACTGATGTGCATGATGCTGATATCAAGCATCCCCCATTTCAATTCCACATTCATATCAAACTTCTTTCTTAACTCTTCTTCTGAGGAAAAGAAACATACCAATGTAATAAAGATAGAAAAATGGAGCAACTGGATTTGCCACCTCAGCACATGTGATATAGCAAATCAGACAAAATCATCTAATATGTGTGGTGAGGTTACAGCAGACTTTGCCACAGTCCTAGAAGTAGGGAAGGTCTTACAAAAGACCTCATAGACCAATGTTTTACCTATAAATAAGCTGTGACCGAAATGTAGAAATTATGCAATAAATGCATTTCTAAATGGTTGGGAGTACCTACCAAGTGTCATTCTACAAGTTTCTAATCACATCAAAAGGTCTTACTTGATTCTTTACTATAGAGGTCTCCAATTTGCAAATTCAGTCCTTGAATGAATTCAAAATTCACACATGATCAACATCAAAACGTCGTAAATGTGCCATTTTAAATATTCTATAATCTAAATGTACACAACGCCCATAAAACAAACATGCTCTGCTGTGTGTGTAAAGGTTACCATTTGCCTACTATCATCACCTTTTAAAACACAAAATACAACATCAAATCACACATGCACACAATACAAATAAGCATCCCTATTGGTGTTCTTCGTAGGTTTACATTTATGTAGGTGTGTATTTATCAATTAGCACAGGGGTCACCAACCTTTTTGAAACTGAGAGCTACTTCTTGGGTATCACCAGTGTGATACACACTTCCGAAATAACACATTCGCTCAATTTACATTTAATTATATGTGGTAATTAATAATGAATGATATTCATTCGCGTGAAGACACTGATCATGTTATGATTTCTCAAAAATCAATAAAAATGTATTTATATAGCGCTTTTTACAACAGTTGTCACAAAGCAGCTTTACAAGTGTCCGAGTCCAGGCCCCCATTGAGCAAGCCAAGGGTGACAGTGGCAAGGAAAAACTCCCTAGGAGTGGGGGAGCCCATCCTCCTCTGGCTGAGGAGAAAAATTAGATGCAGCTCACTTGTAAATGGTGCCATAGTGAGCTGTTTTTTAGAACAGGCCAGCGAGTGACTCACAGGCTCCATGTTGGTGACTGCTGAATTAGGGCATTCACATGCTTAAAGTCAAACAACTTTGGTCAAAACATAATTGGGCAAGTGACCTGTAGCTGGTGGTATGCTTGCCATAAAAATGTACACTATTAGCATATACAGATGAAATGTTTATACATATATTATGTGTCTGCCTTTAAAAAAAGTAACAAAACTGAGGACTTTTAAAACAGCCAGAATATAAACTATGAAGGACCAATTTCTAACTAGGAAAAAGTAATTAGGCCCTAGAGCACAGTAATAATTTGTTCCACATTATCATTTTGAGAATAACATTATCTTTGAGTTTGTATATGTAGTTTATGGCTATGTTTAGGCTAAATATTACTGACAATTCAGAGTTCTTTCTTTGGATTTTACATGGCAAATCTGTCTCCAAGGGATTCAGTCAGAAAATGTACTTCTAGTTTTGTCACTCTGTAGTACTAAAATCAATCACACGTTGCAGCTTTAACTGATCATGTTGTCCTACAGTGCCAAGTAAAATAAACTATATTTAATGAATTTATGTAAAAGCATTGTATTCAGTGTACCACATTCACTATTTGTACCACATTCAGTGTAGTAGTGTGCTCGCTTTGGATGATCAGTGTTTCTTTTAGACGTATTAAACACTGGAGATTATTATCTAGATATAAAAACACTTTTTATCAATAGAGATTAACCGATCAATGTTGAAGGGTCTGATACCGATTGCCCGTTTACTTTTCGCATAATCAACCTATGCCCCATTTCAATCAAGGGCTGGACTAGATGCCACACTCAAAAACACAGAATATGGTTTAAACCAAACAATACTGCATCACACTTTGTCAAATAGGTGCAGTTTCACATTTATGACAAAAATACCAGTAAATGAAATGTAAGTAGTCAATATGGATAATGTAATCATGAAATATAGACCTTGAATAATTTGACACACAAATTGCAGTAAATTAAATTAGCATACATTGTTAATGTCCAAACTACAATCAGTTCTTTAGTTCTATAAATTCCATCACACTAGACATGATTCCTGTACATGACAATTTTCTGACTGCTGCTGCTGCTGTACTTTTGATATCAGTGAAATGTGGTCTGAACAGTTTGCTGGTTTACTTTAATTGTGTTAGCTGTAAACATGCTCGGTTGAGTGACAGCTGTAAGGTGTCATATCAATTTAATGGTATTAAAAGGCTTTGCTCTCCCACTAGGGACATTAAATTTACAAAGTTTACAAGTAGCTTTGACTGAGCCTGTCAGGTTGGATAAAAAAAAACTGTCAGATTTGTTTGCATCACTGATCAACTCTCAGGATTAGCCAAGTTAAAGAAATCAGAAGTTCAATGGTAACATTTTGACCCAAAAATTCCAATCTATTCCAATTCCAGCCAATTCCAATCCATAGCCAATCAATCCTTTCATTTCTACTCATCACCAGGCACATGGCTACTTATTCCATTAAATTAACATGCAGCCACTTTTATTATGCTAAATAGCAGGCAGTGGCACTTCAACAGTACAGACTTAGAGATGGAAATTTATAGTAATGTCAGCCCTGTATACCGAGGCCCTTTTGATGTTAAACAACACAGTTTATGTGGTATTGTGTTAACTATGGAATCAGTGCTCTCTGATTCAGAAATTCATGTTCAATGTTATACAAAATGTGTGTTTGTTGGTATGAATGCATGAAAGAATCACAAAAAATTCTCAAATGACAAAACATGCAAATGTTAATGTTTTATGAAATCAAAAATCAAAATGTGTTTGTGAAAGCCTTACTATCACAGAAGGAGAGCAGAGCTAAAATGCTGTCTTACCCTTGTTTTGAGCCATTTGTATGATACATGTGAGCCACAGCTGTTGATTATAATTGGAGAGTGGCGGTGATTTCAGGTTAAAAGGTCCCGTCTTAAAAAGCAATAAAAAGGGGTTAATGGCATCATAACCTATGAGAAACTGTACCTAAAAACTATTTATGGATGACTTTTCAGGTTTTTACTGCAGAGTCATGGTATTCTTTTACCAAACACTGTGGCGATGATTCGTTGTAGAGTTTAATTGTTCAATTAATGATAAAAAACTATTGCGCCGAAATGCTAATATTCATGCACTCACACGTGCTTTCCATTGTTATCATTTTGAGAACACAGTGGGGAGGGGAGGGGAGGGGGTGGGCAGGCTACCTGCCTTCTAGTAAGCATCTAGTAGCAGAGCATTTAAAATCACATTTTAGCACTGTTCACTGTCATACCAGCGATTTAAAGCTTTGGTATATTCAAATCGCATAAAAAAAATGCTCTTTTCAGTTAGTCTGCTGAGTTTTAAGATAAACTTGATATTTTGAATTAGAAGTTGGAGAATAAGCTAACTTCAGATTTTTTTTGCCAGAAAGAATAAACATCTTGTAAACATTATCAAATTATATTTCTATTGGTTAAATCTGAGCTCAAGTGATGAGGGACTCTTAGTTTCTATCTTTCTCACTTAGTGCCTGGTAGCAAGTAGAACAGTGATAGAACACTGAAATTCACATCAGTTATAAGGTTATTAGTAAGCTGATGTGTGATTGCAGTTGCATTTAGTAATAAGAAAAAATGCAGACGAATGAAAGGCATGCATTTGGCTACATGTATGCACGGCTGTTATAACACGTAATAAGTTTGACAGGATATCTAGTTTTCATCTACTGTAACTGCTTGCTACCTTAATTTTTATATTTACATGGCAGAATACCTAAATAATGTCTGATCTCAAATCGTGTCAATTTGTTCCCTGATCAGCAGCAGATACAGGTTTGAACTGACAATGACAGGGTGCTAAATTATGATAAGAAGTGGGTTCAGGACCACATTTCTGGTTTTACTCTATGTATCTTGTTATGTTTTTATATTACATAATGTATTCTATTAATCTATACCTGTTTTTGTTAAGCATAAATGTAATGTCCCACAGTTCAGGGTTATACTCACCTTAGATCCATTGGCACTGGTGCTTAAAACGTTGTAGTAATTTTCTGTTATGATCTTTGGTCCTGTGAAAAACAGAAAAGAGAATCAGTATATTGTGGAAACAGCTATTTTATCTCTAATGTTTTCTTAATAATCAGTTTGTGGTGTGTTTTGTTGACACAACCACTCAAAGCTACAAGACATAGTTGTGTTCAAAATGCTGTATCTCATGTGCACAGGGTATATATATTTTTGGAACTTAAAATATACATATAGTGACGATCTCATTATTATTGGTTTTGAATAATATAGAATATTATTTACAGAAAAAAATAAAGTTTATAGAACTTTAGCTATAGAATAACTCACGTGGTATAATATATTAAATCTGGCAAACTTTTCTTGATCATTTCATAAAATCATTTGATACAAATTGAACAGGTTGCGTTATACTGAACACACAATTGAATCATTTATTTTACCGGTGCTAAGGCTGACAGAATGGTCTCATATTTTTGTGTGAATTATGAGCTCAGAAGAGGCTGGATACATTTTGAGTGTCATGACTTGCAGTTTAATTTGCAAATCCAGGGTTACTTTCCAAGTTCTGACCAGCAGAAATATATTCAGTACCACTGACATGCAATACAAAGTAGTCCTGGTACATCAATATCTGTCTTGTGTCAGAATGTATTGTGAATTATTAACAATGCAGCTGTTATATTGTCTCCATTTGTAATTCTGTAAACTACGGCCTACAGCCCCTAAAATCATGGTGTATACTGCGTATACTATTTTTGATGTAGGAACAAGTCGCAAGCCACTCAAGTGTGAATTTTCAAGCTATTTTCAGCACTTACAGTGAGTTTAGGGGATAACTGAAGTTATGCCAAAAGACATAGCTACTGACTTCTTACCCCTGGCTACAATTCAACATCATAAAGTATTTAGAAGACATTCATTCATTCATTCAATAAGAGTTGATGATTTACAGCCATGAAGGACATGGCAACATATTGTGTGTAGAGTTTGTGAAACTTTCAGTTTCTACCATGTTTATGTGATTCAATATGATAGCTATCCAAGGAAAGATATGATGGAAGGATGCAACTGTGATAACTGTTTACGATGGTTTACATAAATTATAAAAGAATGGCACTTGGCTTTAGGTTTTCAGCCCAGTGTGAATTTCACTGTAGGGCAAGACTTTTCATTTCTAATTCCTGGTCTAGAACTGTGCTGTTTGGAGGAAAACTGGAGCACCAACCTGCTATTCCAACGAAGACAGTGAGCCCGAAGCACATCAGGAAAACAACAAACACCACAGCAAAATGTCTTCTTGTGAGTGTGTAAAGACGCATAGGGGCTAACCTACAACAGAGATACAGGACATATAGTTAAAGAGAACTACTCCTTCCAGAGGAGAAGAAAAGCAGAATACAAAAAATCTGTATATTAAGTAAAATGATGGAAACCACAGACGATTAGAAATGCTTTTAATAATAATTACGCCCAATTAATTATCTAACTAATTGCAGTTCTTAAAAGGGGGGTTACAGTGACTTCACGGTAAATAAATATTTTCACCTATAAAATATAAATTATATAATCATTATATACATTTAATTAGCAAGTTATACATTTCACCGTAAAGTTTAGTATTAACAGCTAGACAGTTACTTCAGCTCAATTAGCTGCTTGCTACTTTATTGGATATAGGCCTTATAACAGCAATGTTACGCTGCTTTTAGTTAAGTGAAAGATTTGTGTAGCCTAATTCTCCCTTTCACCACACACCTCGCCGCAAACGTATTACTAACACTATGACAATTACTGCAAAAACTTACTGAAGTAGCCAGTTAGCTATTTTGAAAGAACGTTACTTTAAAGAGAACATTCAGATAGCTACCGAGTTCATTAGCTAGCTACCTAGCTATGTACAACAAAGCCGGACAGTAAGCCACCAAGCTAACTAGCCTTCACGGCTAAACTATACAGCAAACAAAACATAAAATGTCTTAATACGGCGTGTATCGACTGTTTCAAAAACAAATTAAAATGTTTATCTAAAGACTTACATATCCATTGTGGTAGTTTTATGCACTCATCAAATCTGACACATCTAGTTTTCCGTGAAAGAGCATATCCGTACACATCAGCCCTATGGCAAATTCGATAATAAGCAACAAACGTTGTGATTCGTGTAACACTTGGCCAGTAATTAATGTCTGTCAAAATAAAGGTTTTGCCAATTGCCACGTTTTGTGGAAACAATAATTTTAAAAACTTTCTGAATATTTAAAAAGCGTTCAAAAATAATACTACAATTTAACATTTTTAACAACTAAATCATCCAGTCTAAATCACTGGTTTTACTCAGCCTTGCAGACCTATGGTTTGTGAATGTGGACATAGACAAGAATGTCCAAAAAGACCAAAGTGCTGTCAGTCATCTAGGCCATAAGAAGATCATTCTTCCAGAGAGTATATTGAGGTTGCTGACTTCAGTAGACTTTGCTTGCGGAATTTCCCATACACACACATGACAAACAACCAAGGCATGCTTCAAATAGAAATCAGTGATCTACAGGGGTTGGACAATGAAACTGAAACACCTGGTTTTAGACCACAATTTATTAGTATGCTGTAGGGCCACCTTTTGCGACCAATACAGCGTCAATTTGTCTTGGGAATGACATATACAAGTCCTGCACAGTGGTCAGAGGGATTTTAAGCCATTCTTCTTGCAGGATAGTGGCCAGTTCACTACGTGATGCTGGTGGAGGAAAATGTTTCCTGACTTGATCCTCCAATACACCCCAAAGTGGCTCAATAATATTTAGATCTGTGCAGGCCATGGGATATGTTCAACTTCACTTTCATGTTCATCAAACCAATCTTTCACCAGTCTTACTGTGTATTGGTGCATTGTCATCCTGATACACGGCACCGCCTTCAGCCCATCTAGCACAGGTATTAGGCCAAGGGAATGCCATGATATGGCAGACCAAACCATCACTGATCCACCCGCATGATTCATTCTGGTGGGGTGCAATCCGGGTTAGCACCCGAACATCCCTTTCAGACAGCTTCCTCTTGCATCCACAGTTGATCCTGTTGGATGTGGTTCGTCCTTCTTGGTGGTATGCTGACATTACCCTGGATACCATGGCTTTTGATACATCACAAAGACTTGCTATCTTGGTCACAGATGCGCCAGCAAGACGAGCACCAACAATTTGTCCTTTTTTAAACTCTGGTATGTCACCCATAATGTTGTATGCATTGCAATATTTTAAGCAAAACTGTGCTCTTAACCTGCTAATTGAACCTTCACACTCTGCTCTTACTGGTGCAATGTGCAGTTAATGAAGATTGGCCACCAGGCTGGTCCAATTTAGCCATGAAACCTCCCACACTAAAATGACAGGTGTTTCAGTTTCATTGTCCAACCCCTGTATATGTAACTAGCATACATTACATTTGGGATGATAGTTGTGGTGAAATGTAATTGATTGGTTTTATTATAATTTCTGATCTTCAATAGCAATAGGTCCACTGTCTACTGTATGAAAGTTTATATTATTCTGAAATATAAACTGAATGCCTCTAAACAGTCCTGGAGGGCAAGAGCTTGAACAATTGGATCGGGTAATAAAACCATCTACTACAAGTGCCTGTGGCAGTTATTAAAATGCACAATAATGTAAACAGTGATAGCTGTGTACAGCCTCTTTCCAATATCATATATTGGCCTTAATGTTAACCATGGAAACAAGTCTAGCTGAAGTCACCTAGAACTTTATACACTTTTTGATCACTTCAGTAAATATCATGGAACGTAAGCCAAAAACCTGTAAAATCGGAGTGTGTGGGTTCACAGTGTGTAGATTGGGCATATGTATGCTGTATTTTCAAACTCTCACCCAACAACAGTTCTGAAGCAGCATTTTCTTTTGCAGTGTCCTAATAAGAATTCACAAAATGTGTAATTTTAAAGCCAAATGCAGGTAGAACAAAAAGGGATGAAGGTGGAAACAAGAACGGCTTAAATATTTTTGCTTCTCTACTCATCCATTAAAATCAGCAACAAGGTGTCAAATACCATGGTAATGGATCACTGTAAGTATATTTCCTACAAAGTGATGATCAAAATTTTCAATGCAGGGGTTTGAATACATGCAATAAAGAGGCAGGTAACAAGGGGTAGGTGTAACATATGACAAGATTAACAAGGAGTCAAGGCAAAAGGTAAGAATGTAAACACAATAGCATGTCAAACAAAGGATCACAATATAGAAATAGGTAGTTCCTTTATAGAGTTTAGTTTGTTAGTTTACTAAGATAATTCTTGTGCCTAAAGTATTGTCTATGTCAGTGAAACTAACATTACTACTGTGGAGGCCCTTTAGCAGCTTCTAGGCTAATGGGGCAACATTTAAGTTTATAGAGTTTGGATTCAAGATGAATTTACAATTGATGAAGCATTGTTTGCAAATAACATTGCTGTAACAATAACTCACTTTTCCATATTTGCTCTGAAGAAATTCACAGAATTACATTTTAGAGGGCAAATCTTCAGTTTGCATGCACCAGTAATCCAGCGGGCATAGGCATCAGTCATTAAATTATTTTCATTTTAACATAAATCATATTGCAAGTAATTATTGCATAAAACATTTTATGACTCAAAATATGCAGTTCATGATCTATTTATTCTGTGAAATGTATTGTGTTTTGCAATAATGCCTAGTACGCCTAGTGGCCCAAACAGTTGCGTTCACGAAATGCTCCTCTCCACAAAGGGCACTTTGTGGTTAGCTTATATGTTCAAATATCAAGTTATGAGGAAAAAAAGAACCTGAAGAAAAGTGGAGGAGAGGGAGTTTGTGGGTTGGTATGCACTCCCAATACCCAAATGTAAGTGCACAAGGCAAGGCGAAGCAAGTTTATTTATACAGCAGTTTTAGTATACAGTTGCTTTACATAGTTGCTACATAGATAAATGAAAAATATAGATAATAAATCATTAATTTAAATAAAAATAGGTAATTAAGCAAAAAAACATTTTCAAATAGATATCTAAATAAATTAGTTTTAAAATAAATATTAAAATTAATGTGCTAAAAGAGCTTAAATTAAACATATAAAGTGATGAGATAACAGACAAAAGAAACTAAGATTGAAAAGAAAGAAACGTGTGCTGTATTTAAGAATGAGGGTCACCACAGATCACCAGCACTCTTTTGGAAACATTATTTTCTATTGTAACAACATAATTCCTGCCTTGCAGGAATGGCATTTATAAACCATTTTAAAACTGTTCTCAATAGTCAAATCTGTCAAGTCTGCCTTAACGAATTTTATGGAATCAAAATCTGCAGAAGATAAAGCTGTAATAAAATGGATACCTTCACATAGTCTTAAATAGAGTAGTCTCTTAATTATGAGTAGGACACATCCTGTCAGCTGTCTAGAAAACTAGTACGTTGCATTAATATGATATTTTCAATTATTTTACACAATTTTTCATATGTCCGCTTCAGTGCTGGATTCTCAACTTTTGTTTGCTTTGTGAGTGTTACTGTGATTTGACTGTAATGGCAACCGTGGCCTAGTAATTGGTGCATGCAAACTAAATATTTTAATCCATTAAAAATACCGCGAGTGATGGAGATGCAGTAGGCTACAAGCTTGCATAGTAAGAAAAGGTGGTAAGACAAAAGTCATTCAGTCATAAATTGAGATCATTGTATGCTGAGGCTTGTCCTGTGAAGAAATGTTTTTGCAATGAATTTAAATTTAGCATAGAGAAAATTAATAACATCAGGTCGTTAATAGTGGAGAATATTTATTAGTCCGTGCATTATTTTTAGCAGGCTAGAGCGGCTCTGGCTTGCACGTCTCGGTTAGAGAGACAATAGTGACACCTCTTGGTCAATTGGTTAATTGCTTAAAGTACGGCAACACTACTTTATTTGGTGAATCATGGTTAAATGACGAAATAAGGGGAGACATTATGTGGGCTAAGTAATAAGGACTATTAATTTATTCCCGAGTTACAACATGTCGAGACAGGACATTAATCTTGTGGCACGTAATACAGTACTTCACAATAAAGCACCTGCAAAGTTCGTAGGTAATTAATGTGCGGACAAAAAGCATCTCTGATTTACTATTTTCGTTTGAAAGTGTTATCAAAAGTGTCAGTTGTTTTTAAAGTTACTTTAGAGTTGTATAGAATTTTTTTCCTTGTGCCTTGTGGCCAGTAACCTATGCAAATGCAAACCCACCATGAACGAGCTTTGTAAATGCGTATCCTGGTTTCAAACTCTGATGCCACAAGTATTTTTGTTGACGTGTTTGTTCGCGTTTGCATCATGCCCGCATTTGTGTTTCATTAATGGGTCAAACTATTCCCTGGTCAAACGTTTTGTGTTTAGTTTTTTCCGGTGTCAAGTACGTGTTTTGTCCGGTACTCCCTGTTAACGACTATGATGACTGGGCTTCCCCGAGTAAAGATGTTAAAATGCACATGCATCCTGCCTCACCTTACTGTATCGCTGCATTATCAAGTGTCAGGTTGGGGCTGGATCTTCCAATTTGTAGTTTAAAATATAGAGGAATTTGCTTTAAATTAATTTCTGCAGGGTTTCTCTGAATGTTCAAAGTAAAAAACATCCGTTCAAAGAACGTGCAGCAGTAAATGGTTTTTTGGTGTAACTGCTGAAATCGTGACTCCGCAATCAGAAGTTTCTAATTATGAATGACCAGCTATGGAACACCATGGCACACCCACGTTTCCCTCTCGCCATTATTTAATTAGGATATGACATAAATCATTGGCTATCTTCAACCATTTCAGCAATAACTAAATGGGAAAACTAAAATATATAAAAGGTCACAGACCATGATAACTGCATTTAACCACTGTAAATACATTTAACCTATCGGGGCATAACGCCGTGTTCATTATTTTTCACCTAAAACATACGACTGGTTAATCTTCAACATTAAATATTTTTAAAGAGATTATAAGGGGCTTGACGGATAACCTGGCCGAACAGCGCACAGCACGGCGATAACGGGACTACCCTAACATCCAACGCCTCTGTGCAAAATATTGCTTTAATCCAGCGATTCAAATTAATCAAAGTGAATATGATTCTTTTGTATACAATTGGTATGACGCATGCAGCACAGATAGGTTATGCCGTGGATATTAGTCAAATGGTTCTTTACGTGGTCTGGAACACATTCAGCATACCTGTAGAATCGATCGTCTTTGTACGGTGTTATTTCCTCCTTTAGGTCGTTACATACCCCTTGAATTTTTATACAGATTTTTTTTATCTCACAGAGCGTCGATGTCTCAATGCTGGAATACTCAGAGTTCATGATGTCCACGTATTTGCGCTTAAAATGGCGATGTTATTTTGTCTATGAGCGACCAAGCAGCAGGTACCTCGTGAAAACGTGCACGTTTTTATTTGGAAGGCTCACAGCCATGCATTCGGTAGGCTGATATAAACCGTCCTACGCGGATTACGTGATGAAAATTCAGCACCACGGACAACGTGTCACTTTCTTTGGGCCAGAAAAGCAAGGGAACGGCTAAGAGCTGCAATGGTTTTACACAATATATATATGTATTTTTGCATTTTATATTTTTTTTATATAATAAATGTGTTTAGCAAAGAAGTCAAATCTTACTGAAATCTGTTTTAGAAACACAGACATCCATTATAGAAAAAAATGTCCAAATATCTTAATTTTCTGCATTTTGTGTGTGTGTGTGTGCATGAAACCAGGAGTGAAAAGAAATGTTTCACACAATTTTTAATGTTACAAAAAATGTGAGGGCTTTAACCCCTTTGTGCAGTGGCCATTCTGAGCTGATTTTTAAACAGTTTATACTAATACACTTTAACACTACACTGAAAAACGTGATTCTGGCCCTTATTAAATGTAACATATATTTTTTATGCCATATTATGTTATTTTTTATTGTAATTAAATCTAAAATATAAATTAAGACTAATTGTGGCACTAAATGGTTGAAATTGTACGGAAACTCAGAGCTGACAAGCCCTAATATATATTTGGCTCAGTATCATGTAATTATGCTAAACGTTTTATGTTATAACGTGATATTTATCATGTTATAACGTGATACTTATTATTTCATGATATGGAATTATCATGTTATTTCATTATGTGGTATTTTCACGTTATAACGAGAAATTATCACGTTATTCCGAGATAAGGAACTATCACATTATTCTGAGATAAGAAATCCCAAAATCATCACTGGTTATTTCATAAGGGAAGTTGAGAGGAGGATGGGGACGCCTTCCAGAATTCGCGCAGACCTGGGAACAGAAAATGTCACAATGGCCGAGATGCAGAGGTTCCTACGATGGAGTACCAATCGCAGCATCGTCAGAAACTGCTATATCGCTGGGTCCAGTAATCACAATTAGCGGATTGAAAGCTGGTGGGTGTTTTTAAGAAGTCATCATGCCCAGTACTGGATTAATCGTTTTCAGGAACTTAAGGATTCTTGGACGAGCAGCTTATCTTGTTTACTTGCCTGTCCATCATCCAGGTGTGTTTTGCTGATTTGATGTTCAACTTAATAATAATAATAATAATAATAATAATAATAAATAATTATAGTAATCATAATAGTCATCATAATTTCCTATTACAGGAAGTAGCATAACATAAATCAAAAGAAGGCCTGCATTGGCCTGTCATTGAATGTGCTTTAGAAAGAGAAAATAGAAAATATGGCCCTATCTAAAAAACACGTTTATATAACCAGTAGGCCTAATGATTTTGTGCTTTGTTGAATAGACAAATCGTGGGATTTCAAAAATCTGTCAATATTATACTGTAAGTAACAATTTCCATATTGTTTTTAATAGGAGGAACTGCAGCAAGTTGCACAGTTGTGGAATACCCATGTCGTCCGAAAGAGCAAGAATGCAATAGCTCCAAGCGGACATCCGATTCTCATGTACACCCTGCCTCATCTATTTGGACAAGATTACTTGAAACAGGTCCGTCAGGAAGCAGTGGAGGCTTGCAAAGAAGAATGCCAACAGAGAGGACCGTGTCCTTGTGATAAAACAGTGTTTGACATGTGCTGCCTTATAATGGCAGAGAACTTCTTACACTCACCTACCACAGCTGATGAAGCTATAGAGCTGTATCTTTTCCTGAGAGCATGCATCCTTAAAGACTTGGACATTATCCCATGATAGCTGTGTCTTTAGTGCTAAGAATAATGAATGGTGAACATCTAAAGCACAACGATCATGTAACACCCGGTTCAGACACCAGTAAGTTGTCGACACCACAGAAGAGCAATAAGTCAGATCAAAACGTACTTGAGGGTTTATTAAAGCAGATACACAAGACACATGGGAGGATTGGAGGGGTAGCTGCTCACCTACAGGGGTAGCACTACAAACAGGAAACACCAATCATACAAACCAACTACAGAGCCCACTACAAAACCACCCAATAATTTGGTGTGAAAAAAGGTTAAAAGTATTACAAACTCATCAAAATGAAACCTCTACAAAACCTGGAATAAGCCTGTAGTGAACAAATAGACTCCTCACCCCAGCCAGTGGCCCCCAATGCACAGGCTTAAAACCCAACTAATTAAAATCAAATTACCTTTATTAATTTTAACAACAGTATCTAAAAGCATAAACCCACCACACCTTGCCAAATTCAAACTCCCGCCTACACTAGGCCACTGGCTAGAGTAATTGGTGGCGCCACGGTGTCCCAGTACAGGTTGGCCACCCTGTCTGAGACAACACAACCAACTTAAACAACCACACGCACACACACAACCATGCACCCAAACACACGTTGAAACTGCACTCGCCGGCACTACAGGATATCCAGGCAAGTCACAAGTAAATTAAACAGCCTCAACACATACACACTCTCAATACCTCACACACCTGACACAAACACTCCAAAGAAATCAACCTGCACGCCACCAACCTTACCCCCTGCACAGAGGAGACCAACCCCCCCCCCCCCCCCCAGCACCTCCAACTTCCTGTTTTTAAAGGGAAGCCATCGTTTCAGACTGGGCACTTCCTGTCACTCAGCCCCACAGCTCCCCTATTGTCCCAGCCCAGTCATTACACCCACCATGAACACAGTCCATTCTGTTACAATCATGTTTTTGTTTTGATCTTTACTTGATCAATTCTTTCATGAATTCCTGCCCTAAATCTGCAGTTAAAATACTTGACATGTCTCTAGTATTAAATACTGTTGCATACGATGTAGTGGGCATGCAGTGCTGTGACCTGAATACATATATGAAATAAGTGTTGTTAGACAGGTAAATAGTCAAATGTATAGGTGATAGGTCAAGTCAAGTCAAATCAAGTCAAATTTATTTATATAGCGCTTTTTACAACACATGTTGTCACAAAGCAGCTTTACAATCGTATGGGTCCAGATCCCTAATGAGCAAGCCAGAGGTGACAGTGGCAAGGAAAAACTCCCTAAGATGGCAGGAAGAAACCTTGGGAGGACCAAGACTCAAAAGGAAACCCATCCTCCATTGGGCGGCCCACTAGCAGAAGTCCGCATTCATAGTTCAAGTATAGTTCAAATATAGTCCTGTAGTTATAGTTCTAATTCCAGGCCGAGTAGTCACAGTCCCTTCAGTGTAGATGGTGAGCCTCAGGTAGGAGTTGGCATCAGCGCGTCCTCTTGCGGCAATGGCACATCCAACCACGACATCGCCACATCCACTGGCAAGCCAGACCATCTCCTAAGTGCTTGTATGGCATTTTGTTATTGTAGAAGCATGCAATCAAGATATAAAATACAGGTTGAGTATGTGAACATCAATTTAGACAACCATCGATTTAACAGACATACATAGCCAGTGCCAGTGATTAGCATGTGGCTCCAGCAGCCTTATCTATAGCAGCATAACTAAAGGGAGGGGCCTGGGGGTGACCACAGTCAAGAGGGCTCACTGAGACATTGCTTTCCATCCAAGTCATTGTCACAACAAGAGTGATCACATGACATGGCTGGATGACAGCATCAACATCTCAGATAACCAGAAAGCTCAATGACTGGAGGCCCCCAAGCTCCACACCTTCACAAGTAGAATACTAACTGAAGGCTTAAATAGGTGAGTCTTAAGTCTAGATTTAAAGATTGGAACTGTGTCAGAATCTCGGATTTGAGCTGGAAGGCTATTCCATAGCTGAGGGGCTTTAAAGGACAAAGCTCTGCCTCCGGCTGTAGTTTTACTAATTTTTGGAACCAAGAGAAATCCTGCATTTTGGGAGCACAGAAGGCGAGATGGGTTATAGTATGCAATGAGTTCACTCAGATGTTGTGGAGCAAGACTGTTTAAAGCCTTATAGGTCAGCAGAAGAATTTTAAAATCAATCCGATATTTAACCGGAAGCCAGTGTAATGCAGAGAGAGTAGGACTAATATGATCGAATTTTCTAGCCTTAGTTAGGACTCTAGCTGCAGCATTCTGTACAAGTTGGAGTTTCTTTAGGGACTGTTTAGAGCATCCAATTAGAAGACCATTACAGTAGTCCAATCTTGATGAGACAAAAGCATGGATCAGCTTCTCTGCATCAGCTAATGAAAGTAAATATCGTAGCTTGGCGATATTACGTAAATGGAAAAAGGCAGCCTTAGTGACATTGCATATATGTGTATCAAATGAAAGATCCGAATCAATAGTGACACCTAAGCTTTTTGCAGAAGATTTAGGTGTAACTGAATAGCTTTTGGTCCAAGAAGCAACACCTCAGTCTTATCGGAATTTAGAAGAAGAAAATTAGACGCCATCCAGTTTTTTATGTCCTGGATGCAGTTCTCAACTTTGGGAATAGTATTGACATCATCCAGATTAGAGGATATATACAACTGAGTATCATCTGCGTAGCAATGGAAGTTAATACCATGTCTACGAATGATTGTGCCCAGCGGCAGTAAATACAATGAGAATAATATGGGGCCCAATACAGATCCTTGAGGGACACCATATTTTACCTTTGTACGTTCTGTTATTTGTTATTTACAAGTACAAATTGGTAACGATCTGACAGGTAGGATCTGAACCAGGAGAGTGCTTGACCTCTTACGCTAATGAGTGTCTGCAGCCTATTCAGTAGAATGTTGTGATCATTGGTGTCAAAAGCAGCACTAAGGTCTAAAAGTATAAGAAAAAAATTTGTGCTTTATCAGAGGATATTAAGAGATCATTTACTACTTTAGTCAGCGCAGTTTCAGTGCTGTGGTGGGGTCAAAATCCAGACTGAAATAGCTCTAGGACATGTTCTGTCTGTAAGAAAGAAGAGAGTTGCAAAGAAACTACTTTTTCTAGAATTTTGGAAATGAACGACAGATTCGAGATTGGCCTATAGTTGGACAGTTCCTGGGGAATAAGACCAGGGGCCTCATGTACAAAGACTTGGCGTTCGGACAAATCCAGAAAATGGCGTATGCAAAAAGAAAATCCGGATGTATCAAACCGTGCTTACGCCGTAATCCACGCACGTTTCTTTTGTAGATCCCAATCCCATCCCATCCCAATTTAAATTAATTATTCTAAGATGGCAATGTCAAATGCTTTAAATTTGTTGCTTACCAAGAAGCCACCCATCACGCACTCTGCCAGCTTGTAATCTTATCCCAACCATGCTGTTTGTAAGGATGTACGAATCATGGGTTGATCCAGACCACCGTGCCACTACATTAGTAAGGCACATTTTTGCATCACAGATTATTTGCACGTTTATGGAATGAAAGTGTTTTCTATTCACATAAGCAAATTCCTACTCAGAAAGTGCCTTTATAGCAATGTGTGTGCACTCGATCGCTCCGATTACAATCGGGAAACCGGCTATCGCTGCAAATTGCGCTTTAATGTTTGCCTGGTCAACCGCATCATATGGGAAGTTTATATACCTAGCTGACATGCATATGATCCCATCCAAAATAGCTGGCATGGCACGGCTCAAAGATGACTGGGATATCCCCGACCGGTCTGCCAGTTCTCTTTGAAACGAGCCAGTTGCCAGGAAGCCGAGCGCACCTGTAAAGGAACTGGCAATGCGCGACTCCTTGCCGTTTCTCTCTCCAAAACTGGACCCAACTCAGCACAGAGTTCCAAGAGGACAGCTCTTGGAAATCTGAAACGGCTTATAAGCCAGCCATCATCATGGGCCAAAAAATCATAATGGTCACTGAAAACGCGCTCTCGGCGAATTCGGCCATTAGCAATATCCTCCAGTAATGCCAACGCTGCCATCTCCCAAGAACTCCAGCGCAACATTTCATGCATGTTTATATAATCTAGGCTAAGTGGAAACACGTTGAATAATTATTACAGTAAGGCAATGAAATTGTTTTATTAATTTACTGTTTAATTGTCTAATTTACTTAATTTTACCCAATAAGGGCTTACTACAATGTGTGCGAAAAGGATAATAGTTGTAATTTCTTAATAGTTGTAATTTCAATGCATCACCTCTCAGTGTTGTATACGTACGAAAAACATACGTACGCCTGAAATGAAAGAGGCGTGGGGTTACGCACTTTCTCACGTTCAAGTCACATTTAGTACATCTGACCGTTTGCGTGAAACATTGCGTACGCAATGTTTTGTACGTACGCACCTTTAGTACATGAGGCCCCTGCTCTTTTTACAGCTGGAGAGGTAAAGTGTTCAAAACCACTTTCAATGTGTGGTGTGTGAACAGTGATGTAATAACATTAACAAAAACTATTAATTTGGGTGTGATGTTTTCTTTTATAGATTAATGCTGAATTTCAACAGGTCACAACGATTCCCCTAGAATGACCTTCTTTGTGGAGTTGGACAGACTTACACCTCAACTGACATCCACTTTTGAGAAGAACAGTGGTGTCTAGCCAGAAGATGGCAAAACATCTGCAAGTCCTAAGAGGGGTAAGAGATGTTACTAGAATTTTATTGACTAGATTTTGCAATCAAAACAATCCATGATGGATTCATATTAAACATTAATATGCTGCTGTGCTATTGCTGCCATTGCCATATCTTGCAGGCTACATGTGACATCAACCTTAAAAGGGCAGCTGTCCTGAAAGCCCTTTGTAAGATGACAACTGCCTCATTCGCACCTATATGGTAAGTTGGTGGGTCATGTACTGTAGAATTAATGTTGTGTATCAAACCAAAAATCTTTAGATTTCTTGTAATCCCAAAAAAACAAACAAAAAAAAATGGCGGCACCTCCCATGATGCAGCAGCCGCTCTGAGGTCCCGGTGCTTTACACTGAGGCCCCAGAGGAACTTCATCTCGTCGCATTGTACTTGTACAATGTGTTGATGACAAATAAACTTCTTGTTGTAGTCTTTGTTTTATGTTCATGTAGATGAAAGGTGTAAGAACTACAAGTGTTTTTCACACTTGTTGGCTTTGATTTCAGTTACCAGTATGTTATATGACACAGTAATACATGCATGGATGCATTGTGTTCAGTTGTGAACAAAAAATTATAAATGGAAATACTCATGAATATACTGTAACATGTGGGTTTTATAACAATTTTATTGTTAATGAAGGTTTTTAATTTCAACTTTGATGTAGTTGGAGTTAATCATAATTTATGAATGAACATTACCAATTATAATGGGGCAGAATTATCTTAAATTATTTAAATTAGAAGTAAACATTTTATTTAATTTATGATTACCAAAAATAATTGAACAAAAATTAATTAATTTTATAGTTTGCAATATTGTGTCATGAAAACATTGAGCAAATTCAACAAATAATTTTTTTCAGTGTAGTTACTCAAGGTGTACATATAGCAAAATGATAATTCAGGATTCAAACTGAAGTAGACTGTTGGGCCAACATATTGATTCACTTTCAGGCTTATATTTTGGCTCCATGAGAGCCTCTAAAACAGAAAAAAAGTCAAAAAAACAAAAAACGGTTTTGATTTTGAGGATTTAAAGTGTGTAAATGTACACTGGTGATGTAAAATCTGTCATGCTCTGCATTTTCTTATTCAACAGGGCGGTTTCTGACAAAATAAACAATATTGAGCATATACATGGAAGTACTGAAGAGCTCCACAGTATTTTCCACTAGGTGTCCAGGGCCTCTCAAGTGCCACACCCTTATCCTAAACCTTTTACTAAAACAAAAGTTCTAATACTTCTAATGTTCTAATACTGCTTATATTCTAATATTTAGTATGCATTCTCTTATTCACAACTGTTTATTCATAGTCACAAACGCAACTGCGTCCTTCGTAGCTCTTCTTAGCCGTTCATAGCTAACTTCCGGTTTAGCATTTTACCCAAATCAATTCGGCATAACTCCAGCTAAATTAAACATTTTCTTTTTCTATTATGTCCAAAAGTATATGCAATCAAATTATTCACTAACAAACTGCTTCAGTTTCGCCAAACAGTCAATCGCGTGTGCTCTGGAGAATTTATCTTAGTTTAGCTTAGCTTAGGTTAGCATGTTTGCAACAGATATGGCTTGTTGTGTTGCGTCATTCCCAAAGACAAGCAATCACAAATCACGGCAAGTGAGGTGTTAATCTTTTCAGCTTCAAATTAGCTATTGGCTAGAACAGCTATCAATCACTTCGAAGGCGACAGCTTTTCGCTTTTGCAGTTACTTGATAGGTCCGCCTCCCTTCCCCCTTTACACCTCGTCAGGCAGAGGTGTGAAAGGCTGTCATTCAAAACCACCACCAATAAAAACTATGGAATTCAAAAGTAAACAGATGTAGTTTTGCAATTCGAGAGCAGATTACGTAAAACAATGCTGCAATGTCGATGATATGTTGAGAATTGTTTGTTGTTCTCAGCAAAGGAAAGGATTACGCGTTTTTATAAGATGTTGTGAGCAAGCAAATAAAGGTATTTACTAACATTCCATACGCTGTTTGAAAGTGTGATACTGATGGTTTGATAGTAAATTAATTTTAGGTGACAAAACATGGTCATCTTACTTCGTAGACTTTAAAATGTTTGTGAAATGGAACAAGGAATAAAATAAGGTTTTCTACACACACCCTCTGCCCTCAGGGGCTCACACCCACAATGGTCTTCTTTTCTAAAGTTAGAAGCCTAACCTTGTCTAATCTCCTGAATGTGGAAGAGAGGCAATAAAAAGTGTTCTGGTCTTGATCACACCCCCTCTTGAAGACACCAGAACCCACAAACCCAGGAAGGACCTTCAGTCGTAAATCCCACTATCCAGATTTATCTGATTCACCAAGGTTTCAGCCAATGTGCCATCTCTTTGAAATTCCTGGTTAAACTCATGTCTAAAGGTGCAAATATTCCAGAGAACCTTATAACTTTGCATCCACTACGGACACTGGATCCACATCTATCCTAGAGGAAGCAACTCGGTGAGAGCATTCCAAAGACACCAAACTCGACAGCCTTCCAACTAAGGGAAGGATCATTATCATCAAAACCCCAGTGTCCATTTCAACAGCTCTTTAAGAACCCTGAACTGAAGATCATGAATCCTGTGCCTATAAACATTAAATGATCTGTGACTGATGTAAATGCAGGACTTAGGATCCCTCTTCTGTAATTGATTCCATCATAACACCTTTATTGTATAATCACCCCACATTCATGCATACAGTGAACCCTCGTTTATTGTGGGGATATGTTCCAGAACCATCCGCGACAACGGAAAATCCGCGAATTAGAAACGGTATATTTATTTAAGTATTTACACTATATTAAAGCCTTATAAAAACTCCCCCACACTTTTACGCTGCATAAACCTTTCCCATTCCCTTAATAACCATTCCCACTGTTCTATGCATGTATTGTACTTTTACACTTTACTGTAAAATATTTAGAATTCCTAAAAAAACATAGGTACTGTACATAGAACTTGCAAGACGTTTGGGTGACATGGTAGGGGTTGAATTAACTGTAGTATTCAACAAGAAAGCCACAAAACAAAATCACAACACCACAGACAAAAAACTTTCGACGTGCGATCAAATGACGCTCCACGTGAAACGGCCGAGCGAGAGCGTAGAAGGCGCGCAGACCCAGAGATGAGGAAGCTGCGCACAGACGAAAAGTAAACAACGCGCCACTGTACTGAGCCATTCAGGAGCTGGGATACAAAGCAGCACTCTCTGGTTGGTCGCTTCTCCAGCAAGCAACCAATCGTGTGTTGTTTACAATCTCATGTAGGCGAGTATCGTCTCAGACAAGCGATGCTGGTTCTCGTTTCCGAGAGTAAATATGCACTATTTACTGTAAATAGTACTATTTTATTATTTATAATATTCCTTTATTGTTAGAATTAATATTTGTAATATATTTGTATATAAATATATATATGTGTGTGTTTTGGGATTTTTTCATGTAAAAATATATATATTTTCCGCCGATTATTTTTCCCATCAATATCTTATAAAAATCCGCGAAAGAGTGAAGCTGCAAAAACTGAAGCGGGAAGTGGCGAGGGTTCACTGTATACCTATGTATTCTTATGTGTTCTAATATTTTACATATACATGTCCATGTATTCTTGGGTTGCGTTACTATAAACATACGCATGTATTCCTTTGTGTTCCTAGTTTAGACATGCATGTCCCTGTATTCTTGGTGTCACGGTGGCACAGCAGGGAGGCCACCAGAGGGCACCCATTCGAGCACGGATCACCAGACACACCTCATTATGCCGGCGCACACCCCCTCATTCCATGTCACACCCTTGACACCTCTTCACCCCTCCTTCACCATATACTTAAACCCATAGGTCTAGCTGTTCAGTGCTGCACATTGAAGAAGCCTCCAGAGAAGTTGCTGTGCCCTCAGCTGAAGAAGACGTCCTTCTGCCCTGCGCATCACTGAACGTTATCGGCGTTACCGCCTTACTTAGTTCTGTTTAATTTACTGACGTTGCTATTGTAGCCCGAGTATTTTTGTTTATCTAAAATGAGCAATAAAGAAACTGGCTCGCAACCCTCGACTCCCGCTGTTCACCGCAACCCGTTACACTTGGACTGTAGTATCATAAATGCATGCACATTTATATATTCCTGTTTATTTCACTATTTTAGACATATCCTGTATCCTAATGTGATATTTTAGATTTATGTAGAACTAAGTATCAACGTTTAATGAGTTATGTTAAACGTAGGCCTATCCATGTATTAATGAGTGCACTGTAATTACAGATGTAAGCATCTCCATGTGTTCTTGTGTGACCTCAGAGTCATGCCTGTCTATGCATCATGTGTCATTTATTGTCTAAAAGCGTGAATGAAGAATGGCTCAATGTTTAGAATGACAAGGAACCAAACTAATACTTAATTAGGCTAAGTCATACGAATCCATTTATTTAGGAGTAGGGGATTCTCTTTGTCGTGAAAGTTATGTGTTGCTGACCTCTACCTAGTTTGCTTTTCATCATTCGTTAACTGGACCTCGTTAACTGGACCTAGTTGACCAATGATTATACTACGATCACACCCCGAAAAGTTAGTTTCTCAAGAAGAAACAGAGTTGGAGTGATGCGAAAGTTCGAACTTAATTCCAGCCTCCAAGAAAGATCGTCATTTAATTTCTCGAGAAAAGTATTTAACCTAGTTTGTTTTATGTCGTCGTCGTCAAAATTTGCTCTCATTCATCTAGTCTTCTAAACCAATTTCATTTTCTTTTACTCATTTCAATTAAAGTTAATTCTGTTCAGCCGACAGTTATTGATTTTAGTTTAGCTTGAAATTCTCGGCAAAGTAACCAACGCAAACGAAACTCAGACTGAGCACCTGCAAACAACCACTGTGATGTCCTACGGAGTCTTCACTTTCCAAGAAAGTTGGGAGCAGCCTGGAAGAGGCCGCTCTGTGAATTCTTAGCTGTTCGCGAGGAAGTGACCCGGGTTGTGTAAGCGCCAAACTGCAAGAGCCAATATCCGTGCTCCCAGCAAGCGTATTGATTCAGATCCGCCTTCAAACTTTCTGCAGTTGACTGCCCACGGACATGTCCTCATCTCTTCCAGTAAGACGTTAATATATGCTGTTTGGGGTGCCAAGTTCTAATCGTTTGCTTATGCATACTTCTATCCCTCCATAACGACTGGTTTAATCTGATTACCACTTTATTAGCCTCTGTTTGTGCTCTTCCTAATTCCTCTCTGAGACTTTATTTTCCTCCCTGGTCCTACCAGAGTTGGAGAAGTATTCTGTTAGCTATATAATCCATTCATAATCAAATAATAGTCATTCCCCTTTGCTTTAGATTAGTAGATTTATGTGTAGATTTAGCTACGTTTCTGAGCCAAACCATTCCACATGTTATTCCCTGTAATGCTTCAATTATGATAGTAACCATTCAATAAATTTGAACATTTGTCTGATTACGGTGGTAAATACATATTTTGGTCGATGGTATTGTAACGGGTTTAGGCAGACAGCGGGAGGCGAGGGTTGCGAGCCTTGTATTTTATTCTCTTCCATGATTACACAAATAAACAACTTAGGATTGAGGCGAGATGCCTTAAAGGTACAAAACAAAAGAAGGAAGATCTGTAGAGTAGCGACGTCGTCAGGGCAGCAAGAACATTCCAGGCGAGAAGAAGCGCAGGCTGGATCCTTCCAGGAAGGGCCAATGTGCAGCACTGAACGACAGGACCTGTGGGCTTAAATAATAGATCTATAAGGGTGCACAGGTGTCAGTACTCAGGTGAGTAAGAAGGGGGGAGTGACAGGGTCTGTGAGGGTGTGCGTGAGCGCCAGGTAAGGGAGTGTCTCGTGCGAAGTGCTCTCACGGGTGCCCTCTGGTGGCGATCCCGCCTTCTCACCGTGACAGGTATTAGGTCACTGCGCGGATGCAGAACTCAACCCTTTGGTAATGAGACTGATATATCATTATTTCATCTATTATTTATCAAATACATATTTCCCTGAAATTTCAGGGTGGTGCCCCGTTTCATAACTCAACAGTATATCCGCTACACTGACAACCTTACATCTTATACATCGTACATACAACCTGACTTATTTCCTTTTTAATACGATTTTTGCCAAATACTTCCCAATTATGTCTATTATCTAGAGTGCTCAATAGTTCTTTCCGAAAATGAAAAAGTGACATAACAGGATGAATGGTCAGTTGGAGATACTGACACTTAGTTTGAGGACACATCAGAGCAGAGACAGATAGATGAACATCCCCAGAGTGAGGCTGGAAACTGAGTGTGAGGCACAGAGTAAAGAGCCATCTGCATCCACAAGCACAGAGCAATAAGGTTTGTGGTGTTAAAGAGCTCTCTGTTAGTCTATTTGTTAGGTTTCTATTTGTAAGTTTGTGGTTGCTTGAAAGAAAAAAACGAGGTGTAGTTAAGGCGGACTAGTAGAATATCCACCCCTGGCTTGAATATTCAAAATATTCAGACTCTGCGTATTGTTTTGCATGCAGACACTTCAGTCCTCCCAAAAACTCAGAGAGACTGCATTTGATTCTGGATTCTGCAATTGGTAAAGGTGACTTACAAAGAGGGGGGCATGTATAATTCATGCATGGTCTGAGCAGCATCAACAAGCAAGAAGACTGCAAGAACATTATTGATAATCGATCCATTATTAAAATTGATAGTTGATAATATTAACACTAAAGTACAAGCACTGGATGGTGATCACCTGTTGATCTTTTTATAACAGAAAACTATAAATAAAACATTGATTGATATTTAATGTTTACTTTTGCTTCATCAATGCTGGCACCAGCATCAACACAGCTAACAGAACTACTGGTCCCAGTCTGGCCCCCACAGTATAAATGGTCTAGAACCACCACTGATTCGCTAGCCCACACCCACAGTGACTGATAAAGTCATAGAAGCTCATTACAAAGAAATAGAGGACATCGAAATCATCTGACTATTTTCACAGAAGTAAAATGTTATGAGCCAAGGTGTTTAAGCTAGTGAACTACCCATTGCCTACACAGTTGTTTTATTTGGCAGGAGGTTGGCAGGAGAGGTTGTTTACCCTGCCATGGGTGAATAACATACAGACAAAACAAAGAAAGACAGTCTCCAAGTGTTTAATGACGAAAACAAAGCTGAACATAAAAGTGCATTAACTGCAACAAAGGAAGACAACATAACATTCAAGACTGACAAATAGTAACACAAACTAAACAGGGTTTAAAAAGACACAACATTATGACATAACCCCCAGATGGCATGGCTACTGATTAGACTATACACACCACATGTAGGAGGTGTGGACAAACAGAACCTACAATGTACGTAAGGGGCAGTGGAAGGCTTGTGGACAGTGGTGTGGATTACTGTGGGTTTGCATCCCACTGTTTGGCCATTAACCCTCTTGGCTTTGAGGGCACCATGTAGTGACCCTAGCCTTCCAAAGAAGCTAGAATAAATGTGGGAGAGTTACATTTCATTCATATGTGGATGTATCACGTATCAGGCCAGCTGACATTGTCATAGCCACAGATTGTGTATACTAAATGACACTACAGGGGAGCACCTGGGATTCCATGGTAAGAATTTGCCAGAAAGTTGTTAAAAGTGAGATGTGATTGGATAGACAGCATTAACAGGACTGTACTACCCCACAACCACGGGAAAATTCAGAAGGTGGTAGCCTGGTAAGAAAACAAATTTTAATCATCTATGTAAACCGAATATGACTTTGTATAACATGCATATGTGTAAGACTTACCTTAAAATACACATGGCATGTGGGAAGTAAAGTCTATAGTTGCTTTCAAGTCACCTGCATGGAACATGTGATTTGACCAACAGTTGGGTTACTCTTCGTTCATGTCTTTTTTCTTTCTTTTAGGCAGCAGGAGATGCTATTGGGTAAACTATAAGACAGCCTTGATATTAATATCAACGATGAGCAATAATGCACATTTTGCTACCTTGCCTTAAAGGTAAGCCTAAAGCAAACAACACTTAAATGAGAAATTTAAAATAAAAATTTTATATAATAGTTAGCAAAAGGTTTTAAATAACTGATCTGTTGTATCACATTTTCTAGTACTACTCATTTGCTGAAGGTTCTCTCTGTAGTTCGTGTTTTCAGATACAGTACTGTTTGCAAATGCATTTGCGTTGCTCATTATTTGCATTGTCGGATCCAAATAGCAAAATAATTTCATACCTTTTCTGACTGCGCTGGGGAATGAACATCGCTGAAAAGTGCTTGATTTTTTTTACCTTGGAAAAGGTGTTTGAACCCTGCAAATATGACTCCGTTCATTCAGCTGAAGCAGTTAAAAAAATTGAGAGCTGCACGACCTCGTATATAAACAGCGCAAGGGCCAACGAGCATGGGCGGAGCCACCACGACTGCATCATTTTTGGCTCATGGATCTTCGCGCGACACGTCAAATATAGTCATTCACGAGGTGTTCTCATCCAGGTCCTTTCCCCATACTTTTCCCACCAAAGGACTGGCACAATCACTGGTTCATGCTTTAGTGCTGCAAGCCCCTTGTTACATGTAGCCAAACATTTATGATAGGTGAAATGTAGGCAATTCCTACATTTGAGATATCCTTCAAAATGGCTGCACCCACAGGTAGTTAACATACATAAGATTATTCAGTGCATAGGCAGCTAACCTTTTGTGGAGGAAATTACGTCATTCTGATTGAGAACTATGAACAGTATGATTTAGTACGTTATTCTGATAATAGGAATTTTGTATGATTCAGTATGTAATCATGAGCTCATGTGTACATATGTATTGTGGCCCACCGCAAAGGGAATGCGCAGAGGAAGAAAACACCTTGCTATCTTCTTAAACTCTCATGCTTATTTTTCATTTGAATAAATTTCTCTTTTAACCACGTCTGAGTCCTCATCTATTTCAGAAATTTCCACGACACCTTTATTGACGATCAATACCATGGATATCTGTAATTTTTATACAAATATCCATGCTGCAAAAATACATTTGTTTTTTATACAGTCTCCTGATTGTCCGTCACCAACACCAAGATATTTTTGCTGGGGTTATATAAAATGCAACAAACATAAAATAAAGTAAATTACCTCCAGCATAAATTTCCAAAGACCTACTGAGAGAACTGCTGCTCTCCTAGGCGAGACTTTAGACTACATATATAAAATTAACAAAGCATCCATGTATCACAAGGGTCTATTCCCTAGCCTGGTGAGCAATGTTTGGCAAATGTAGTGATGTGACACTAAAATAACATTGAAGTATATATCCGATAGCTTTAACTGAATTTGAATACTGATGGGTGCACTCTAGCCACTGTTTACATATTACAATGTACTACATAGCATACTAGTATATAAAACAAAAATATACTTATCAATACACCCTCCATATGCAATCTGTAGTTAATAACTGTGGGTAATATGAATGTGCTTGTACTCCACTGTATGTTTTCCATCAAATCTAACTAGCACACATGTCTACCTAACATCTTAGAAATAATATTTAAATATTAATAGAAAAATGCAATAAATGCAGGTTTAACAAGACACAAATTGTATGTTATGATATCCACACAAATGACTGTACACGTGAAAAGAAATGGTGAGGCCTATTGCTAGTTATATACCAATTTTCCAAAATACTGTGAAGACACATTGCTGAAAAATAAATAAACGAACAATAAATAAGAAGTGATGTATAGTATTTAATTTTAGATTACCTTGTTTTAAGGCTAAATATGGAAAACATGGTATACAACTCCCATAAATCTTTAATAATGCATTTTATTTCCACTTAAAATATAGGAAACAGTCTTGAGTATTTAGCTGCCTATTGATGGAATACAAGTGGTATTCACTAGAATCTGCTGTGTTTAATATTCTTTGACACAACCTCCAAAAAAGCAGTGTAGCAATAAGATCCACATGAAGAATCGCAAAGATAGTTGTGGCAGCACTGTAGTTCTGCCTTTCTGGTTTACATTGAAAACAAAATGGAATTAGTGATATTACTTGAGACGCTGTGTAACGTTGGCCAGGGCTACAGCAAATGCTTGCACTGCTGAAAATGGGTATTGAAAGTCCAGGATATAGGCATTCCCGTCGATCCTGCCAAACTGCATTACCTGGGTTTTTGGAAGACAAATGCTGATTAATGTTACACATTTGGTAATACTTTACGAACGCAGGTCCTCATAAATAATATCATTATTCATTGTTGTTCATTAGATGAATATGCATATTTGCATTAGGTACAAAAACTAACAGTTTATTTATTTATTTTATCATTTATTTTATTTCATTATTACAAAATCAAGCAATCTCCCACCAATTATATAATTTTTTGCCTGCCATTAGTATCACTTGACACTCAGATACTCAGAAAGCATAACCTGGTTTTTCCCCCTCTTAGCACATTTACACCTTAATACTGAAAGCATAGAGGATGTACATAGTTGTGATTTGAATAATAGTCACTGACAATGAAAGGAAACCATGTTAGAACACTTGTGTTGTAATTTTTTATTAACTTTTCCTTATGGCAATATATATTAATTGACATTCATATATACCTACAAGGTGTTTCTAATGTGCAACATTTAAAAATAAATATTTGTAATAAATATTTAAAAGTTATGGTGAATGTATAACATGCATGTGTAAAGAGCCCCTCACCTGTCTTCCTTCAAGCTCTATTTGGAAGTTTTTTGCTGACTCCTGTGTGACCCTTCCTCCAAAATCCAACTGGTATACCTGAGTTGCTTCATTCCAGAGAGGCTGTTTGTTGGCCATGATGTAGACAAAGCCCTGGTTGTCCAAGCCACAGTCCTCTTTTTCAACAGCCTTTTTCAGAGACTTAATATCATCCAATTCACAGCCACCTGATCGAAGACTTTTCTTGGCATTCCAGCCTTTCTTGCTACTCTGGTTTTGGTTCATCAACTCATCCCCATTAACAATAAACTCAGACTCACTCTCAGAACTGTCTTGGAACTCACTTGTTGTGGGCTTACTAAACTTTTTTGTCTTTTGCAGCTCCTTCTGTCCCTTGGTTTTCTTGTTTTCTTGGCCACCCAATCCAGGATTAGAGATGCTGAAATCGCTAAGGGCACGGCTCCCTTTTCTGGATTTGTTGCACGCTACTGAGATTGCTGGAACACTGACTTCATCATTCCGATTACTGTCTAATCTCTTTCGGTTCTTCTTACTAAACTTGTCTGTATACTGGGGAATTATGCCCTTGCTAAGAGAGATTACATCCTGGAAACCTTCTGCATTCTCAGAGGTGTCCTCTGGAGCGTCAACTAAACCCTCTGTATCTGAGTGTAACAAAAGAGCTGCAGTTTGAGAGGGAAGAGATATAACAGGCTTGTTGATTATTTCAGAGACCTTTTCTGGAAGTGCACTTAAGAGGCTAGGCATGGTAGGGCGGGGGTTGCATGTGTCCCATGGACAAACAGCAACTGGGGTCATAGGTAAATTTGAACTCGAATTTTCCCCAGGATAAGGTGGAAGAGAGCAACAGGTAAAATTGCTTAAATTAGGAGGATAAATCGTTGGCAATACAAGGGTATGCTCTTGCTGTGAAAAGGCAACTGGTGCAACCATTTGTTTAGGTAAGAAGGGCACTGGTGAGGCCAGGACAGGCTGGATGTGGGCACCACCATCACCACTGCTACCTGGGGAACCAGGAACAGTGATTTGGTATGTATCACTTGCTTTGCATTTTGTGGCACTTGGGTGTGTAGAAGAACTTGTAACAGGCTGAGCAATATCTACAGGTTGAGCAGGATTAAGGCTGGGTGCAGGTGGTTTGTGAGACACAGGGAGAGAGGTTGCGGAAAAATTGGTTGCTCTGTTCTGAGGAACCCATATTTCTTCTGTCACAGATGGATCCCACTGATACGATTGTGATGGTTTAAAAGTTGGGTTAACCACCTCTGTGGTAAGAGAAAGTTGCCATAGTGACTGATTCAAAGGCTCATTTTCGCAAAGGGCAGTGTTGATAAAATCAGCTGTATCTGTGTTACCACTGCCACCTATACCATTACCAATGCCCCTTAAACTGGTTAAATTATAAGAGGACTCTGAAGGCAGCCCTAAATTATTGCCAGAACGCCCCTTCACTGTGCTGTAGCTTGTGCCCCTTGCAGAAGGTGAAAAGTCTTTCCTTGTGATGGTTTCACAATTATCACTATTTGAGATGTCGCTGCTTGCTCCACTGATGCTGCTACACTGACTACAAGTATGAAGTGCCACTGGTGTCGTTTCTTCATGAAAGACTGACGCAGTGCTTCTTTTTGTCTTTGTGGGAAGTATCATCTGAGGATCAAGCATCTGAGAACTCTTCAACATTACCTCTTGACTATTTTGCCTCAAGGTGCCATAAGTCATGCTGGTGTCAAGTCTTGGTATGTGGCTTTGTACTCTAGTATGTGGCTTTGTACTCTGATTGGCTGCATCTGGGTAAGGGGGAGGATCTCCAATGGGTATTGAGTATCTAGGAACAGTGAGCTGGTTAAGTGTGGAAGAGGCATAGGGGAGCTGCACCTTTTTCTTCTCACATGAGGAGGATGAAACCCTGAGCACAGAAGAGCTCCCTGAACAGTGAACTGTACAAAGATTCTGATTACTAGCTAGTTGCCTACGAGGCCTGCAAACCTCCTCCACATTCCCACTACTGTCAAATGTGGTGATCCGTTCAAAGCCAAAAGAGCTTAGACACGGTGCTTTCTCTGTAACAGATGGATGCAGTTCATCATCCTCTCTCTTCTGATAAGTATCTTCTGGGGGTGGAGTTTCAGAGTTACTAATTGCTCCCACTGAAAAGGAACTACCAGTTGCAGCAGACAATGCTGTCATACCAGGAATTACTGGAGCTGTACCAGGGTAGGGGGAAGGTGCAGTAATATTGTTAACTTCCTGAGGGGCACTGAAAACCACAGCATCTCCCTCTGCCAGATGAAAGGTGGGGGGAATGGGTTTGATATTGAGCAGTAGCTTATCCTGCATTTGTTTAGCCTCATAGTTTCCAGTATGTTGAGAAACATGTAAATGACTTTGTGAGAATTGCAGGACTTGTCTAGGTGGAGGACATGAAGGTAAAGAATGAACAGGGATTTGCATTTGATGCTGCTGTTGGTGCTGATGATAGATCTGGATATCCATTTGTGGATGTTGCATTTGATTAAGTTGTGGCAAGTGCTGCTGCTGCATCTGTTGGACCTGCATTTGAATATGGTGTTGCTGTTGGTGCATTACATGATTCTTCAGCACCTGTTGTATTTGTTTTTTCATTTGCACTTGGAGTTGGCATTGTGGATCTTGAAAATGGTATATCTCTTGACAGTGCTGCTTCTGTTGCTGAAGCTCCTGGAACTGTGGCAACTGTTGTTGATGCTGTTTTAGATGCATTTCATGCTGAGTCAGTTCTGATGACAGTAGCTGGGTATCCAAAAGCTGTCCAATGTTTATTCCTCCATATAAAACCTGATCAGAATGGGAATATCTAGTTGGTACAGTAAAATGTGTCATTAGTGCAGTATCCTGGCTGTTGACTGCCAACCTAGTAGGGGACACTATTGTTGGATTGGACAATACATCCTTATTGGCAAGCAATGACTGAACCAAACCAATGCTCTGGGTACGGGACATTGCTTGGGCAGGGCTATGGATGGGTGCAATAGGTATGTTAACAGTGCAAGGAGGGGTGTCATCAGGAACTCCTGGAGTTGTAGTCGCAGGCAGGTCATCATCATCCTCACTAAAGACATTTGGGCTGAAAATAGGTAAGTTGATGTATTCCATGGAAATCTTCTTTACCTCAGGCAGATAGATAGTCATCTGCCTAGGCTGCAGGTGCAACAGACTGGTTTTATAAATAACTGCAGAAAAAAAAAGAGAGGCCAAAATTAAATGTAATTTATGTAATAGACAAAACTACCTTGTTAGAACAAACTTGAATGGTGATAGTATGATATTTGCCCTAAATTTCTAACTTGGAACAATATCATGGGCAAGAGCCTGTGGGCATTAAATAAACAGGATTTGATTGTCACTTATTTGTTTAAACTTTTAAAATGCAGTGGAACTGACCTCAAAGCAGTACTGTGAAAAGTATATCTTTCTCTTTAGAAAAAATTGTAATATCCCCTCTTCCACCAACAATTTGACATTTACCTAAGCACCACATAAGCTTAAATGTGATTTAGTCCTAGTTGCAATTACCTAACAAAAACTTTCCATCTTAAATTATAATTTTCAAAATCATGATTTGTTTCCTTGATCATCAAAAACTTTAACAGTTGTTCTGTAACAATTTCCTTTTATAATAATAATTTTTAATTTTTCTGGAAGGCATTATTCCAAAAATGAAAACAGCAATACTCCTCCATGGATCACTACCTTATCGTGGTGGAGGGGTTTGTGTGCCTACATGATCCTAGGAGCTAGGTTGTCGGGGGCAATGCCCCCGGTTGGGTCTCCCAAGGCAAATGGGTCCTAGGTGATGGGCCAGACAAAGAGTGATACAAAAACCCCTATGGAATTTAGAAATAACAGGATCCAGATAACCTTGCCCAGATCAGGGTTACCAGGGCCTCACCCTGGAGCCAGGCCTGGGGGAGGGGCTCCTTGGCAAGCTCCTGGTGGCCAGGTCTCTATCAATGGGGCCCGGCCGGGCACAGCCCGAAGGAGATACATGGGTCCACTCTCCGATGGGCCCACCACCTGTGGGAGAGGTAGTACTAGGGGTTCAGTGCATTGTGGGTCGGGTGGTTGCCGAAGGCGGGGGCCTTGGTGTACCGATCCTCGGTTACTGAAGCTGGCTCTGGGACATGGAACATAACCTCTCTGGTTGGGAAAGAGCCTGAGCTGGTGTGCGAGGCTGAGAGATACCAACTAGATATAGTTGGGCTCACCTCAACACACAGTTAAGGTTCTGGAACCAATCCTCTCAAGAGAGGCTGGACTTTATTCTTTTCTGGAGTTGCCCAAAGTGAAAGGTGGAGGGGGCAGGAGTGAGCTTACTCAAAGCTCCCCGGCTCACTGCCTGTGTGTTGGGGTTTTCCCCGGTAGGCAAGAGGGTTGCTTCCCTGCGCCTTCGAGTTGGGAAACGGGCTCTGACTGTTGTTTGTGCAGTTCGCAGTACCCGGCCCTCTTGGATTCCTTGGAGGGGATACTGCAAGGTGCCCCTTCTGGGGATTCTATTGTTCTGCTAGGGGACTTCAATGCTCACGTGGGCAATGACAGTAGGACCTAGAAGGGCGTGATTGGGAGGAACGGCCTATCCGATCTGAACCTGAGTGGTGTTCTGTGATTGGACTTCTGTGCTCGTCACAGTCTGTCCATAACAAACACCATGTTCGAGCACAAAGGTGTCCATAAGTGCACATGGCACCAGGTCACCTCAGTTCGCAGTTCGATGATTGATTTTGTAATCATGTTGTCAGACTTGTGACCATGTGTCTTGGACACTTGGATAAAGAGAGGAGCTGAGCTATCAACCGATCACAACCTAATGGTGAGTTGCATCAGATTGCTGGGCAAGGATGCCGGACAGACCTGGCAGACCCAAATGTATCATGAGGGTTTGCTGAGAACGTCTGGCAGAGGAACCTGTCAGAAAGGCTGGAGACATTGAGTCCGAGTGGGAGCGGCAAAAACTCGGGTGTAGGAAGAGTTCGGTGAGAAGATTCTGGAAAACTGTCAGGCAACTCAGGAGGGGAACGCGGTTCCCGACCAACACTGTATACAGTGGGCCTGGGGATCTGCTGACCTCGACTGGGGATGTCATTAGGTGGTGGAAGGAATTCTTCAAGGATCTTCTCAATCCCACCATCACTCCTTCCACAGAGGAAGCAGAACTGGAGGACTCGGATGGGGGTTTGCCCATTGGGCTAAGATGACCAGGGTGTGAAACTCCTTGGCGGCAAGGTTTCGAGGATGGATGAGATCTGCCCTGAGTTCCTTAAGACCCTGGATGTTGTGGAACTGTCCAGTGCCCTGTCTGTGGAACATCGCGTGTACATTGGTGGCAGTAGACGGGAGGTGGTGGTTCCCCTTTCTTAAAAAGGGTGTGCTCCAACTATCGGAGGATCACACTCCTCAGCAGGGGTACTGGAGAAGAGAGTCTGGTCGATAGTCGAATCTCAGTTACAAGAGGAACAATGTGGGTTCCGTCCTAGTTGTGGAACACTGGACCACTTTTTCACCCTTTCGAGGGTCCTAGAAGGTGCATGGGAGTTTGCTCAACCAGTCCACATGTGTTTTGTGGATTTGGAGAGGGCATTTGACTGTGTTCCTCTGGGATTCCTCTGGGGGGTGCTCCCGGGGTATAGGGTACGGGGCCCGTTGCTACAGGCTATCCAGTCCCTGTACAAACAGCAGGAGCTTGGTTCGCATGGCCTGCAGTAAGTCAAACTGGTTCCCGGTGGGAGTTGGACTCTGACAAGGCTGCCTTTTGACACCAATTCTGTTCGTAACTTTTATGGACAGAATTTCTTGGCGTAGCCAAGTGGCAGAGGGGGTTTGGCTTGGTGGCCTCAGGATTCCACGTCTCCTTTTTGTGGATGATGTGGTCCTTTTGGTATCATCAGGCCAAGACCTACAGCTCTCGCTGGATCAGTTTGCAGCCGAATACGAGACGGCCAGGACGGCACCTCTAAAACTGAGACCATAGTACTCAGTCGGACAAGGGTGGAGTGCCCTCTCTGGGTCAGGAATGAGTCCTTGCCTCGAGTGGAGGAGTTCAAGTATATTGGGTTCTTGTTCACCAGTGAGGGAAAGATGGAACGACAGATTAACAAGCAAATTCGTGCTGCGGCTGCAATGTTGTGGACGCTGTACCGGACCGATGTGCTGAAGAGAGAGCTGAGCCAAAAGGCAAAGCTCTTGATTTACTGGTCAATCTATGTTCCGACTCTTACCTATGGTCACGAGCTCTGGGTAGTGACCAAAAGAATGAGACCGCGAATACAAGCGGCTGAAGTGAGTTTTCTCTGCAGGGTGTCCGAACTCTCCCTTAGAGATATGGAGTACAGTCATCCAGGAGAGGCTCGGAGTAGAGTTGCTGCTCCTCCACGTAGAGAGGAGCCAGTTGAGGTGGTTTGGGCATCTGGTCCGGATGCCACCTGCACGCCTCCCTGGGGAGGCGCTCCAGCTTGTCCAACTGGGAAGACCCAGGACACGCTGGAGATATTATATCTTTCGGCTGTCCTGGAAACGCCTCTGTATCACCACAGAAGAGCTAGAAGAGGTGGCTGGGGAGAGGGAAACCTGGGTCTCTTTGCTTAGGTTACTGCCCCCACGACCCGGACAAGCAGATGAAAATGGATGGATGGAAAACAGCAACACACCAAAGTTAATCAAACTTAACTAGTAATTCATTTTCATTACCTGTACCAAGGTTTGCTGGTAAGAAAGATGCAAGTCCCACAATTTTAAACTTTGTTCCCCATATGTTAGATGTGACTTGAGCAAGGTAATTATTCTGGGAAATACAGAAAGGAGCCAAGAAATCAGCTGTTATGATTTAGTTTAAAAAAAGAGTTTGTGGATGTTACAAACAATTTATACCAATGTCAAAAGCATTACACTACAATAAAAAATGTGCAGTCTCATTTTCTCATCATGAGCAAATCATATTTCTAATATCAAACCAAAGGTTATTGCAACTGTCCACCATTCTAACATGCAGTGCATCTGTGATAAGTGGTAGATACAAATATCTTATACTATTTCATTACTCTTCATTATGACAAATGAGTACCTGTGCTATGTCTTCCAAAGGAAACTCTCTGCGAGTCAGACTTGGAGATCCAATGGAGGGTTTGCGGATAGGTAACCGTGGTGATCTAGATACTTCCTGTGTAGCATGGGATGGCTTAGGGGACTTACGGGGATCTATATTTATCCTGTTGGTGAAGAAACACTTTAAGTCTCTACAAAAAAGTGGCAAAAGAGTTGAACAAGAGAAAACATGCTTTTAAAATGGTTAAGGTTAGCAGCAAGGTAAGTGCTGGCTTAGTGCTGAAAATCATAGCTGGAATCTGGCCAGCCGTACATGGATCAGAATCAATCCAAATTCATGAATACAAAATAAAATACATACACACATGGACAAAATTGTTGGTACCCCTCGATTACTGAAAGAAAAACCCACAATGGTAACAAAAATAACTTTAATTTGACAAAAGTAATAATGAATAAAAATTCTATGAAAATGAACAAATGAAAGTCAGATATTGCTTTTCAACCATGCTTCAACAGAATTATTTAAAAAAATAAACTCATGAAACAGGCCTGGACAGAAATGATGGTACTCCTGAAAAATGTGACCAAAAGGACATGTTAAATCAAGGTGTGTTCACTAATTAGCATCACAGGTGTCTACAATCTTGTAATCAGTCAGTGGGCCTATATATAGGTCTACAGGTAGTCACTGTACTGTTTGGTGATGAGGTGTGTACCAAACACACCATGGACCAGAGGAAGCAAAGGAAAGAGTTGTCTCAGGACATTAGGAAGAAAATTATAGACAAGCATGTTAAAGGTAAAGGTTATAAGACCATCTCCAAGCAGCTTGATGTTCCTGTAACTACAGTTGCATATATTATTCAGAAATTTAAGATCCATGGGACTGTAGCCAACCTCCTGGACGTGGATGCAGGAGGAAAATTGATGACAAATCAAAGAGACGCACAAGGAACATCAGTGTCAGATCGTACCATCCGTCGATGTTTGAGCTAAAGTGGACTTAACCCCTTTGTGCGGCGGCCATTTTGAGCCGATTTCTAAACAATTTGTACTAATACACTTTAACACTAGTACATATAGCAAAATGATAATTCAGGATTCAAACTGAACTAGACAGTTGGGCCAACATATTGATTCACTTCCAGGCTTATATTTCCATAATTTTGGCTCCATGAGAGCCTCTAAACAGAAAAAAAGTAAAAAAAAAAAACGGTTTTGATTTTGGGGATTTAACGTGTGTAAATGTACACTGGTGATTTAAAATCTAGCATGCTCTGCTTTTTCTGATTCAACAGGGTGTTGTCTGACAAAATAAACAATATTGAGCATATACATGGAAGTACTGAAGAGCTACACAGTATTTTCCACAAGGTGTCCAAGGCCTCGCCAATGTGCCACACCCTTATCCAAGACGTTGGCCACTATTCATCAAGAGCATGCAACATTTACTAAAACAAAAGTTCTAATACTGCTTATATTCTAATATTTACTATGCATTCTCATACTCACAAACGCAACTGCGTCCTTCGTAGCTCTTCTTAGCCGTTCTTAGCTAACTTCTGGTTTATAATTCTACCCAAACAATTCAGCATAACTCCAGCTAAACTAAACATTTTCTTTTTCTATGATGTCCAAACGTATATGCAATCAAATTATTCACTAACAAAATAATGTACGACTGCTTCAGTTTCGCCAAACAGAGTCGATCGCGTGTGCTCTTGAGTTTATCTTAGTTTAGCTTAGGTCAACATGTTTACTACCGAAATGGCTTGATGTGTTGCGTATGAAATTCAAACAACTCGGCATAACTCCAGCTAAATTAAACATTTTCTTTTTCCATGATGTCCAAAAGTATATATATCAAATTATTCACTAACAAAATAATGTATAATTGCTTCAGTTTCGCCAAACACAGTCGGTCGTGTGTGCTCTGGAGAGTTTATCTTAGTTTAGTTTAGCCTAGCTTAGGTCAGCATGTTTACTCCCGAAATGTCTTGATGTGTTGCGCATGAAATTCCCAAAGACAAGCAATCACGAATCACGGTACGTGAGGTGTTAATCTTTTCAGCTTCGAATGAGCTATTGGCTAGAACAGCTAACAATCACTTCGAAGGCACCAGCTTGTCGCTTTTGCAGTTACTTGATAGCCCCCCCCCCTTCACACCTCGCCAGGTAGAGGTGTGAAAGGCTGTCATTCAAAACCACCACCACCCTCCAGACCAATAAAAACGGAATTCAAAAGTAAACAGATGTAGCTTTGCAATTGGAGAGCAGACTACTTAAAACGATGCTCCGATGTCACTGATAGGTCGAGAATTTTTTGTTGTTCTCAGCAAAGGAAAGGATTACGCGTTTGTATAAGATGTCGTGAGCAAGCAAATTAAGGTATTTACCAACATTCCATACGCTGTTTGAAAGTGTGATACTGATGCTTTGATAGTAAATGAATTTTAGGTGACAAAACATGAAGTCATCTTACTTCGTACACTTTTTAAAAGGACAATTTAAAGGGCGAGTCAATTTGCATGTGTAAACCACATGGTGTAAACACGGTGTGTTCAGAACGGGATTTCTCGCGAACACTTGAATGTCCTATGGACAGATGAGTCAAAATCATCACATTTTGATCCTTTAATCTTTTCTAATTTTAGATAACCTGATTGTATGAAATTACCTAAAAAAGCTTTTACTAAAATGTATTGAGTTGAGCCCAACAATCCACCTCTAATGCCCCTACCACAAGCATGATAGCATGATTAGGGCACCAAAATGTCTACAAATTGAGAATATTGCATTAGACAAAAAAAATCAATCAGATTTCTTTCCATTCTTTTTTGTATTTTTTCAAAATTGGCAAAGTTTGCTGGATGGAAAATCCACTTATGTTAAAAAAATTAGCCATGAATGTTCATTCTGATTATTTTTTTACACCTTTCTCACACGTGCAAAAGGTTGGTCACTACCTGGGGAGCTTGGGTGACTTGCTTCCTATGGACATTTTTGGTGATTTCTTGCCCACCCAGTCATCGCTGAATTCTATGTCACTGCAATCTGAGCAGTTGCAGCTGTCTACCATAGAAGAGATGAGGCTGTTCCCATACAATTCATCTGGAAGCAGAGAATAGATAGTTATACAGTGTGAGGGGAACCTAAAAAGTGGACAAAAAAAATCCTTATCACATCGCATGCATGCTTATGGTTGTCCATCGAGTTCGATGATGACGTCCACTTCTGTTCTTAACGGTGAGTTTTCTGATGGCTGTATAGTCCTATCCTGGACCTGCATGTCCTGTTGCAGGTGGGACATTTAAATAAGGTGGTGGTGTTACTGACAACCATAGGTGTATTTCTCCTTCTCAGCCTCCTCTGTTTCTCCTAGCTGTCCTTGCATCCTCCAAAACATGGATCCCATCTGCGCACATCTTCCTCCAGGTGTTGCGATCAGCAGCCAAGTGCTCCAGGTCTCCATGTTTGATGTTGCATTTCTTTAGGGCTGTTTTCAGCTGGTCTTTATAGCGCTTCTTTTGGCTCCAGCAGTGCGCTGTCCACAGTCTAATTGTCCATACAGCACTTTGCAAGGCAATCGATTATGGGACATTCTTATGACATGCCCCAGCCATCACAATTGGTGTTGGGTGATGATTGCCTCAATACTTATACAGTCTGCTTTGCTGAGGATCTCGGTGTGTGGCACTCGATCCTGCCATGTGATCCCCAAGATACGCTGAAGACAGGATATGTGGAAGTGTTCCATGGTCTTGATGTGTCGGCTGTAAGTGACCCAGGCTTCACAGCTGTAGAGAAGGGTGGTAATACAGACAACTTGGTAGACGCAGACTTTAGTATGAAGATGTAAATTTTTGTTCTGATAGACCCGGCGCCTGTGTCTCCCAAAAGCAACTGATGCTTGATGGATTCGGTTTTGGACCTCGTTGTCAATGCAGTTGTCATCAGAGAGAATACGTTGACAGTGCTTCTGTTATTAATCAACCTCTGAAGCATCACTTTTGTTAGGACCTTGCCGGCCACAGCAAGCAGAGATATACCTCTGTAATTTCCACATATGGCCTTCTCACCCTTCTTATAGATGGTGACAATATAGCCATTTCTCCACTGCTGTGGTATGTTCTCTTCTGCCCAGACCTTGGTGATGTATTGGTAGAGTGTTCTTGTACAGAAGTATCCCCCTTGCTTTATCAGTTCTGCAGGGATTCTATCAGTGCCAGGAGACTTATTGTTCTTCAGAGAGCGGACAGCTTATAGAACCTCCCAGAATGTTGGTGGCTGACCGAGGTTGTCAAATTGTGGGTGTTCAGGGAGGTCATACAAAATAGTACGGTCTACATCAGCATCCTGGTTTAACAGGTTGTTAAAATGTTCAGCCCACCTTTCGAGAATCTCGTTCCAGTCTGTTAGGGTTTTGAGCCCATCAGCTGTTTTCAAGGGAGTGATTATGTGGGTAGTTGGACCGTAGATAGACTTGACTGCATTATAGAAGTTATGCATGTCTTTTTTTATCTGGAAAAGACTGGATTTCCTGTGCCTTTGCTGCCCACCACTCATTTTGCATGATCCGCAGGGTCCTCTGCACATCCTGTCGAGATTTCTGCCATAGCCGTCTGGCTGTATTAGATGATGGATTTTTAAGGGCTGCCTGATGTGCTTTGTGCTTAATGTTCAGAAGATTGTGTATTGTTTCCGAGTTGCTGTCGAACCAGTCTTGATGGTTTTTGCCCTTAAAGCCGATTGTTTGGACTGCTGCTTCATGGAGGGCTGAACTGATGGCTGTCCACTGTTCATGTAGGGAATGATCACTACTCAGGAAGAGTTCGAGTTCCCCTAGTTTTTCAGCCAGGGAGCAACAAAGCTCTTCTCTTGCCTTTGTGTTTTCCAGACAGACACAATCAAGCCGCTTCCCATTGGGCCCACATTTCCGCAAGGGGGGACGCACTTTGAGATAGATTTTGGACATTATCATACGGTGATCAGTCCAGCACTCTGCTCCTCTCATGGCACGGGTATTGAGCACACCGCTGATGTCACAACGTTTCACAATAACATAGTCTATCAGGTGCCAGTGTTTCGAGCGTGGATGCATCCATGATGTTTTATATTTAGCCTTCTGCTGGAAGATGCTGGTCAGCTTGTGTTCAGAACAGAGGGCGAGTATCCTCATCCCATTTGAGTTGGCCTGACCAATCCCATGCTTGCCCAGCACTCCATTCCATATCCCACTATTCTGGCCCACCCGGGCATTAAAATCCCCAAGCAAGATGATCTTGTCAATTTTGGGGATCCTGCGTAAAGCCTCATCTAGTGAATTATAGAAGAAGTCTTTTATCTCACTCTTAGAGGGCAGGGTTGGAGCATATGCGCTGAGAAGTGTGGCAAATCTGCTCTTCACCAAGGGGATACGGAGAGTCATCAGTCTTTCATTGATGCCCACAGGTGTTTCAGTGAGTCTTGGCAGCAGTGTGTTCTTAATGGCCTGTCCCACACCATGCAGATGTTGGCTAACAGGGGGGGTAGCCTTTCCAGAAAAAAAGTATAACCCATCTCCTCCTCTGTCAATGATCCTTCGTCCAGTAGCCTGGTTTCACTCAAGGCTGCGATGTCTATATTTTAGCACCTCAGCTCGGCTGCAACCAATGCTGTTCTTCTGTGGGGTCTTTCAGATTTGCCATGGAAGTCCAAGAGGGTCCTTATGTTCCATGTTGCCAGTTTTAGGTTATAGAATTTATTTCTTTTATTTCGACCGCGGAGGTGGAATGACTTGACAGGCGCGGTAACCTGTCCAGGCGTGAATTGAGTGGCATTTTTTGGACCACCTTTTCTAGGTCCTTCCTCAAATTGAGGTGAGCAGTGGGGTCCCTAAATAGAACTGCTCAGTCACACAGGGGTTTGCAGAGGACAGTCACCACTCAACCCCAACTGTCGGCGAGCAATACCCTGTGCCGCTGACGTGCAGGGCTCTGACTAGGACCTTCCAATCCATTCATACCTGCTCCCGTTGCTAAAGACCCCATCGCCGCCAGACTTCAACCAGATGTAGGTCCAGGTAATTTTCACCGTAGTCAAAGGTGGATACGTGCGCAAAAGAGTTTTTAAAGTGCCATAGGAGGTGTGCATTCTCCAATCTTTGCCATGATAAGGTGAGCCTGGTGGCATTGGTAGGCCCAAGACAACCAGTTCCTCATCATAGCTGCAGGAGGCTGCCAGGTCCTTGCTATATTCAGGCCTGCCTTTGCGCACCGCCAGCGCATTGCTTTTCTGTAGGGGTGTGCTCCCTTAGCCTTACCTCAACAGGCTTACCCACAAGGCAGTGGAGCTAGTTGCCCATAGCTGGGGCAGTGGTTGACGGGTGCCTGGGCACATCCCCAAGAGGTGAGCCTGTGCACAGCGTCTCTGGGGCCCACTGCTGCTCCAAGATCCCCTGCAGTTTTGCCTGGGACTGCAAAGTACCCAGTTACCATGTGTGGCCACAAGGAGGCACCACAGGAGTCTTGGCAGTGGAGAGGCTTTGTACTGACAGGAGGAGACTTACGCACTCAGCTTCTCTTTTTGCCCCTACAGGGGCTAGCCAGCTGGCAATAGCTACAAGCAGAAAGTTACAAGCAGACAGCAGCATGCAGCATGCACTGGCTACAAGAACTTCTACCCTACTGCACCAGACGCTTCACACATGCCCTCGAACACATCGGCACACACATCACATGCATACACACAAACACACACACTCAGACTATATGAAAGTTATAACTGAACTATACCAATATAATATTACATTAGATGTTATGTATTTACTGTAAGTCTCACTTGGAGCAAATACATACTTTCATAAAATTTATTTTGCTGTGGTATTTATAAATTGTCTCATACAGACTATAATTTTGGTACAGTTGACATTACACCTTATTGGGTTTCATTTCATTTTTCCAGCATGATTTCACCTGTTTTCCCATCTGTCTTGGGGTCCATAATGATAAACTCAGGGCGTAGCTTGCTGATCCTGCGACCCTTCAGAATGGGAACAAGCCCACCCAAGTACTCCAGGTATAAGGTGTAACAGGGCCCACCCACCTCCAAGTTATCATCTGTGCGCTTCATAGTACAATAAAGTTGCTCATTCCCCGAGGAGGGGTAGCTCACAAAGTCCCGCATATTGCTTGTATCAGGTATAGGGGGCTGTATGAGGAAGGTGAAACACACAAGAAAATGTTTTCAATTTAGCAAGTGTTTTTGTTTTTTTAATACCACAGTACTATGTAAACAAACAAAAATGTTCAAATACATCGTAAAAATTTGAATTTATAAATGACTTTTCAAATATCTTAGAAATAATTAATAACAGCAGCACCTAAATGTCTTAAAAATTAAACATCTTACCTTAATAGTGGGAGCAAAAGCAGAAGACACATATCTGCTTAGGCAAGAAGGAATACTGAGTTTGGATACATCCTTCTCTTCTCGCAGTGTGCTGGCAATCACCTGTTGGCATAACAACTGCAGACTGGCAATCCTGCGCTCTACCCTAATCACATATAGTGCTGCTCCACATGCCAGAAACAGACGAGAGTCCATATGACCCCAGCAAAGGGTACTAACTGGCCTCTGTACAAGAATGAACACACATAAGACAAAATGAACGACATATAGATTAAAACTGTTTGTGAGTGTGTTTACATGTTATACAGAAAGAGTGTATGCACACCTGTGCAGGTGTTTCAAGTAGATAGATGCATTCTCCACGATAATTGTAAAACTTAACAACTGCAGTTTTGGATGCTGTAAAAAATGCAGACTCAGGGATGCCCATTTGTCTCTCCAATCCAGCAACTGCCAACAGGTCCCCCTGAGAACACCACTGCACCACAATGTCTGAAACACACATACAAAAGAAATTCTTATTTTAAAAGCACTTACTATGTTGAATCCTATTGTTACAGCCAATCAATGTTATGGGTGTCTTGTTGGTGTTGGTTGAGTTATTGTGGTATGAATGTAGGTTTTTTTTATTGATGTGGAATTGTGTTGTCTTAAATCATTAATGTAATGATTCACTGTTCTAATTCTCACATTACTGTTATGACCCTCCCACTGTTATGTAACAGGATATGAGGTCAAGCGCAAACTGTTGTTCAGGCAGGACAGGTAGAAGAGCTTGGTATTTTACCACACTCATAACATGCTTACATAATCAAATCTTTATAAAACAGCAAACTTTTTTTGCCTACAAAGTAGGGCTGGGTGATATGGCCTAAAAATAATTTCGTGAGATTTTTAGGCTATATCGCGATACACGATATACATCGCGATATTTTGAAATCTCCTCTAAAACACTCCATAAATGATCGATTTATCCCTTTGATGTATACAGTAGTCACACCAGTATGATTCTAGTGCCTGCAACAGATGTATGTCTCCATTAAAAATTTCTTTTACATTTTGTATATATGCATTAGCGGTTTCTATTGGAGATATTTTACACTTTGAGGCAAAAAGGGGTATGTATCACTTTTTTTTGTCATATGGGATTGCTTTTGAAATGAAGCAGCCAGAGTAATTTGCTTCTGGGCTGGTTGCATTTGCGTTTTATTTGGTGTAGGTCGAGATGTCGACATGCGGAGTTTCAGGCATTGTTCGATCTGTAATGGGTGGCTTTTCAAATGGTGAAACAGATTTGTGGTACTGCTACCTTTTGCTGCAATACTTTTGCAGCATATTTTACAGATAACGGTTTTGTTCCTCATCATCTTGGTGAAACCCAAACCAAACAGACAACAGATCCAGTGCTGTTTTTCTTCTGAACCAATTCGTCCGCCTGCGTCTCGTTTCTTAACGCTTAATGCTAACTCATACATCGATACATCGAGTATATTCGAAATATCTCCCACCCCTACTACTAAGTTGCACAAAACAAAACAAATAAATAAGCATTAAACAACTGATTGAATGAGCAAACAAACCAAGCTTAAAGCCATTGTCGGCATCTACACCTATATTCCCCTGTAGGACACCACTACTAAGCTCAGTGAAACCAACAGTGTGCCACCTGTACCTACACACACACACACACACACACACAGTACAACTAAAACCATTTGAAAGATGTCTGATCAAATTAAGGATGACTGACAATGGTTGTATAGGGAACCAAAGAGAGTGAACCACAGAATCAAAAGACATGAATGAATCAATAAAGAAAACTTTTTCAAGAAAACAAACAAACTTAAGTAAAGAAGCTATATTAGTAACAAATTAAGCTGCAGTTGTGACAGTTAGATGGCTTATCAAAGCCATTGTTTAAACTTAAATATCTGAATTCTTTTTGCTAAGAAAAAACAACAACAACAAAAAAAAACTGTGTAAAGCCAATAATTTACTTGCATTTGTAATAGCTCATTATAGAAAAGAATAATTGAATTTACAGAGCCCTCCATAATTATTGGCACCCCTGGTTAAAATGTCTTAAAAACCTTAAAATAAATTCATTTTTTATTGCAGAAGCATAATCTCACTCTGAAAAAAATAGAAAAAAGCAACCTTCAACTCAAGTGGAGAAAACAAATCTGAATAAGAAATAATTATTTCCCATAAAATTACCTGTTCCACAATTACTGGCACCCCTAACAATTTCTTGGAAATAAATGTATTTGATCCATTTATGTCATTATGCAGGAAGTATCCAGGAACCTTTAATTAGTAATTCATCACGTCCTGTTTCCCTGGGGTATAAAAATGGTATTACACAGAGGCCTATTTCTCTTACTCATTCTTAAACATGGGAAAGACAAGAAAAAACACTACTCAAGTAAGGCAGATGTGTGTCGACCCTCATAAATCAGGTAATGGCTACAAGAAAATAGCCACTCACCTGCAGATGCCCTTGTCTACAGTAATCATCAAAAAGTTCAAAACATCTGGAAACTGTGACAAACAAGCCTGGAAGAGGACGCAAGTGTATCTTGCCACCACCCACAGTGAGAAGGATGGTAAGAGAAGTAAAAAGTTCTCCAAAGCTCACTGCAAGACAATTGAATCAAATGGTAGCTTCTTGGAGTTACTAGGTCTCCCAAACAACCATCAGGCGCTATCTACAGGCCAACAAGCTATTTGGGAAGCATGCACGGAGAAAGCCTTTTCTGAGTTATACTCATAAGCCTAAATGGGTGGAGTCTGCCATGCGGTACTGGGATTTTAACTGGGACCATGTACTTTGGTCAGATGAGACCAAGGGTCTGGCGTAACACCAAGGAGGAGTACGCAGAAAAATACCTCATGCCCACTGTTAAGTATGGGGGAGGATTGGTGATGCTGTGGGCCTGTTTCTCCTCCAAAGGATCTGGGAACCTTGAAAGGATACATGGGATCATGAACTCTTTGAAATATCAGAACATTTTGAATCTGGTGGCCTCTGCCCGAAAACTGAAGATAGGTTGTCACTGGGTCTTTCAGCAAGATAATGAACCCTAAACATGTGGCAAATCTACTCAAAAATGGTTCACAAGGCACAAAATCAAGCTCCTCTCGTGGTCATCTCAGTCCCCAAACCTCAACCCAATAGAAAACCTGTGGGGTGAGCTGAAGAGGAGAGTGCATAGGAGAAGACCCAGGACTCTGGACCATTTAGAGAGGTTGTGCAAAGAGGAATGGTCGAAGATCCCTCTTTCTGTATTCTCCCATCTTGTGGAGACAGGAGAAGATTAAATGCTGTCTTGTTGGCAAAAGGAGGTTGTACAAAGTACTAAAACCAGGGGTGCCAATAATTGTAGCACACATAATTTCATTCAAAAGATTTATTTCTTAATGTGTGATTTTTCCCACCAAATAAAGGCACTTGAACTAAAGCTTAGATTTTTCTTTTTTGGCATTGTTGTCCAAATATAAAAAAAAAAAAAAAAAGAATTTTTTAGAAAAAGAATTTATTAGAAGCCAAAGAACACTTCTTAACCAGGGGTGCCAATTATTATGGAGGGCGCTGTAGTTGTTCAGATCATTTGTATCCTCACCTAGTAACCAATAGAAATACATAAATATCCTAATGCACAAGAATAAACAAATGAAAATCTTTGATGCCCAGCTACACACATCCTTACCTTTAAGTCCAGTGCGAATTATAGTAGGAGTAAGATCATCATAATTGCACATCAAACTGATGTCTCCTGAGGTGAAACACACAGTGAGCAGAAGCTTCAGGCTGCGCACTGTGGCAGGAGAGAGAGAGAGAAAAAAAGGTAATAAATTACTTGTGAAAGTCTTTAAAAAGAAAAAGACTATCTAACAGTAATGAAGTCATTAGGTCATCATACATTTTACAGTGGTGCCAGGAGACAAGTGCTATTCTTTGCTTAGCACGAGACCTAAAAACAAGTTTGACTAAAACAACTAATAAGGTTGTTTTAAAGACTTTAAAAATTCACAAGACATTATGCAGAAGAGACTAAACACTATAATAATGTGCAAGTGAATGTAAATTAATAATAATAATTTCCAAATGCTACAATATGTGGTAGTATTTTAACAATAACTTACAACTCTGAAATGGGCTGATCTACAAATGGATGTGTTGTTACACTTCAAGTAATTGTTAGAGTAACTACGCTATTAAAACTAAACATTTAATAATTAAACAGATTTACAATATACATATACAATTTACAATATACCATATAAGCAATGGATGTCACATTCAAACAGTATGGCAACAATACTGTCCATGCTGGAGTGTGAAAAGAGAAAAACTTTGCAAATAGATTTAAATGCTTTATTTAAATTATTATTTAAAAAAAAATTATTATAATGTTCTAGGCTCATGCAGAGTGCTGGGTGGACACAAAAGCTGAGAGAACAAGTTTTTTTTTGCCTTATCAGAGTCTTTCTCTACTAAGGGGGAACAATGGGACACAACCAATCCTTAGAGGAGAATTACGCTGACATGTACGGCGGGGCTTAATGATAAACAAACTAGCAAGAATAACACAAAACCGAGTTAACTCCGGTACACACACAAGACTGGACTAAATAGACAGTAAGGTAGACAATAAGGCGATAAGCCAAGACTAGTAAACATTAGAACAAACACCACAAGAAAAGAAGAAGCTTATTACGCTTTATTAAGGTCTATCACCTTGGGAAGGTCATTGCCCACAAAATATAATACATAAATATGAAAAACAAAAGTTCAAAGGAATGATTAACTAATAAAATTAAATAGAAATTAAAATGATTACAATATTACAGATAATAGATAAAAGATAAAATAATTAAGATAAAAGAATTAAGAATTAAAGAAGGTATAATAAAAAATAAATAAAACTGGAAACTGAGAGAAAATAAATAAGAAAATAAGAATAAGTAAAAGATAAACATAGCTAATTTTACTCCAGAGTCTAGCATGATCTGTCCAAGTGGAAGCATGTATAAATTAAATAGGAGTGGCCTAAGAATCAAACCTTGTGGAACACCACAAGTCACTGGCACTCTTTCAGAAATCTTGTTTTGAATTTCAACAAAATAATTCCTGCCTTGCAGGTAAGAACTGAACCATTTTAGGACTGTTCCTGAGACGAACCCACTTCTCTAGTCTATCTCTAAGAATGTTGTGGTCTACAGTCTCAAAGGCTGCACTAGGGTCAAGCAGTACTAGAACAGTACTGAATCAGTGTTCAGACGAATGTCATTAATTACCTTAATTAGAGCAGTTTCAGTACTGTGAGTTGCTTTAAGATGATTTTCTCAATAATTTTCCCAATAAATGGTAGATTTGAGATGGGCCTGTACTTACTTAGCACAGTTGCCTCCAAATATTTCTTTTTTAACAGAGGCTTCACCACTGAAGTTTTCAGTGCATTAGGAAAAACACCCGATAAGAGTGAAGTGTTTACTATCTGAAGTATGTTATCTGCTATTGAGTGAAACGCATTCTTTAGGAAGGTAGTAGTTAGAGGGTCGAGGCTGCATGTGGATGATTTAAGGTCCCTCACTGTCTCAATTTACAATTCATTGTTAACAGTACTAAATTGTGGCATTTCCATGATCATTTTACATGGTGATGGACAAATCACAGCCTGAGTTGTGAGCAGAGACAGATTAATATCTTGTCTGATTTTGAGAATTTTGTCAATAAAGAAAGAAGCAAACTAATTACATTGTTTGTTTGATATTAGTTCAGGGAACATTTGTGTGTGCACATGGTTACTTTGGCAATCATTGAGAAGAGTAATTTGCTGTTGTTAATGTTATTGTTGATAATGTTGGAGTAAAAAGTTTGTCTTCATTTACATATGACTATATTGTAAGCATGCAGCATATCTGTATATTTCTTTGTGAATCCGAAGTTTTGTTTTACGCCCTCTGCGTTCAGCCTTCCTGCATTCTCTCTTTTGGGTTTGAACTGCAGTAGCATTTCTCCATGGTGCTCTGTAAATCATATAAACTTCATTTCACTTCTCAAATATCACTGTGTTTGTCCCCTATATGATATATTTAACTGAATTTTTTTATCCAAACATTCAATTATTTATAAAGGTAAATCAGGAAAATTAATAAGGGAAGGGTGCCCAGACTTTCGCATCCCACTGTACCTCCACCTTTACTGCTGGCTTGAGAGACATTTATGAATTTGAAGTTTGGCAGTGCTGACTCAATCAATACAGTTGTGGCAGTACATTCATTTAGCCACGTTTCAGTTAAAACATAAAATCAAGCCCATGGGTTATAATAAAACCATTAATTAAGTGTGATTTGTTTGTTAGTGACCTAATATTAAGAAGAGCTGACTTAATAACCGGTGTGCTCTGCATCAAAGACTGTGGCTCATATCTTACATATCTGTTTGTCACATTTGCATTGTTCTAGATGTACTCCCCGTTTTTCCTGTTTCTGAATGTGTCAGATAACAGGCATACTGGGTCCAAGCTTCTTTAGAAAACAAGTACCACTGACTTCATTGCTGTAACAGCAGAGACCCGGAGAATATCAGCGTGGCATACTACTTGAGCCTGAGGTGACCTCTTCCACCTCAGCAGATGATGGTGGGTGGGGGTCCTTTTGGCGATGGGACACAGAGCGTAGCTGCCTTTCTGGAGGTGGTTGGGGTGCCACAGGTGGTGCGGGAGCTTGCTGCTTCTTAGAGGATGGTCTGACGGATGGAGGTGGGGATGAGGCAGTAGATGGGGGGGGAGCCTGACGCTTCTTAGGGGAGGGTGTAAGGGATGGAGGTGGGGATGAAGCAGTATATGCGGGTGGAGAGGGAGTTGGGCAGATCCTACACTGAACCTGAGGATTGGCCAACAAGAAGAGTGACAACCTTGTCCCAGCCAACACCATCTTCTCCATTGTTTCTGGGAGGTTCAGGTGGGATGGGGGGGGGGGAGTGGAGATGGAGGAGAGTGAAGAGTCCTCATGAGGTTGTGGTGTTCCCATAAGATGATAGTCTCGACCATCGACATGGCTCTCATCCAAGGTCTGCAGCTCTGGTAGTGCGCCCGCAGTGAAGGATGGATGTTGTGGTTCTGGAACGATAACACCAGCTGGTGGAGATGAGTCCTTGGTTGATTGTGCCAGTATGTTATCACTTGTGGGGGTTAGAAGATAGCATACAGTGAAAATCAAGTTCTGTGTTAAGGTATGAACACCCCTCTTGTTTGTATGAAGTCCATCATATCTAAATAAATCCCTCTTTCCAAAAAAACAGGTTGAAGCTGTCAAAGTTCAAGTTGTTTGACCTGCAACTTTTGAGTAGCCAAGTGTTTAGTCCAAGTAGCCTTGAGCAAATTTGTTCTCCACGCTGGCAGAAGACCACTGATAAATGTTTGAACACCGAGCCTTCTAATTGTACTGAAGAGGTTGTTAAAGTCTCTTTTCAATACCTCTGACTCCTGCTTTCTTGTGTCATTTTTGCCAACATGCACAATAAGCCGTTTAACTGTTGAGTGGTCAGCCAGTAATTTTGGCAGTTTATAATTTAGCTCAGAGACTGTGATGTTTGGTTCACAGTGAACTATGAGTTTATGATGCCATTGATACAATGCCATTGATACAATCATTCCCAATTATGTCAGCTGTGTTCGCAGGCTGTGAGTCTGTAGCTCTGCTCGAGTGGTCCTGGCGCCAGGCATTTACTGTTTTTTCTGTGCTTCTGAGGTTCTGCAGTCCAAATCTATTCTGCAGATGAAGTGATCTATTGTGAGCAACAGTGTTAGCTTTAGCATGAGCATAGGTAGTGGAGGTTGAAGACAGTACTACAGAGCTGAGCATAGCACGCTGTTTGTGTTTGGTCCCAACCCGGACCCACTGGACGTTCCTGTCATCAGTACTCACGGTAGTGGCTCTGTCCATGTGTTCCATTATCCCAGCTCTGCGTGTCTCCACTGCTCCCTGCTCCACTAAGCCGCCAGTCGATACTCCACTGACTTCACTCCCACACTCTGGTGCTCCTTGTCCCGGAATGCCAACTTTTAAACTCGGACAACAAGCTCCAAAAACACATTTCCAGCACTGTCATTTTCTGTAGGAGAATGTAGCAATTCTGAAAGCATATGTGTCCTGAAACTTGTGGTGCCATTTTCTAACTTGTTTAAGAAATACGAAAATCACAAGAAAAAAGAAGAGCAACTGCTTTTGGCTTTGTAGTTCTTTCAAATAATCTCAGGTACCGTAACTTATAACTTTAGAAAATAAAAATAAAATAATAAAATAAGATAAAATGTAATCAGCAGATAAAGAAGAAGAGCTAAGCTTAGAAGCGCCCGAACAGCAAGGAAGCCGAATCGTAACACACGAGACACGCACGTGAAACTAAGAGAGGAAGCCAAGCAAAAAATCAATGTGTAATACAACAACCTTGCTAAAGAACACAAGGGGTACATGGCAGTAGGAGCTAAATGGCACAGAGGAGAACAATAGAATACAAAACAGATTTGGGGGAGGGAAGAAACAAAAACCAAACTAGAATACAGCGGGGGAATAAATTTGGGTAGTCAGGAGTCCAGGGAAACCGTAGAGCAGAGGAAAAGCTACTATACACAAGTACACAAACAATGACAGACAAGGACAGGGTGAAATGAGGGGTTTAAATGTATGGTAAAGTGAAGACAGAAACAAGACACTAGAAACTCGTGACTAGAACAAGGGGCTGAACTGAGGTGGGGAAAAGGTAAACACAGAACGGAAAAACACGACAGAAGGGGAAAGCAAGGATGTGATAGACAGCGGGGGCAACTAGCTAAAACCTTGATCTGTGTTAATGGTTCATTAGAAACCAAAATGTTAATGATTTCCATGACCTTTAACAAAACCCATCAATGTACTACATCACATTCATCCCATAGCTACTTCATGTTTACATCAAAACATGAATGTACATGTTGGCTGCAAAGATTGTTTTCACACACACAGGACAAAAATAGGTTCAACTTTAACATCAGTGACAACTTTAGTGATTGGCATACACAGATTACATTAAACTGTGGAGTGAATTAAAGAGAGGATGACAAAGGAGCACAGTAGACTGATAAACAGTGCAGTTGTCTTCTACAAAACCTAACAAATCAGGGTTGTGAAATCACTGTGTAATCATCCTGGGGGTGGTAGATGGTGCTGTCCTGCAAATACCAGGAGAGTTCACCAGGATGCAAGCTAGAAAGGACTGACAATCTGGGACAGGGTTGTCTTCATTTCACAAGGATGCTAAGATCGTTTGGCATCTGTGGTACTCTGCCACCAAACACAGTTGATGGTGGCAAGTACCACCTTAATTAAAGTTAGCTGATCAGCAGCATCATCACTGTAGAAGATTAACAGAATAGCTGGTGCAGTCCTATGGGCCAGTGTCAGAGCAGCTAGGTAAATTGAATAATTTAGATTAGTTTTGCCAGCAAGCCAGCCAGAAAATAAACAGAAATTTGGCTAAGATGAGGTAAGAAATCTGGATACATACCTTGCAAAGATGTACAGTCTTCTGAGTCTGTGTCACTCTCACTGCTGTCCTCCATTATGAAGTTGGGATAGCTCCACGCCATGCTTACGATGCCCTTTGCCTCATGCAGTAGTAGATGTGCCATCATCCGCCCGTGACAGTCCATTACTATGACTTGTCCATCAGCTGTGCCAAACAATACCTGGAAAATCCACAGAAATGGATATGAAAAAGAGATAAAGTGGCAGTGTTGGTGTTTTTTAGCATACTAACTATGTAAGATTTCTTGATTAAAATTGAAAGAAGTCAAAGATCTGCTAAAATATTGTGTCCTTCTAATGATTCAAGTAATTTTGGAAAGGATAAAATATCCATTCATTCAAAAAACAAGCAAAAAAAACGAAACAAAATTAACCAGACACAAGCATGACAACACAGTGGAGGGAGAGTATACAGAGTACAGTGCATGCATTGAGTTGATGGACTGCAGATTTATAGCAGATGAGCTGAGGAATGATAATAGCTGATCTGAGCTTATGTTTCTTAAGGTTGCAATGTGGCTATTGACTCATATACACTACCTAGGTTGTTATATTTTGTTTTTGTTTATACAAAAACAGCAAATATATTGTATTGGCATAGCTTACCTCTGGGAAAAGTGTAAAGTAAAAACAAATCACAAAACGTACTACCTTTATGTGTCCGTACTAAAGTAAAAGTAAAATTTACTTATATAGCGCTTTTTACAACACATATTGTCACAAAGCAGCTTTACAAGCACATGGGATCCCTAATGAGCAAGCTGCTCATTGTTGAGCCTCAGGTAGGAGTCGGCATCGGCACGTCTGCTGGTGGCATTGCCACATTCTCCCACGGCATCGGCACATCCACTGACAAGCCAGACCATCTTCTATGTGCTTTTATGGAATTATCTTTGTAGAAGCATGTAACCAGGATACAAAATACAGGTAAACATAAATGTAAACATCCATATATAGCACACGTGCCAGTGATTAGCATGTGGCTACGGCAGGCTTATCTACAGCAGCATAAAGCATAAAGTAAAGGGATGGGCCTGGAGGAGACGACAGTCATGAGGGCTCACTGAGCCATTGCTTTACACCAAAATCATTATCACAACTAGACTGAACACATGACATGGCTGGATGACAGTATCAACATCTCAGATTGCCAGAAGACTCAATGACTGGGGGCCCCCGAGCTCCAAATCTTCATACCAATTTGTCCTTGTACATAATGAATGCTCTGAACGCATAAAAGGAAAATGTGGTGTCCAACAAGGATCTGTATTGGGCCCCACATTATTTTCATTATATACAGTATGCTACCATACCATTCGTAGGCATGGTATTAGCTTCCATTGCTATGCAGATGAAACTACTAAACGAGGTACTAATTCATTTTCAATATCTTAAAAAACTTCTATAAACGGATATAATTTCGGATATATTTACACATACCTCCGATACCAGCAACCTCCACGAGCCATTGGAAGACCTTTTCCACCTTCAAAAACATCGACGTACAACATAACCGAAGCCAATTAATTATTTAAACATGTCTGAGTCACTTGTTGCTTGTGTTGAGTGTGGCATGTATAGTTACCCTTCGTCCGTCAGGAGTGGTAATTTTGTATGTGAAAAGTGTAGTTTAATCATTAGCCTTACGGAGATTTCCCCCCGTTTAGAGGAGCGCATCCGGGCTCTAGAAAGTCCTAGAGAGCATCTAGCATAGCTGGCCCGGTTGCCACAGCTGTAGTTCGTGAGCCCCCAGCTCCGGCATTAGTGCCCTCGCAGCGGGGCGAATGGGTGACGTCTCAGCAGCTGAGCACTGTTCAGATCAGGTTCATGTGTCAAACAGGTTTGCCCCACTCAGCGATACACCGGCTGAGAGCCCTGTTAAAAGAGCTCTGGTTATAAGAGATTCACAGCTACAACACGTGAATGCAGCTACCCCTTTAGAGACACCAGCAGCCATAGTCAAATGTATCCTGGGGGCTAGAGCGCCTGACATCAGGGCTAACCTAAAGGTGCTGGCTAAACGTAAATACTCCAAGATAGTTATACACGTTGGCACCAATGATGTGGGGTTGAGACTATCAGAGATTACTAAAGATAACGTTAAAGAGGTGTGTGAGTTAGCGGGGACGATGTCAGTCGCTGTAATATGCTCTTGCCCCATTCCAGTTCGGCGTGGCGCTGAAACTTACAGCAGGTTATGGGCACTACACTGCTGGATGTCTAAATGGTGCTCAGAAAACAAAGTGGGTTATATTGACAACTGGACACGTTTTTGTGGCCAGGCCTGGCCTTTTGAAGCAGGACGGCATTCACCCCTCTTGGGAGGGTGCTGCTCTCGTATCTAGGAGTATATCCGCTAGGCGTAATAGTGGTACTGTAGGAGTAGTTAATGGGGACTGACAAACCAGACCAAGGCCAGGCAGCAGACACACAGGCTAAACCGACTGTCTGCGAGCTGTGAGGAGATGTCACCTAGGTCACAATGGATTGAAACTGTGTCTGTTCCTCGAGTATCAAAAAACAGTTCTCGTAAAATTTGTAGATAAAATTTGATATATGTTAAATTCAATAACGCTGTCGCTGAGAATCATTTAAATTAGGATTGCTAAATATAAGATCCCTGTCATCTAAAGCAGTGCTTGTTAATGAAATGATTACCGATCATAATCTAAGCATGCTTTGCTTGACTGAAACCTGGACTCGGCCAGACGACTATATGGCCCTAAACGAAGCGTCTGCCTCCGGCTATAGATACGGTCATAACCCCCGTCCAAATGGTCGCGGAGGTGGTGTTGCCACACTATATGACTCAGATATAGGTGTCTCTCAAAGATCAGGCTTCAAGTTTAATTCTTTTGAAAATCTCATTCTCACTGTGTCAAATTTATCATCAACCAACAAAGAGAAACATTCGTTTATGTTAATTACTATTTACCGCCCCCCTGGTTCATACACTGAGTTTTTGCAGGAGTTTTCGGATTTCCTGTCTCTTATAGTGATATCGGCTGATAAGGTGATTATAGTTGGCGATTTTAACATCCACTTTGAAAATGTGCATGACTCTTTTAGAATAAACTTTCAAGCAATTCTTGATTTAATGGGTATCACTCAGAATGTGGTGGGTCCTACGCATAATTGTAGTCATACATTAGACTTGGTATTATCGTTTGGAATAGACATATCCAATTTAGCAGTACATCCTCAGAGTGAGGCCGTTTCTGACCACAGCCTCATAACATACGAGTTGCGTTTGAACGTCGGTATTCATCGGCAGCCCCGCTACCAAACTAAACGAATTATTACATCTAGTACAATAGCTGCGCTCATTGATACTTTACCGGATCTGACAAACAGGGATCCACCTGTAGCTCCGGAAGGGATATAGATTATGTAGATTATCATGGAAAAGCAGCCTTATTGAATATAAGCATGCCCTCCATACGGCATTTTTCTTTAATAGAAAAACAAAAACAATCCAAGACTCCTATTTAAAACTGTATCTAGCCTAACTAGAAATCATGACCAAATTGAATCCCAAATCCCACAGGAGTGCAGCAGTAACAGTTTTATGAAGTTCTTTATTGATAAGATTGATAAAATTATGGAAAAAATTAGTCATGCTATTTCAGACCCTGTCAACCTGCAAATGCACTCTGACAGCTGTCTAGTAAGTCCTGTTGCTTTTTTGAAGTTTTTTTCCCCAATTGGTCATGAGGAGCTTATTTCATTGGTAAAATCTGACAAACCCTCCACATGCATTCTAGATGCTGTACCATCTCATCTACTCAAAGAATTACTGCACAGTAATGTAGAACCCTTGATTACTATAATTAACTATTCTCTGAGCCTAGACTACATCCCCAAATCACTTAAACTTGCAGTAATCAAGCCACGAATTAAAAAACCTGGTCTTAACCCCCAGGAACTGTCCAACTATAGGCCAATCTCTAATCTGTCATTTATTTCGAAAATTCTAGAGAAAGTAGTTTCTTTGCAACTCTCTTCTTTCTTACAGACAGAACATGTCCTAGAGCTATTTAAGTCTGGATTTTGACCCCACCACAGCACTGAAACTGCGCTGACTAAAGTAGTAAACGATCTCTTAATATCCTCTGATAAAGGACACATTTCTTTTCTTATACTTTTAGACCTTAGTGCTGCTATTGACACAATTGATCACAACATTCTACTGAATGGGCTGGACACACTCATTGACATAAGAGGTCAAGCAATCCCCTGGTTCAGATCCTACCTGACAGACCGTTACCAGTTTGTACTTGTAAATAACAATTGTTCAGAATGTACAAAAGTAAAATATGGTGTTCCTCAAGGATCTGTATTGGGCCCCATATTATTCTCATTGTATGTACTACCGCTGGGCACAATCATTCGTAGGCATGGTATTAACTGCCATTGCTACGCAGATGATACTCAGTTGTATATATCCTCTAATCCGGATGATGTCAATACTACTCCCAAAATTAAGAACTGCGTCCAGAACATAAAAAACTGGATGGCGTCTAATTTTCTTCTTCTAAATTCCGACTGAGGTGTTGCTTTTTGGACCAAAAGCTGCTAGAAGCAATTGGTCTGATAGCCCTCTCACCCTAGATTGGTTTTCAGATACACCTAAATCTTCTGCAAAAAGCTTAGGTGTCACTATTGATTCGGATCTTTCATTTGATACACATATATGCAATGTCACTAGGGCTGCCTTTTTACATTTACGTAATATCACCAAGCTGATACATTTACTTTGATTAGCTGATGCGGAGAAGCTGGTCCATGCATTTGTGTCGTCAAGATTGGACTACTGTAATGGTCTTCTAATTGGATGCTCTAAACAGTCCCTAAAGAAACTCCAACTTGTACAGAATGCTGAAGCTAGAGTCCTAACTAGGGCTAGAAAATTCGAATATATTAGTCCTACTCTCTCTGCATTACACTGGCTTCCGGTTAAATATCGGATTGATTTTAAAATTCTTCTGCTGACCTATAAGGCATTAAACAGTCTTGCTCCACAATATGTAAGTGAACTCATTGCATACTATAACCCATCCCGCCTTCTGCAGTCCCAAAATGCAGGATTTATCTTAGTTCCAAAAATTAGTAAGACTACAGCCGGAGGCAGAGCTTTCTCCTTTAAAGCCCCTCAGTTATGGAATAGCCTTCCAGCTCAAATCCAAGATTCTGACACAGTTCCAATATTTAAATCTAGACTCAAGACTCACCTATTTAATCAAAGCTTCAGTTAGTATTCTACTTGTGAAGGTGTGGAGCTTGGGGGCCTCCAGTCATTAAGCTTTCTGGTAATCCGAGATGTTGATGCTGTCATCCAGCTATGTCATGTCTTGTTGTGACAATGACTTGGGTGGAAAGCAATGTCTCAGTAAGCCCTCTTGACTGTGGCCACCCCCAGACCCCTGCCTTTAGTTATGCTGCTATAGATAAGCCTGCCGGAGCCACATGCTAATCACTGGCATGTGTCCTAAGTATGTCTGTTAAATCGATGGTTGTCTAAATTGATGTTCCCATACTCAACCTGTATTTTATATCTTGGTTGCATGCTTCTACAAAAGACAACGCCATACAAGCACCTAGGAGATGGTCTGACTTGCCAGTGGATGTGCCGATGCCGTGGTTGGATGTGTCATTGCCGCAAGAGGACGCGCTGATGCCAACTCCTACCTCGGCCTGGAATTAGAACTATAACTATAACTATATTTCACCTATAAATGCGGACTTCTGCAAGCGGGCTGCCCAATGGAGGATGGGTTCCCTTTTGAGTCTTGGTCCTCCCAAGGTTTCTTCCTACATTCCTGCCATCTCAGGGAGTTTTTCCTTGCCACTGTCGCCTTTGGCTTGCTCATTAGGGATCTGGACCCATACGATTGTAAAGCTGCTTTGTGACAACGCGTGTTGTAAAAAGCACTATATAAATAAATTTGACTTTGACTTCTTCTAATCCAGACAATGCCAACACTACTCCTATCACTAAAGCTGACTTTTTCCATTTACGTAATATCGCCAAGCTGAGACATTTACTTTCATCAGATGCAGAGAAACTGGTCATTACCTTTGTCTAGTCAGGATTGGATTACGGTAATGGTCTTTTAATTGGATGCTCTAAAATTCCCTAAAGAAACTTCAACTCGCACAGAATATTGGGTATTCACCCAGTCATAGGGTCTTCAGGTAATCTGAGATGTCATGCAGCCATGTCATGCATTCACTCTAGAGTTGGGTGGAAAGCAATGGCTCAGTGAGTCCTCATGACTGTGGTCACCTCCAGGCCCTCCCTTTATTTATGCTGCTATAGATAAGCCAGCTGGAGCCACATGCTAATCACTGGCACGTGTACTATATATTTAGATGTTTAATTTGATGTTTACATATTTAACTTGCATTTTGTTTACTGCTTACATGTTAGAAGATAGAACATGCTATGGCTTGTCAGTGGACACACTGATGCCACCAGCATACGTGCTGAGGCTGTCACCTACCTGAGGCCCAACAATCACATTGGATGGACTTGTACACTGGTATTCAGGAACACTACCTGCTGGTCATCAGGGGTCCATATCCCACAAGTTATCTGACTCTCCAGATTAATCTCAGAAGACCAGTGTCGCTGACCACTGACAGAGCCCACCAGCACAAAACCATCACGGTAGGAGATCAGTGCCTGTGTGCCATTGTGAGACCACGTGAAGTCACTGACCTGCATAAATAAGTCAGTCAGTGTAATTCAGTAACTCTACAGTGAAACTCCTTAAATCAGCAAACACTGTAGTGCTTCCTTGCACTTTACTTATAGGACAGGTTATTAAGCAATCTAATTCTTTACCTGTAGCCAATAGGCTGTGACACCTTTTACAGTCAATTCTAATTCATACACATTCTTAGCATTAATGCCACTAAATTTATACCCACAAGTTAGCTAATGGTAACATTGTGTACAAGATAGAATGAAATACATCATATTTCCAGTATTTCCTTAATAAAAAAAAACTGTTCTGAAAAATGTCACCTGCAATTTATTCTCAGAATTACAGTGGTGCCCAAAACATCAGGTTTACATTTTACAGTTGAATTCAAAAGGTACTTATTTTAGTGTATATATACACTAGTGTATTTCTGCAATGCCAACATTTAAGACTTCACCAGTTTTACCTGTGTTCCCCGGTCATTTACCAGCTCGATAGACCAGCGGCCCTCATATTGAATCCATACAAAAATCCCCCCATCTGCATCACAGGTGGCCAGCTTCTGAAAAGGCTCATTCCATCGCACCAAAACCACCTGCAGTAAAGAACAACTCAGGTCAAACTACTACATTTTTCAACTACTATTTTGTAGTACACTTGTGCAGTATAAAAAAAAAGTTTTTGTATTAATTGGCTCTGTGCTGCATTCTTAATGTCACATTTATTGTTATGACATGTTATATTATTATTATTATTATTATATATTATAGCACACATTTTTTAATTAAAAATCTGTCCATTAGTAATTGGACAAATTAACATCAGTTCTTTTTTCTTCTTGCTTAATTCAGGGGCTTATGGTCTTAAATCTTTTCTTTGGTATGTGAAGTCCTCACTCGAGATTAGATCAGTCTGCCAGTCTGAAAACATACACTTTTCGTCCCAGGAAAATCTTCATAGTTACTATATTGTTTAACTGCAAAGTGAAGCATCATTTTTTTTATCAGCATGAAGCTTTTCCACTGGCAGTTATATCCAAACCACCATATTTGGCAAACCAAGAGATTTAATTAATGTTAATGTAATCTTTAAAAAAACAAAACAAAACAAACAAACAAAAAAAACAGATGGTTTAAAAGAGATGGCACAATTAAAAAAACAAAAAAATACTGAACTTATATCCTGAGAGCTATGCGTTGAATAGATACTCTGGAAATGTAGAAAAGAAGAAGAAAAAGTCTATACAACTATCCTCTGCTCTATAGTCAGAATGCAAACATTTTAGCACTGTCTGGCTGTATTCAACACACAGGAACCTTTTCTACAACAAGGTGGTCCTCCCTGCCTGTCAATCATTGTGCATGCATACTTAATATACCAAAGGACATGCCAAGTGCTCATTGTTCATGTCTTTGGGGCTTTGGACAAAGATTTCAAAAGGGTGCAGAGATATATGGCTGGAGCTGGGGTGTTTTGGTGGTCAGGTCTGGTGAAAGTTGACATGAACTATAACAATCAACAGCAATCAAAACTTTGATTAAAATAAGGCATTTCACTTATAGAGTGAAACAAACAAACCACACCAAAAATAAGGAAATAAAATTAAACAAAAGACAAAAGCATCACAAGGTATAAGGATAAGGAGGTGAGGTGAATATTAGACCTTTTGTTATGGGGGGTGAGGGGGCCTAGACTAGGACCAGAAGTTCTGATAAAGGGGTCAATTACTTACCTTATGGTGCCAGCATTTTAGAAGCAAAAGTAAACATTGCATATCAACATTCATCTATCTGTCTCTGCTCTAATGTGTCCTCAAATTCTGAGTCAGTATCTCCAACTGACCATTATTCCTGTGTTATGTTCCTGCGTTGTCATCTTTTCTCTTAATTTTTTAGAAAGAACTATTGAGCAAAAAACAAGTGTCAATCTACAATGGGAGTTATGCCTTACCATATAGCCAGTTATCTAGCTAGCTATTTACATGCAGCTAGCTATAAAATACTTCATATGCAACATATTCTAAAAATTGCTAGCCTAGATGACTACGTGTTGCCAACTCCTCACTAAGGAAAGTAGCTATTGACTGTCCTAAAAGTAGCCGAAAGTCACTAAATGATGTAACCCCCCTAAAAAGAGTAGCTAGAGGGGTATGAATACTCGCTAAATATAGCGACAAAGTTGCTAAGTTGGCAATACTAGTGCCACTTTTTCGCCATCCATATAAATGATGCATCTCATGCCAAGCCTCATTTAGGGGGGCCTTAGGGGGGTCCGAGAATGCTGTGACAGGGGGACTGCACACCCCTCCCCCAGGAACAGCCACTGGTTTTAGAATCTCGTATATGAATATTATGGAAAAATCAAGTAGCCTTAACAACCACTCATAAGAAATTAAAACCACATGAATACAAATATGATATTTGATATTACAAATACTAATGACAAGAACCCAATATCTATATTTTAATATTCAGATTTAGTTTGTGCACAAACTATTAACTAACAGATATTCATATTACATTTCTGAACATATTCATAAATCTTTCTCTCTGAGTTACAATCTTGATACAACAACCATCTTCAGCTGGTAATTGGCTAGACATCTCATTCTCTGAAGTCAGCACCATGTTTCTTTATATAGCTACCATGCTTTCGCAAAAAAGATTAAAAGCAAAATCAGTATTTAATGAAAATAGATAGGTATTTTAGATGTTTTTTTACAAATGAAAGGAGGTAAAAGTGTTTTCAGAAATGTTCACAAATTCTAATAGAAAAAAACAAATCAGAAACAATACCTGGTGTTTTGATACTGTTAGCTTTCTAAGAATTGGTTATGATCCTTAGGGATATAAATTGGCCATAGTTTAAAAATATGCTCTTATATATTTTTATAAATAAAAAGTGTTCAGAGCCACAGGAGATGTGGTGAATGATTTTGTCAGTTTTTTCAAAGCTTTATTTCAACACACTTGTGTTGTGTGCCTTGTGTTCAACCATTTAAATATGTTAAATGAAATTTATCAAAATGCAGGCTCTAATTGGTGTTCTTCAGTTTGAAAATGCATCATTATTGCATTATCAATATCCTTTATTTCTGCTATTTCTTTTCAATTCAAATGTTGCAAGCAATGCCTGTGAAATGTAGTTGAATGAAAGTAAAACATTCCCCAAAATAGAAACACCTCAATCTTAAAATACTTGAAGATTGTACTAGAGCACAGTAACAATACAGGTCCTTCTAAAAAAATTTGCATATTGTGATAAAGTTAAATTATTTTCTGTAATGTACTGATAAACATTAGACTTTCATATATGTTAGATTCATTACACACAACTGAAGTAGTTCAAGCCTTTTAGTGCTGTAATATTGATGATTTTGGCAAAAAAGTAAAGAAAAAACTAAAATCCCTATCTCAAAAAATTAGCATATTTCATCCGACCAATAAAAGAAAAGTGTTTTAGAGAACCTTTTCATGATATGCTAATTTTGTGAGATAGGAATTTTGGGTTTTAATGAGCTGTATGCCAAAATCATCCGTATTAAAACAATAAAACACCTGAAATAATTCAGTTGGTGTGCAATGAATCTAAAACATATGAAAGTTTAATTTTTATCAGTACATTACAGAAAATAATGAACTTTATCACAATATGCTAATTTTTTGAGAAGGACCTGTACATGTACTCTGTTTCTGCCCATCGATGATCGCAGTAAATATAGGGGGAACAAACAGATCAAAAAAACAGCTGCTGCAAAAGAAATTGTTTTCAAGACCAAACATATTGCAGAAAAGTATAAACAGAGCCAACACAGCTATAGGAGGAAACATAGTAGACTAGTGCATTCACAACTAGTATTAGGGTGTAGTCCATAGTGTAGTACTAGATTTGAGTATTGACACGAGGGAAGCAGTGTACACTGATAGGTAATCCTTATAAGTACAGATAAATGTTTTATTGACTATTATGGCTGCATTTAGCATTCTTCACATTACTTCATATTAGCAGTGTCATGCAGGTCTCCCCTTATAAAAAACAGTTCTATTTTGTGATTTCTCACCTCACTGTTATGTCCTCTCAGATTGAAGTTGATGCGCTGTGGAGTGATACAGTCCCTCCTGCAGTGACTAGAGGTGAAGGTTACCCCCACCACCCCTTTACCATTTCCAGTAGCCAGCCAACCTTCTTCATAGTACCTCGTCCTACAGACTGGCTTCTCTTTCTCATGCTTAGGCACACAGCCCTTCCATGACAAGCAAAGGATGCTGGAGTCACTATACAGAACAGGGCCATGCTCGACTGCTGCAAACATTCCTGCTTAGGCTTCTAAAAAAGTCAGTTGAAAGTTAGATCCACACTTTGAGCCTTTAGAGATCAATATATGAGATCTCTGAGACTCTAATTAAGTAAGATCTTCACATCAAGACCAACGTAACAGTTCCCTTGCATTTGTGGACTGCAGAAGATAAGACCAGGATCCGGGTCCCTAACAATACATAAAACAAGAAATAACAATTGTACATTATAAAAGCAAACAAATACTTTCACACTCTGTTCTACATCTCCAAAGCCGTGAAATCGATAGCTTTCAGAGCAATGAATAAAGGTGTGGCCTAGCCTATGCAGAATATTTTTCTCATATTGTGAGACACATGCCTATGGAATAAAGTCTCATCTAGTTCAGTTTAAACTCTGTTGGTGGAACTGAAATTTTGTTTTCAGCTTTATTTTGCTTGTGTATGTATTTCATGATGCAACAAGGCAGGTGTGTGACTAAAAAGCCCAGAGAGGACAATATAGCTGTGGATCACATCATCAACAAGGATGTCTCAATTCATAAAACCATTCAACACTGATTCTTCAGTAGAGTAAAATATTGTTCCAACTCTGCAAAACATTGGTCAATGGGTAGGTAAAGATGCTAATTAAGTTGATCATTATGTTATGTAATTATCAGGTGCATAGCTGTTTATGGTTTGGTAATGTTCATTTGGTAATAAGCACATAGAGGTTCACTTTTTGCCCATGAACGGCATTAACTACAATAATGGCAGATACTGTGTTATAGTCAGAAAGTAAACTAAAGCTAATTTTATAGAGCAGTTTCCTAGGAGGGGGGAGGCATGGTGCTTAGCACTGTCGCCTCACAGCAAGGCGGTCTGGGTTCGACTCTCGGTCTGGGCTGCTCTGTGTGGAGTTTGCATGTTCTCCTTGTCCCTGCATGGGTTTTCTCCAGGTCCTCTGGTTTCCTCCCACAGTCCAAAGACATGCATGTTTGGTTGATTGGTCACTCTAGAGTGCCCATAGGTGTGAGTTTGTGTTGGCCATGTGGTGAACCGGCGACCTGCCCATGGTGTACCCTGCCTTCACCCGGAGATGCTGGGATTGGCTCCAGCCCACCGTGACCCCAACTAGCGGGATTAAGCAGTATGGATAATGAATGATTAATGAATGAGTTTCCTAGGAGGGATGACACTGCTCACCACACCCAATCGAACACAAAGAAAATGACTTATGTGAACAGGAATTATTGGGGACATGTGCCCAAAATGACACCCATGTTAAAGAGCTGATTTAATTAATGGATGCAATTGATGAAGCATTCAAATGGAAAATGGTGAAATATGCTGATTGAGGTGACAGAACGTGCGTGGCAGGTTTATATTAGGTCCCCAAAACTGAATCCTGAAACTCGCAGACGAAACATTTTGTTGAAATGACGGAAAATAAGATGCGTGCGTTGGATTTCTCCATATTCTACTTGATTTCTTTTATTTTCTTGTCTTCATTCCATTTCTTATTCTGTTTCTATTAAGATATGCAAGTATGTCGATACTTTTAAGAGCTTTTAAAGTGGCGAATGCCTAGCAAACGTAACACGTCAAATATTAAACTCAAATTATTTCGGTGGAGACGACACGCACTAGGATCACAATTTTATCCGAGCTTTAACCGTTTTGTGGTGCATTGATTTATACTGATAACTGTTTAACTGTATAGCAAAATTACATATGAGCCCTAAAGGGTTGACATCTAGTGGGAAGTCCTTCAAACTTTGTAAAGTGACTCACTGTGTTACCGGTTATTTACCTAGCAACATTACTCAAAAGTCGAAATGGCACAATATGAGCTAGCTAAGAACTACGAATATGAAACGAATATGAGCAAGCTATGTGGGTTTACAAAATACAAGTTATTAAAATATGAGCGTGCATGAAATATATAGTATGTGCATATACTCCAGCTCTACCTGAATATTTTGGGTTGAATCTGGTCCAGCTTTCGTTTACTGTTCAAATAGGGTGGCGATTTTTAAAATCGTCATCTCAGGGCACAATGATATATACAAGAGTCGTTAAACAATAACGTATCCATGTTTCATCCAGTGGTCATTGTTTCGTTCCAAATATAATTGGACAGGGGCTGTCATTGTAGTTACTTACGGACCGTCCTTCTATTTAACAAACATGACATGGACGGAAAACCTAAACTGTGATTAAATATGTAAAATGCATTCACCTGTAATCCAGGCAAGGAGTAATTATCCCCGTGAAGAAAAAAATATATCCACTTACAGGGCGAACTTCCACGTCGGAGCAGACGATGAATGATTATTCGCATCAACATGGATTCGATTTAAAGGTGGAACCCAAGCAACATTTAAAATATTTTCTGTTTAAATATATTCAGATTCCGAAAGAGCAGCGATAAAATAAACATTTGAGCTCTAACTAGAACTGCTCGTTCAAGTGGATAGTCCCCACATTAGCCAACAGCAACATAGGTACTCAATGCTAACTAACCAGCTAACTAATTGATTAACGTTGAAATAGAAACGTTAAGTGCATTTAGTCTAGCTCGCTTACTTGAGAACCCAGTAATCGACAACGACGGTATGGGAGGTAGCTAGTAGCTTAGCTACCTAAATTACAGCAAAATAAAAAAACATGATGCCATCAAGCATTTTATGTATTATATAGCTAGCTGACTAAATGTAGCTATATTGCTACCGTCAGTTTAAATCTGTATCACGATAAGATATTTATAATCAAACCACAAGCACTTGAGCTTCTCGAGTATCCAAGCTTGCTTGCTTGCTATCTAAATTATATTAATCTTGTTTAAGTCAAAACACCCTATCTATAATAGATGGGTACCTAACAATCTAACAACTGTTTACTCAACTCAGAGAAGAGGTTGTGTAAATGAACACTTGCTTCAAAGCTTGCAATTTTAAATGTGGTATATTCCCAAAACAAAAACATATTCATTGAAACCGTCGACAACCAAAGAAACGTATTTGCAACCTAGCTTCTTTATACAATTGATTAGTTTGAAGCCAAACTCGGTTGCTCTGTTTTATGTTGATAAGTTAGCTGTTGCTCAAATGGTGCAGTAATTTACCTAGCCGGATTAGTTAACTAGCTATCCAACAAAATACTTAAGTAATGCTAACTAACTTGAAAGCAAAGAGCAAAACGAAGAGTATGCATTTTACCAAAATTAAAACGTCCCCCTTGCAATATACTTGCAAACAAAAGAACTAAATCTTAGAAAATCACAAAATTCACGACCTGTTTTGGTCCAGCTAGCGTTAGCTATGTCTACATTTCTGTTGATCCCATTGCATTTCCGAACAAGAAGCTAACATATGCTGTAACACTTGGCAACAAGAGCGAGGTAAATTCTGTCAAAATAAAAGTCTCTACTCAAATTTAATTTAATCATTCCTGACGATTTATTTTATTATCCTCCTGAAAAAATAAAATTTGAGAATTTCAGTAATTTATATAAAATAAGTAATTGAGAATCAGAACTACAGAAAATTGTGTAATGCACTCGAACATACTTACATAATGATACTTAGGCATATAAACTTATGTAAATTATATATTGCAAAAGTATTATGAAACTACTAATACTGGCCACCGTATATATAAAAAAATTCAAGAATTTGTTACATTACATATATGCCGTATACTTTCTGTGTGTGGGGCGCCGGACTAATGTTCTGTGTAGGTCCTTAAACTGTTGGCAAACAGGTGATCTGGATAAGCTAATTGGTTGCCTTAAAGTTTGCAGCGAGGTGCCGCTCGGACACACCTACTTTTATTAGTCGCCATCAGTATTTCTCTTATGTGATTGGATTATCCTTGATGATTTCTTGAGACTCTACTCACCTACATGAGATTGTAAACAACACACGATTGGTTGCTTGCTGAAGAAGCGACCAACCAGAGAGTGCTGCTTTGGTATCCCAGCGCCTGATTGGCTCAGTACAGTGGCGCGTTCCGATAGCACATATACGTCTCCAAGACGTCTGTTGGATGTAACACAGTTCGTCTGGAATACGTCTTTAATAGAGCGTGTGCTCATCGGCAATATGTCTCTGGTGGATGTGAAAGACCGCTGCATTCCAGACCTATCTGGCTGCGTCATAATCAAGCCAGCGTCTCGGAGACGCTTATGAGATATCTCCTAGACTATTTAATAGAGTGTTTATTCATCTGCAGTACGTCTTTTAAACGTCAGGTTTGGATGCCAAAATGACGTTCATATGATGCATTGCAGACTTATATGTACAGCGTAGCTAAAATGCAGCATCTGAACGTAACTGAATGTGTGGCATTTAGAATCAAATCTTCTTAGATTAAATTACATTTAATGTAATGCATTAAATACATACATTTAATGTAATTACATTTAATGCTAGATTTTATATTCTTCTTCCTCCCCAAGTTAAAGATATAAAATATACAAGCAGATAGATCGTATGAGCCATTAAGCCTAAAGACTCAAAACGGAAATCTACACTGGAAAAATTGTGTAGAAATTATGCTATATTATTTTATGTGATTAATTAATATTATTATTAATATTAATATTATTGCCCTAAAACAAAGTTAAGTGATAGGCATTTCCCTTTCCCATGTTTATTTAACAGGAATCTAACAAATGTGGAATTAACCAATTTAAAAAAGAAAAAAAGATTTGCGTCTTGCTGGTGCCAGGCGGAGGTAATCCTTTAGGCATTTTTCAGCCTCTGCTTCCATGGGAGCTGGTACCGCTGGGTTCTTCACTGCGGCAGCTGTGTGTCAAAATGTAGAATATTATTACTATTCTTCTTATTAAAGAGGCATAAGGACTACACATATATCAGCTGTATAACACTGAATAAATGAAATTGCATGTAAGAAATAAATCATCTAACGTATCTGTTATTAGGCTAGGTTTAAGGTATTAGGCTACAGGCATAGTAATTCATTGGAGGGGGACTAGTATTTTCTTGTAAGCCCATGGACCAAATGTATTCCTGCTGACGCTGCTGCAGAGTATTTTTTGCTATTCTTTTTCTATCTGTTTAATTACATCTGATACATCTACAAATATTTTGTGGACTTTGTGGACATATTTACACTTAACTCCGGCTACAACAACCTCCACAAGCCATCGAAAGACATTCAAGTTCATCTTAACCGAAGCTAAGTATCTTTAGTATTTCACCATGTCCGATTCGCCTGTTGTTTGTGTGGAGTGTGGCATGTTTAGCTCTTCTTCCGTCAGTAGGGATAATTTTGTTTGTAACAAGTGTAGATTAATTATTAGCATGACGGAGAAGATTTCGCTTTTAGAGGAGCGCATCCGGGCTTTAGAAAGTCCTAGAGAGTCGGTAGCACCTAGCGTTATAGGAGATTCCCAGCTCCGACACGTGAATGTAGCGACCCCCTTAGAGACACCAGCGGCCATAGTTAGGTGTATCCCGGGGGCTAGAGCGCCTGACATCAGGGCTAATCTAAAGGTGCTGACTAATCGTAAATATTCAAAGATAGTGGTACACGTTGGCACCAATGATGTGGGGTTGAGACAGTCCGAGATCACTAAGGATAACATTAAAGAGGTGTGCGAGTTAGCGGGGAATATGTCAGATGCCGTAATATGCTCTGGTCCCATTCCAATTCGGCGTGGCGCCGAAACCTACAGCAGGTTATTGGCGCTACACCGCTGGATGTCTAAATGGTTCTCAGAAAACAACGTGGGTTATATAGATAATTGGACGCTGCGTTTTGAGGGCAGGCCTGGCCTTTTGAAGCGAGACGGCATTCACCCTTCTTGGGAGGGTGCTGCTCTCATTCCCGTAGCATATCTGCTAGGCTTACTAGTGGTAGTGTAGGACTTGTTAATGGGGATTGACAAACCAGAGCCGAGGCCAGGCAGCAGACACAAAGGCTAAACCGACTGTCTGCTAGCTGCAAAGAGACGTCACCTAGGTCACACTGGATTGAGACTGTGTCTGTTCCTTGAGTACCAAAAAGTAACTCTCGCAAAGTTAGTAGACAAAATTTAATCAATGTTAAATTCGATTATGCTCCCTTGGAGAGTAGTTTAAATCTGAAACTAGGACTGCTAAATATTAGATCCCCGTCATCTAAAGCATTGCTTGTTAATGAAATGATTACCGATCATAATCTATGCATGCTCTGCTTGACGGAAACCTGGACCCGGCCAGACGATTATATGGCCCTAAATGAAGCTTCTCCCTCTGGCTATAGATATGTTCATAACCCCCATCCAAATGGTCGAGGAGGTGGTGTCGCCACAATATATGACTCTGATATAGACATTTCTCAAAAATTCGGCTTTAAATTTAATTCTTTTGAACATCTCATCCTCACCGTTTCAAATGTATCAAATCTAACAACCAACAAAGCGTCGCAGTCGTTTGTTAATTACTATTTACCGCCCCCCTGGTTCTTACTCTGAGTTCTTGCAGGAGTTTTCAGACTTCCTGTGTCATGTAGTGCCATCAGTCGATAAGGTGATTATAGTTGGTGATTTTAACATCCATTTTGAGAATCTTTGTGACTCTTTCAGCAAAAATTTTCAAAAAATTCTTGATTCAATGGGTATCACTCAGAATGTGGTGGGTCCTACGAATAATTGTAGTCATACTTTAGACCTGGTCTTATCATTTGGTATTAACATATCCAGTTTAGCAATTTTACCTCAGAGTGAGGCCGTTTCTGACCACAGCCTCATAACGTACGAGTTATGCTTGACTGACGGTATTCATCAGCCGCCCCGCTACCGAATGAAACGAACTATAGCACCTAGTACCATAGCCACGCTCACTGATATTTTACTGGGTTTGACAAATATTGATACACCTGTAGCTCCGGAAGGACTAGAGCATTTTACCAACCACGTTGAGACTTCTCTTCGTACAGCATTAGACAAGGTTGCACCATTACACTATAAGAGAGCCTCTGAGAGAAGAATAGCACCATAGTATAACGAGCACACGCGTAGTCTCAAACGAGCCGCGAGGATCCTGGAGCGTAAATGGCGAAATTCAAAGTTAGAAGTGTTTAGACTATCATGGTAAAGCAGCCTTAGTGAATATAAGCATGCCCTCCATACGGCAAAATCCTCATACTTATCAGTTTTAATAGAAAAACATAAAAACAATTCTGCACTCCTATTTAAAACAGTTTCCAGCCTAATGAGGAGCCATGATCAAATCAATTCACTAATCCCACTAGAGTGTAGCAGTAAGAATTTTATTAAATTCTTTAATGATAAGATTGATAAAATTAGGGGAAAAAATTGGATGTGCTATCTCAGAGCCTGGCAACATACCTATGCACCTTGACAGCTGTCTGGTCAGCTCTGATGCCCTGTTAGAGTCCTTCTCCCCAATTGGTCGTGAGGAGCTTATTTCATTGGTGGAATCTGCTAAGCCCTCCACATACATACTAGATGCAGTACTAACCCATTTACTTAAAGAATTACTGAATAGCAATGTGGAACCTTTACTCACTATAATAAACTGCTCTCTGAGCCTGGGCTATATTCCCAGTTCATTTAAACGTGCAGTTATCAAGCCGCTAATTAAAAAACCTGGTCTTAACCCCCAGGAAATGTCCAACTATAGGCCTATTTCTAATTTGTCATTCATATCCAAAATTCTAGAGAAAGTAGTTTCTTCACAACTCCCTTCTTACAGACAGAACATGTCTTAGAATTATTTCAGTCTGGATTTAGACCCCATCACAGCACTGAGACTGTATTACTAAAGTACTGAACGATCTCTTAATATCCTCTGATAAAGGACACATTTCTTTTCTCATACTGCTAGACCTCAGTGCGGCTTTTGACACCATTGATCATAATATTCTACTTAATAGGCTGGAGACACTCATTGGCATAAGAGGTCAAGCACTCTCCTGGTTCAGGTCCTACCTGACAGATCGTTACCAATTTGTACTAGTAAACAACGAATGCTCAGAGCGTTCTAAGGTAAAATATGGTGTCCCACAAGGATCTGTACTGGGCCCCATATTATTTTCATTATATATGCTTCCACTGGGCACTATCATCCATAGGCATGGTATTAGCTAACATTGCTACGCAGATGATACTCAGTTGTATATATCTTCCAATCCGGATGATATCACCACTACTCTCAAGATTGAGAACTGCATCCAGGACATTAAAAACTGGATGGCGTCTAATTTTCTTCAACTAAATTCTGATAAGACTGAGGTGCTGATTCTTGGGCCTAAAGCTGCTAGAAGCAGCTGGGCTGATATTCCCCTTACCCTAGATGGGTTTTCAGTAACAGCTAAGTCTACCGCAAAAAGCTTAGGTGTCACTATTGATTCGGATCTTTCATTTGACACACATATATGCAATGTCACTAAGGCTGCCTTTTCCCATTTACATAATATCGCCAAGCTGAGACACTTACTTTCATTAGCTGATGCAGAGAAGCTGGTCCATGCTTTTGTCTCATCAAGATTGGACTACTGTAACGGTCTTCTAATTGGATGCTCTAAACAGTCCATAAAGAAGCTGCAACTTGTACAAAATGCTGCAGCTAGAGTCCTAACTAAGGCTAGAAAATTCGATCATATTAGTCCCACTCTCGCGGCATTACATTGGATTCCGATTAAACATCGAATTGAATTCAAAATTCTTCTCTTAACCTATAAGGCGTTAAATGGTCTTGCCCCACAATATCTGAGTGAACTCATTGCTTACTACAACCCATCTCAACCTTTACGCTCCCAAAATGCTGGATTTCTCTTAGTTCCAAAAATTTGTAAGACACAGTTCCAATCTTTAAATCTAGACTTAAAAAAGACTCAGCTATTTAATCAAGCCTTCAGTTAATATTCCCCTAGTAAGGTGTGGGGCTCGGGGGCCCCCAGACGTTGAGATTTCTGGTAATCTGAGATGTTGATGCTGTCATCCAGCTGTGTCATGGCATCACTCTAGTTGTGACTGACTTGACTGGAAAGCAATGTCTCAGTGAGCCCTCATGACTGTGGTCACCTCTTGACCCCTCCCTTTAGTTATGCTGCTATAGATTAGCCTGCCGGAGCTACATGCTAATCACTGGCACATGAGCTATGTACATTTAAATCAATGGTGGTTAAATTGACATCCTCACACTCAGTCTGTATTGTCCATCTTTTTTGCATGCTTCTACCCAAGACGACTGCATGCAAGCACCTACAAGCACCTGGGAGATGGTCTGGCTCGCCGGTGGATGTACTGATGCCGGGGTTGGATGTACCATTGCTGTAAGGGGACGTGCTGATGCTGGCTCCTACCTGAGGCTCACCATCTGCACCGAAGGGACTGTGACTATTTGGTCGGGGAACAAGAACTTTAAGCTATAACTGTAGAACCACCTTTTGTCCACAAATACGGACTGGTGCTATCGGGCCGCCCAATGGACGATGGGTTCCCTTTTGAGTCTTGCTCCTCCCAAGGTTTCCTCCCATTTCCCCGCCATCTTAGGGAGTTTTTCCTTGCCACTGTCGCCTTTGGCTTGTTCATTAGGGATCTGGACCCATACAATTTGTAAAGCTACTTTGAGACATGTGTTGTAAAAAGCGCTAAATAAATAAAATTGACTTGACTTATTCCAATTGTCGATGATGACAGTGGATATTGAAAGAATGGTGCTCAAATGTACTGTATTCATTTTATTCAGGTGGTTTTCATATTGGAAAGCACTGAAGCTGTCGAGAGCGCCATGGTTTTTTACATCTTGTGCAAGTTGCACAAAATTGTGAACATCGTAGGAGACAAATTTAGGGCCATACACCTCTCCAAAATGAGACACAAAAAGACCCAATATGTGATTGGCATAGCCCAGGTAGTCCTCGATTAGGCTATTATTGCTGAGTATAAAAATTCCCACAAACAATAGCAGAAAATTTTCATACACTGTAGTTTCATACACTACATCTTTGAGCAGGACAGGGCCCATGTACAATAAAAATTGCCTAAATTCTGTGGCTTTCCATCTGTCAATTTCTCTGAGAGACCTTGGTTTACGTGCAAACTCTACAGGCACGCAGCTCTGAGCACCCAGCAGTCGCTCTGTTAATAGATTTTGCTGAAACCCAGGCAGCCTACAAGTGAGAGGACCTAACTTCAGCCACAGGTGAAGAAGTCGCCGCATGACACCTAAGCACACAAGGTACATATAATCAAGAGGAAACCCAGAGACCATTCCCGAAGATGTTCTTTCTAAAGGTGAGATGCCAAGGGGATCTGAATGTCTTATTTTTGAAACTTTCATCGGTTCTGAGTAGAATGTCCGTTCTTGGATACGTCATTCTGTTGTCCATGTAAACTCCGACCTGTGTGCGTTTCTCACACCCATGGTACCGTGTGACCTTTTACACACTTAACAAAAGCATGTGCCGGTGCATCGCAAACCACAGAGGAGACCTTTAAGCATAGCCTGATTCCCTCAAAGTCAAGCCCATCTTCCAGCTCAACTATCTCTGATACGAGGTCATCAAGAAACTCACTTGCTGAATCAGGCTTTCTGAACAGTCCAATTGTGATGGGCTCATTGTGTGGTAAGTTTACAACAGTTCCAAGAATAGGCCAAAGTTGTGTTGGTGAACTTTTGAAAAGTGGCAGCCCATAAATGTTGATTTGAAGTTTCAAATGTTTGTTACTGATCAATAAACTCGTTTTTTTTGTAGTATGTGCATTATTGAGTGAAGCACACCAAAGTAGCAGTAATGACCACCGGCTTTCTCCTGAATTGCAAATTCACTTGACCTCACTGTACCTAACAGTGTCCTAGCATCTCTAGGTAAAGTTGGATGATGCTTGCCAAGGACAGCTAGCAGGGCATTTACAGCATTGTGCGTAATGTGGTGCTCAGCCGCCCATTTCGCAAGTTCATCCTGTAAAGAGTCACACTCGGTTTCAGAGTCAGATCCAGAATTAAATTCAAGCAAATCATTAGTACAGGAACCAAAGTCTCTGTCACACATAGTATTTTGGCAGTCCATGAATTCTATGTTGTCATCATTGCCATGTTCACCTATTGTATTGTTTTCTTTTTCTAAATTTGGGCTCTGCCCCCACCCTGTTGCCTGAATTGACTCTATGTCTCTATCAACCCATTCTTTCGCTCTCCGTTTAATTGTCCAATAAGATGGTTTTCTGCAACACATACTACACAATAAAACAGAACGTACAAAACATTGTCATATTCAATCTGTTTTGTCATAGACACTTAAAGGAACTTTTGTATCTTCAATTCATACCTTTTTTTTTTGGATGAAGACGGCACCTGTCTTGCAAGTCAACCTGCACAAAAAGAGACAATTATTGAGTGTTAGATAAAAGTACTTTGGACTTGTAGTTAATCATCTTGCCATGTTAGATTTTCTGTTTTATTTAACTGGGCGAAGTATACATCTATCACATGCGTTACGTGAAGAGACGCGAGTTCCCGCACAGAACTAAACGGGAGTGTGGTTCAGCTGCAGCTGGTGAGAAACGGCCGGAATTCACGTAAGTCGTTAAAATTTGATAATAATATAGCATGAGACTGAACTTAACATTCGAAGCCTAACCGTAGCCTGCATTTTCATTTCCATGGTCTTCCACTATAGTCAAATTATAGTCAAATTAGATCCCATCAGCCTTCCAATCATATTCCACAGCCCTGCACTTTATTCAGCCAATCAGGTTCCACAGCTTTCCACCTCCGGCAGTCAATCAGGATTGGAGTCGTGTTGCGCATGTTGGGTATAACTGCAAATAAATAAAAATGGCGAAAACAGTGTCCCAGCTTCTGCGTGAGGCTGACGAAGCTTTGGAACAGCAAAGAACATATTCATGTTTCAAAAAAACTCACCTGTACTGCTTAGTGTGCTATAGTCCAGTCCTGATTGGCTGCCTGAGGTGGAAAGCTGTGGAACTCGATTGGCTAAATGAAGTGGCGGGCTGTGGAATCTGATAGGAAGGCTAATGGGATCTAATTTGACTATAGTGGAAGACCATGGAAATGAAAATGCATTTTTTGGATTGCATTTTCAAAATGCATTTTGACACAGTTTGAGCGCTGTTGGTATCGTAATGTTATTGCAAACAGGGGTGACGCTATTTCTCCATTAACATTTGAATATTGACATCTTTTTAGCGTGGTGGTGAGGTTGAAAATTACATTTCAAACGCGTTATCACGAAATGCAAAGCATATTAAGCGAATAGCATTTTAATTATAATTTTGATACAACCTTTGCATGATCACATGAACTCGATCATTCAAATCGGTAAATACATTTTCATTTCAATAAAGGCACAAATAAAGCATCAAAATGTATGTGTAAATGAAATATGAACAGACGTCTATCACATTGCAAATGTAAATAGAATTATTGCATTTGAATTTTGAGCTCAAAGTTGCTTGTATGAGTGGAACATGTAAATGCAAATGCGTATTACATTTTCATTTTAATATTGACACTGAATAACTTCCATATACGTGTAGGTTCAGTTTTTGTTTGATTGCGCATGCTGACGCAATTTATTGTCGAGGCAACTAATAAAGTCTGTTTGTGAGTTGACATGGACCTGCCTGTGACTCCTCTCTCTCACACCACAAGACCATTAAATAAAATATATGCTAGCTTGGTAGCTACTGGAGCAAATACTAACCAAATCAGCATATATTTTAAATATATATTAATACCAACGCCAACAAGCTTATGTAATGCACTTAGTCTTCTGCTATTACCAAACACTGAACAATCCAACTGTGATATATGGCTGGGATTTGTGTTTTAGCTTTTTTTGTACCTTTGTGTTTTGATGTTTGTGTGCGCCCCATTCAACCAGCTGCATTATTTCACCGTTTCTCTTCATTTTTGGAAAAAACTAAAGATAAAAAAACATGTCACATTATGATGGGATTTCTGCGTTAGCCATATAGCTAGTTATCTAGCTAGCTAGTTACATGCAGCTATAAAGTACTTCATATGCAACACATATCAAAATCGCTATCTTATGTAGCAGATGTCAACGGGTCAGGGATTCTGAATCACGGAAGGCCACAACGAGCTGGCGATCTTAATTGCCTCACCATTTATTTCTGCCTGTACAACACATAGGGCACAATTAACACACACACACTTAGGCGTTCTCCCCTTTTCTCCTAACCGAATAAAAAAAACATGAGGTTCAAAAGTCGTGCACGAAGCACCACGTATGCAACAAACTCAAACAAAACTACACTAATGAAGTTTACATTGGTTCATCAATGTTTTGGCAACCAAGGTTCTACTGCGGTTTTAATACTAGAATCCTCAAAGAAAATTCTGAAGAGAGAGAAATCGCCTTGCTTACCCGTACAATGTTCACCGTCCGAGTGACGAAAACCCGGGAAAGCACTCTGTGAACAAGAGTGGTGTTACCCCAATTAGGGCCCTACGCACAACCAATCAAGGGGAACCCAAAACATTATATACACACATATATATTTGCATAAGCCCTTTCTGCCACAATCAGCTAAACCCAAGGGGCTCATTTTTAGTCGTGACTAAGCTTTGGGGAATTCATTTCAACATGTTACCTGATGTAAACAGATACAAAAAATAATAAAAATAAAAGAAATCAAAAACGAAACTATCACTGCCACACTTAGATGACTGTGTTGCCAACTCCTCACTAAAGAAAGTATCCTATTGACTGTCCTAAAAGTAGCTGAATGTAGCTAAATGATGTAACCCCCTAAAAAGAGTAGCTAGATGGGTCTGAATACTTGCTAAATATAGTTACAACATCACTAAATTGGCAATACTGGTACTGCTTTGTCGCAAAAAAAAAAGATGTGTCTCACGCCATGCCTCATTGACCCTGATAAGTGGTTGTGGATTGATGGATGGATGAAAACTAATTTAACAAACATTGTTTTACATTTTTTAGTCCTTTTTTAAATATCAGTGTAAACAGTAACAAGGTTATTTATTCAGGAATAAAGAATAACTCAATCCATAGATCACACTTACTTTGATTTTTAAAAAGAAATCTAGGTTTCGAAAGTTTATCATCACACTAGATGAATTTGTTAGTCAGTCCAAACCCTTGAAGGTTTCACACTTTCCACAGGTGGTACCTAACTTTATATCACTTAAACTTAATTGCTACTAGCATTAATTATGCTTTTCAGTGCAAGGTTTTTCCAGAGTTATGGTCATGAGATGATAGTGTCAAAAACTTCTATTTTTTTTCACACAGAGAAAAATATTTCACACACTTTTCAGTTCACAGTTTCACACACTTCCAACTACATTCTGCAATTTTGGCATAGTGACGCAGAAATCTTCTCTGTCACAGTCACATTCTTGTCACCTGTGATATCTTTAATTTCATATAAAACAGGTGTAGTAAGTCCCAATGTCCACCACAAAAGACATTTAAAAAGTATGCTGATGGGTGGATAAACATTTCTGTACATCATTAAAATTTGTTTAGAACAATAGCTGAAACACTTTTACCTAAATCATATCTGTAGGCTTTAGAAACACAATAAATGCATCTTATTGGACTACTTGCCTCTCTTGCTCCCATAACATGTGATTGCTGAGATAGCAGCAATTTTGAAAGGGCAGATTCTGGTGTGAAAGTCACATGACATATCATTGGGAAGGCCAGGATGTCCACTACATGGCACAACAGGTTTCAGCATAGTAGCTTGTTTTGTTTTTGAAATATCATTTGAAGAGTTATGTCCACCACAGAGGACAAAAATGTATTACTAGGTCTTCTTCAATACCTAATTATAAGGCACAAAAGCAAAGTCAAAATGTATTTACATAGTGCTTTTTATAGCATACATTGTCACAAACAGATATACATGAGATGAGATAACTGCACAAGATGGCGGTGTGAGTGCATCGCGAGGCTCAGCGTCTCACCAGTTTTCAGTTTTAGCTATATAGTTTATTTACTTAACTATCGCTTGTATTTTCGCTCAACTCACACGTGTGAACTTCATCTATGACAGACAGGCGCTGTTAGATAATAATCAGAGGCGATTTTTTTCATCTAAAAAGTTACCGGCAGCGCCTGAATCTATGAGGCGTGTTCTCCCCCCCCCCCCTATGTAAGCATAATCGGGAGGTTAAACTGGTTATTCTGGAACGAAAGAATGGAAGTGGGGCTTACTCTGGCAGGCGGCTCATACCGAGCTCGACGAGGTGGTCGAGCCGGACAACGATCACGGAAGTGGCCATTTCCTCCGCAGTACAGGCATAAGCCTTCGTTAACCCTCCTAGCTCTCTCTCGGGAGCTTAGCGGTGTGCGTCCCAATTGCATTGGCTCCACCCCGTCCAACATGGGGGGTTCGCGAGGTGCGGAGGAGTGACCGGCACAGAGAGAATCAGGGAGCGAGGAGTCGGGCGATTAGACTGCAGCAGCTGATCCATGGAGATCGCGGTCTGTATGAATTCCGTCAAAGAGGAGGCTTCTCCTCTACAAGCTAATTCCAACTGTATTTCTTTTCGTAATCCTCTTCAGAATACAGTCTTTAGTGCGGTGTTGCTCCAACCGCTCCCCGATGCCACTGTCCGGAACTCCCGTGCATAATCCACCGCGGAACGTCTCCCCTGACGCATTTCCGATGAGCATGGTTCCTACATGTCTGCCCGACGCAGGGTGATCAAAAACTGACTTGAACAGGGCGTGAAACTGGACCTCAGACAGTAATGAGGGGTCCTGGCTATCCCACAAAGCAGCCCCCCATGCTCCCGCCTCTCCTGTGAGGTGAGACAAGACGAAATGGACCTTGTCTTGATCCGTTTGAAACCGAGTTAAGTGGTGAGAGAAGTACATAGAGCACTGCATCAAGAAGTGCCGACAACGGGCTGGCAAGCCATCGTACCGTTCAGGCACAGCTACTGGAAGGTAGGTAGGAGAGGCAACCTGTGCAGGGGGAGCATGCAGAGGGTCTGGGGCACTCGGGGCTGGAGCGGGTGGGACTTCGGTGAGTACTCGGACAGCCTCTCGGAGTTCCGCGATAACCGCTTCCTGCTGCACTATGAGTGCTTGCATCTCTGCTGGACTCCTGAGGGACTCAGGTTGCCAGAAAATGCTGTTAAGGAGGGCCCCAGACTCTGCACCTTTATAAAGAGAAAGATAACCAAAAGCTTGGGTAAATCTAGTAATCTAGTGAATATTTGTGCTGGAAGGTTGTGGGGGACTTCAGAGGAAAAGGTCTTTCCCAGTACAGTAGTATCCAGCTGCAGAGCTGCAGAACCATACGTTTAGTCCTGTAATATCTGTTCCTTACAAGTATTTGAGAATGGCAGCTACTTTTCTGTCCTTATGACAGAATTTTAACATGATATTTTTGTGAAATGTACTGTAAAAATTATTTTTGGGGTCGATAATCCAAGAATACAAGTGAATTGTGTAACATTAACATTATGTCAAGTTATGAGCTGCAGTGGGTAATTTTGGGTATAATCCACACCAACTACGTAATTTTTTGCAGTACAGAACAAACTTCAGAAATGCCATGAAATTCTACTAAATTCTACTTAAGCTATAACTGTAGAACCACCTCTTGTTCACAAATACGGACTGGTGCTAACGGGCCGCCCAATGGAGGATGGGTTCCCTTTTGAGTCTTGGTCCTCCCAAGGTTTCTTCCTATTCCCCGCCATCTTAGGGAGTTTTTCCTTGCCACTGTCGTCTTTGGCTTGCTCATTAGGGATCTGGACCCATACAATTTGTAAAGCTGCTTTGAGACAACATGTGTTGTAAAAAGCGCTATATAAATAAAATTGACTTGACTTAAACATTGTGCATCATGTAGTACAAAATCTTAAGTAAAAGCTACTACATTCAGAAACTTCATAAATGTTACCCAATTAGGGAACGCAGTCATATCACGCAAGCACGCTCACAACCCATGCTGGGTGAATAGGAGAAAATATCCTTAAGTTGTTCCACTGGATTCATGCGACGTCTTAATCAGCAGTGCAAGATAAAAGGAAATGGAAAAGTATTATTTTACATATTTTTTTATTTTAGAGATTACTAACTTTAGCAGATGCTAACTTTACTTAAACTAGCTCTCTAAAAATCCGAATGCCTTTGCCTTCTGCAAGGGGCAGTCATGGTCTGGTGGTTAGGGAACCAGTCTTGTGACCGGAGGGTCGAGGGTTCGATTCCCAGGCCTGAGGCCATGACTGAGGTGCACTTGAGCAAGGCACCTAACCCCAACTGCTCCCTGGGTGCCGGGCTAGGGCTGCCCACCGCTCTGGGCACATGTGCACCACAGCCCCCTAGTTATCACTAGTGTGTGTATGTGTGTGTGTTCTGACTGCACAGATGGGTAAATGCGGAGGACAAATTTTGATTGGGGTGAAAATCACAATTGACAATGTAGCTTGACTTAACTTCTGATTTAGCGTCACATTGGTAATAAGGCAGATATAGACACAGATGCCAGAGATTTTAATAAGTTGATTGATGCGAATCTAAGGGGAGTCTTTAGTATAAAATGTAGCTTAGCTCCATTCACTGCAGGAATTGAGCTATAATTTACAAAAGCACACATTACTGAAAACTTTTCAGTTTGACATGGCTTCAATTAACGAAACCTTCACTGTAGAAAAACACTTGTCTAACTTAAGGACTGCGCCGAGGCGCCACTCATTTTAACGAGCTAGATAGTAACCTTTTAACTTGGCTCGCTAATGGTACCTTAGCTAACCTAACCTTACTTAAACTTTAGCTGAAGTGGTTAGCAAGCTTAGTCTGTATTCAAAAAAACATGTTGGTCAACTGTTTCACATCGTTCTCCTTTCATTAAATATTTACTGGTTGTGACTGTAATATTACCGTTAACACTTAGGTTCTGACCTTCAGTGTAACGCGGGCAGGCCGGATCGGACTGCTCGCGTGATCTTTATTAATGACAGACTCAAATGCCAAAACGCAAAAGGGACAACCGAGGCCTCCGTAACTAAGACGGGAAACGAGAAAAAAGAAAAAGAAAAAATAACGGTAATAATACCGGGAGACAAAAGGGGAAAAGGAACAAAAGAAATAAACACTCACGGAGGAAAACTCGACGTGAGTGGAAACAACCAAAACCTAGAAAAAAAAGGGCAAAGCAAAATACACGGAAATATCAACGTGTCACACACCTAAGAGAAAACCTGCTCAGGGGAAAAAGGTAATATGAAAATAACAAAGGATAGGAAGATATACAGGGGAGGAAAACTTGAGGAAGGCCAGGAAAGGGCGCAGGAATAAAGGATTCGAATAGACGGGAGTAAAATAAGAAAAGGGGAAGAAAGCTCCCCAGGGTAATCGCCATACGTTGCCAACGCTGAAAAGAGAACAGGGGAATAGTCTCGCCAACCGTTGCCAACACTGAGAAGCGTAGAAAGAACAACAACAACTCAGTGATGAGTTCCTGCAGCTCTCCACCTTAAGAGTGTTCTAGGGAAATGACAGAGTAGAGAGGAAATGACAGAGTAGACGGAAAACTCCAAACCGGAAGCAGGTAGAAGGCGGAGCTTTTGAAAAATGGCGGCAGGCCACTGCTAACAAACTTACAAGCAAATTTCTTTATATCCCGCTAGCTTAGTTTTAGACAACTTAAAAATAAGTAGTTATTTCTAGGTGTTATCTTGGTGTTATCTTGTATATTCTAAATATTCCCAACAAACTCCACCACTCTGGAGCACCGCGCAGAGGATCTGGACAATATACTTTTCTATATAGACGATTGCTTCGAAAGATTTATAATGAGCAAACCGGACAGCAAGACGCCATCCACCAAGAGGAGTCGCCCCGAAGCTTCCCCGGGAGCGGCCTCCCCACATACCTGCAGCACGGCAGACATTCTAGAGTCCATTAACAACAAACTATCTAGGTTTGACGCGCGCCTGGCTCTAGTGGAAATTCTCCACCAAGAGTTCCAGGCTTTGCGGGGAATCAGTGGAGTTCAGCCAGCAGCAGGTAGAAGCACTCGCTGCAAAAAAAACACGGTTCTCAGAGAGTCGGTGAAATCGCTCAACGAGGGAATGACCCGGCTCTCGGAAGAAAATAAAAAAATTAAAGAAACGGTCATCGATCTCCAGTCCCGCAGCATGAGAGATAACTTAGTATTTTCAGGAATTCCAGAAAAAGCAGACGAAGACCCTGAGATTGCAATTAAGTCATTCATACACACTCACCTGAAAATCCCAGAAGACACCGTTAAAAACAAAAGTTTTCACCGCGTTCACCGCCTGGGGGGGGAAACGGCCGGATGCACGACGACCCAGACCGATCGTGGCCAAGTTCGAACACTACAAGCATAAAGAACTACTAAAGAGCCGCGGCCGGGAGCTGAAGGGAACAAACTTCAGTATTAACGACCAGTTCCCCAAGGAGATCCTGGAACGTCGCAAGGTCCTGTTCCCCATCCGCAAAAAATTTTATGCAAGGAGGCTCCCGGGCTGTTATCGCAGTGGACAAACTCTACGTTAACGGTCAACTCTACCGCGACATAAGCGTTACACCATGGCTCTTCTAATCAGGTGATCTGTGTCAACACCGACGCCGTTATCCGGATTATTTATGATGTATTACGTTCCACCTATTACTTAAAGACATGTCTAAGATAAAATAACTAACACCGGTCTAATCGGCTAAGTACCGAAAAATTTAAATGTTTCCCTTCTTCTTAAATCTTAATTGTTTATCCCTTCTTTTTTGTTGTATATGCACTTTTTGTCTTATGTATCACCTTCTCTCTCTTTCCCTCTCTTTTCCTCTTTCTGCACTCAACCAGCGATCTGTTTACTCACTTTCAAGACTGTAAGGTATTATATGTGCACACACACACACACATACATGCAGGCATACCTACCAGACACACACATACAGCACACGCACACACAACCAATACAGGCAGGCACAAACACTTACAGACATATAGCGCAGATACATACAAAAACAAACAACACAGGTGCACAACACAGATGTACAACAAACACATCTTTAGCAAACATCCAACACTCAAACAGCTAGTCCTAACATGAGTTCATTGAAGTTTGTTACATGGAATGTACGTGGAACTGGTTCGAGAGAAAAGAGATTAAAAATTTTTAATCGGCTAAACGACTTACAAGCAGACATTGTCTTCCTACAGGAAACACATATGTCCAAAACACCTACATACACACTGACCTCTCCTCAGTTCCCACATTTGTACTCAGCCTGTTACAACTCAAAACAAAGGGGGTGGCCATATTAATTAACAGAAGGATAAACTTTTCCATTAGCAACAGTATAACAGACCCAGACGGTAGATTTATAATACTTAACTTGTCTATTCTAAATATGCATTTATGTATTGTTAATATATATGGGCCAAATGTTGACGACCCTCCTTTTTTCATAATATTTTCACTGCACTCTCTGATCACTCTGACACCAAACTAATAATAGGAGGAGACTTCAATCTGGTATTTCATTCAGATATCGACAGGCTCAGTGCAGCAATGAGTCAAAGGAACTGGCAGTCTGCAGACACTCTAAAACAATATATGAACGATTTTGGGCTCTCTGATGCGTGGTGCTCACATCACCCCACTCTCCGGGATTACACCTTCTTTTCAGCAGTACACCACTCACATTCTCGTATAGACAACTTCTTAGTTAGCAATTCCATTATGAAAGATGTCACAGACACTCAGATTCATCCTATCACTATCAGTGATCATGCACCGGTCTCTCTCTCTTTGACACAGAAAAAAACCACACCAGCAACTAGAAATTGGAGATTAAATACATCATTACTTAAAGAACAAGATTTCATTAATTATTTCAAAAGGAATGGTCAACATATTTAGAAAATAACGATCTGCCAGGAACTTCAGCGTGTGTTCTTTGGGAAGCAGGGAAGGCAGTAATGCGTGGGAAAATAATATCCTACTGCACACATAAGAAAAATAGAGAAAAAAACAATGGTATTAGAATTGGAAGGAAAAATAAAATCTTTAGAAGCTGCTTATGCTGCTTCACCACAAGAACACATAATGAGCAAGCTAAGAAAACTCAAACTAGAATTAAATGAAACAATAGATAAAAAGACACAATTTTTACTGCAAAGGCTGCGTTGGCAGAACTTTGAATATAGTAATAAATCCGGAAAATTCCTTGCTAACTAGTTAAAGCTTAATAAAGAAAAAACTACTATTTCTTCTATTAAAGACTCAATTGGGAACATTACCCATGATCCACAACAAATAAATAAAGCTTTTAAAGAGTTTTACAAAACTTTGTATTCATCACAGACTAACCCATCTGATACAGCTATTGAAGAATTTATCAATAATATAAATCTCCCAAAGCTAAAAAACGAACAAGTTGTTGCCTTGGATTCACCACTTGCATTAGCAGAATTACATGAAGCTCTACAGCAACTACCAAATAATAAAGCCCCGGGCCCAGATGGATTCCGGTGGAATTCTACAAAGAATTCTGGGCTGTGCTAGAACCAACTTTTTTTAGAATGGTAACTCAAATTCAAAATGATCACATATTGTCCCCAGACATGAATTCTGCTAACATTTGCCTACTTCTGAAGCCAGGCAAAGACCCCACACTTCCTTCTAGCTATCGCCCAATTTCACTCATTAACGTAGATCTTAAAATTATTTGCAAAGTTCTTGCCAGAAGATTAGAGAAAATCACCCCACTTATAATACATCCAGACCAAACAGGTTTTATCAAGGGTAGACAATCAGCCAACAATACACGCAGACTTATAAATACAATAGATTACTGCACAATTAACAAATTAGAGACAACCATTGTATCCTTAGATGCAGAAAAAAGCATTTGACCGGGTAAACTGGAAATATTTACTAGCAGCTCTACACAAATTTGGATTCGGTCCATCCTTCATAAACTGGATCAAAACTTTACATAGCTCTCCTAACGCACGTGCGTTAGGACAAATGATATCACTTCACAAAGCTTCACTCTGCAGAGGGGCACCAGGCAGGGCTGTCTACTATCACCCTCGCTTTTTGTTATCTTCATAGAGCCATTAGCAGCAGCAATTAGACAAAATGCAAGTATTAAAGGAATTAATACAGAAACTTCCAACCATAAGATAAGTCTTTATGCAGACGATGTATTACTTTTCCTAGAGAACTCACAAGCTTCTCTTCAGAATACAATTAAACTTATAGACGGGTTTTCTTCTATATCAGAATATTCCATCAATTGGGGTAAATCAGTAGTTTTACCTATAAATTGTAGTTTCCAGAATACGACCACCATCCCACTACAACCAGGAAATATTAGATATTTAGGCATACACGTCTCTGCTAGACTTTCAGACTTAGTACAGTTAAATCATGTCCCTCTATTAAAAAACAATAGAAGATGATCTCAAACGTTGGAACGCTTTACCTATATCACTCATAGGTAGAGTCGCTACCATTAAAATGATGATTCTACCAAAAGTAAACTATTTATTCTCACTAATCCCAAATAAACCCTCTGTTGCTTGGTTTAAGTCCTTAGATTCAAACATCTCAAAATTTCTATGGAAAAGCAAGCCATCAAGAATAAGTCTGAAAACTTTGCAAAAGCCAAAACTCAATGGTGGCTTAGAACTACCAAATTTTTATCATTATTTCTTAGCCAATAGATTACAGTACATTTCAAAATGGATCAAACGAGACTTAATAGACAGTCCATGGTTGGACCTGGAACAGGCATTTTGTAGGAAAATAAAACTCTCAGACCTACCTTACATTAGCCCTAATATTAAGCGTCATGACTGTTTTAAAAGCCTTAGCATAAATACTTCACTGACAGCCTGGTGGGAATTTCTAAAACTAACCCAGTCCCCACTTATCCCATGCAAGCTAACACCCATTTGGAACAATCCAGACATTTGTCAGAATAAGAAAGTACTACATTTCACAACATGGCATGATAAGGGAATAAAACATTTAGAACATGTTATTAAAGATGGAAACTTTGTCACATTTCAGGAACTTGTATCAGAATATGGAATAAACAACAGTAGATTTCTTGAATATCAACAATTTTCAACATTCAGGAAAGATTTAATCCCAATCAACTGAATTTGGAAATATCAACATGGGTAACTGAATTTTTAAATCTATGTACTCCTAAATTATTATCAAAACTTTATAAATTATTGTTAAAATTTGATGACTCCATCTCCATTCCGATAGCCAAATGGGAACGAGACCTTTCTATCAATCCAGATCAAAACATTTGGACAGATATATGTACAAATATCTTCAAAATAAGTAAAAGCCCCAACTTACAACTTATACAATACAAAGTACTTCATAGAACGCACTATACAGGACAAAGGATGTTCCAAATGGGCCTAGCACAGCACCCACTGTACAGGCAATGTAATTGATAACTATTTGCATGCTATATGGGATTGTGGGCCTGTTCAAGAATTCTGGCAGAAGATATGTGCGGATTTGTCCACATGGTTTAAATGCTGCATCCCAACTTCCCCAGACTGTGCATCTTAGGAGACGTCAGTGAATTGGCTATGGAGACAAACACATCGCACATAGTCCTCACTGCCTTATGCATCGCCAAGAAAACCATCCTCATTAATTGGAAAGCAAAAAAGAACTTGCATATTACTGAGGGGTCGGGGCTGGCAACCCGGGGTGTCTGTGTGTTTGCCCTGGTCGGTGGGGGGGACTCGGGGGGGGCGTTGCCTCTTGGCTCTGGGGTTTGGGGCGGGGGGGGGGGGGGAGCAGGTGCTATCCCTTACCGGGATGGCTGGCCTCCCCTGCGGGACTAGATGGCGGGACCCGGGGCCCAGTCCTTGGGGGCGCCCGACCCCGTGCTGGGTCCCTGCCCGTGCGGGGGGGGCCTGCGCCGCGGCGGTCGCGCCGCCGGTTGGGGTGGGCCGTCCTGCCTCGCGTTGGGGCATCGGGTCTGGACCTTGGGGCTCTGGGGTGCCTGGGTGGTGGGGGTGGGGCGGTGGCTATTGGGGGTATCTGTGGTGGGCTGGGGCGCGGGGTACCGGGCTCGGACCAGCATGGCTCCTGTCCTGTGTCTGTTGTCGTGTGATTGTTATGCAGCTGGAGGGATTGAGTATATGGGGGAGTTGTATGTGGGAGTGTATGTGTGTGTGGATGGGGGTGTGGATGTATGTGTGTGTGCAGGAGTGTGTGTAGGTGCATGAATGGGTGTGATACACATATGTGGTGAGGGTATGCAGAAGTGGATGGGATTGGGGGTGTATATATGGGATGAATGTGTATCTGTGTACGAGTGTGAGGGTATATATATGAGATGAATGTGTGTGAGTGTATGTGTGTGTGTGGGGGTATACAGGGTATACGGGGATGAATGTGCGGGTATATGTGTGTTTGGGCCAATATGGATGTCCAATGTTGTATGATTGCTATTGCTAGATAGGCTACTCTCTGCGGTGGGGGTGGTGGGGGTCTGGGCTTGGATGCGGTGGCGGCGTGGGATGTGTCCCTGGTCTCCCCAGGCGACCTCTTCCTGCCTCGAGCGGGGGGGTCGGTGAACGCGGTGCCCAATGAGCCAGCTAGTTAGCTGGTTCTCCTCTTCCAGAGGACTATCTCTTCTGGTCCTACGTTTCTCCCCCTCCTCCACCCTCCACACTCCACACGTACAAACACATACACAGTATTCATACATTTAGGATACTGGGGGCAGACATGTTATCCAGAGGTCGACTTGGCGGACATACTGCCATGGCCTCAATCATCTCCTCACCATTGTCTGTCCCTCAGTTTTTACTGCACTTTAGACATTGAGGGCCTTTGGGGGGACGGTGTGGATATACACTGACCAGTGGCCTGGGACTTTGCCCACATCTGTCCCAGCACCTGTCCCCCAATTTTAACTGCATCATAGTCTCATGCACTACTATACATTCATATACACCAACACCCACACACAACGCCGCACTGGGGGTGGAGGGAAGGGAAGGACCTCCTTACCCGTTTCCTGCTCCCTGCCGGGCAGAGATTGGATGCCGGTGCGGGGCTTGGCGTCCTGTAGCTGCTACTGGTCCTGGGTGGGCCATCCACTTACCCCCCCCCCCCCGCGGAGGGGATGTGAAGGTGGTTGAGTGTGTGTCTTTGTCCTTGTCCCCTTTTGTATAGGTGGATGAATATGTATGTGTTGGGAGGGGGGGTGTATATATGAGTGCGTGTGTGCATGTATTGGGGTAAATGTGTACGTATATTTGTGGGTGTATATATGTACATTAGAATGTATATGGAGAGGGGTGAAGGTGTGGGGGAGTGTATATGTTTGTATATGGGGATGTACATGGTGTATATATGTGTGAGGGTCCATATAGGAAGGCAAGTATGGGTGGGTGTGTATATATATATGGTTGTGTGTGGGTGGACACATAAAGAGGATGTATATAAAAAGGTGTGTATAGGTATGTAGGAGTGTATAAGGGTGTGAACAAAGGTGTGGGGGAGTATATGGGGGTGAAGGTGTGCGGGTGAACGTGTGTGGGTATATATATGGGAGTGAATGTATATATGACATGGAGTGTATGTGTGAGGACAGCTGGTTCTGGGTCTGGGGCTTGTCGTGCCCGGTCCTCACGCGACTGCTCCTCTGTGGTCACTTCTCCCATCCAGAGAGGGGGCGCCTTGGGGTTTCGGGGCCCGGCCTGGTGTTCCGGGCGCGACGATTGGCCCGCTCCCCTGGGCGGTTGTGGTCGGGGCGGCTCGGGACTCCTTGGCGGGAGAGGGCCCTGCTGGGTGTTGGACGGTTCTCGGGGGGGAGGGGCGCTGGGGCCTTGCTACTGGCCCGTGGGGGGGGGTCATCCGGGGGGGGTGGCTCTGTTTCCTCTGGTTCCCCTGGGCCTGCGCCCCGTGGTTGGAGGGGTGCTGTCCGGGGTCTCCATTTCCGGCCACTGGGGCGGGCATGCGGGGATCACTGGGAAGTGCGGCCCTGGGGCTCCACTGCCCCTGGAGGGGGGCCACGGGTGGGCGGGATCCCCTGGTCTCTCTCTGCCTGCCTCTGGGGGAAGGTTATCGCAGCTTTCTAACCTCGCTAGTAAGTGCATTCCGTACATATATCCTAGGGTGCACTTACATAAACACACACACTCACACGTACACACACACATCAGTCATTTGTGCTGTATGTCTTAGGCACACTTTCTGCTCTTCTTTCAGGAGCAGCAGTTGATGAACCATTGCAGTGGTCATTAGCGCTGTGTTCTTTCTGCCCTTCTGTCTTTTTCCCTACTCACTCTCTCTCCCCCTCTTTTCTTTTCTCTACTATCCTGTATGGTCCACCTCACCCCAATTATTTTCATCACTATTGTTCTGTATTATATTATATGTGATATGTATTTCATTTGATCCTTATATAAAAATAAAGTTGTCCTCCAAAGATGGGGGGGTGGAGGTGGGCCCCAAAAAAAAAAAAAAAAAAAAAAAAAAAAAGTAGAAAGGCGGACAGCTGCAGGTCGTCATCACTGATAACAAATTAGAATAATTAACCAACTAATTACCCAACACATTAAGAGTTGGCTCGCGTTCCCCCTCTAGAGGTGACAGGGGGAATGACACGCAAACCAGCCCTACCATGAGCTCGCGTTCCCTCTCTAGAGGTGACAGGGGGAATGACACGCAAACCAGCCCTACCAGGAGCTCGCGTTCCCCCTCTGGTGGTGACGGGGGAAGCGGTCCTGGAGCGATCCCTAACATTCAGCCTGAAGGTTTTTTTTTATAATGCTCGTTATTTGAAGCCACAATTTAAAGTAAAAAAGTTCTCCCGCGCCTTCACAGTCAAGCGCAGGGAGACATTGTCCGTGAGGAACTCATGTTTTCACTTCTGCACATTTACTCAGAACAAACAAAAAATGCCAAAAATAGATGGTCGTTCACTGTAGTTTCAGATGAATTTGATAAATTGTATTATTCCTTGGAAAGATTGTTGAATTATTACATTGGCTTTAATTCACTAGATCAAAGAGGAATTCAGAAGAATTACGACCATCCACCTGGAGGAAACATTTATGGCTAAACTTGATGGTTACACACCAGGACTGCTTGAACTCATGAGGGCTAAGGGAGGAGTGGCTGGAACTAAGATACGACCAATACTGGATGCTTTAAATCACGTATGTTTTGATTACACAGATTCATTCATTTAATGGTATCTTTGTTGTGTAAAAACATTTTTGCAATATTGTGGTATTTCTATAAAAAAATTTTCCCTAACAGTCTCAGGGAATTGAGAAAAAGAGAGATGCAGTAATCCAAAGCCTCATAGAGTACCTTGGGGAAACCAATGAAGAACTTTTCCATGACTGCCAGGTAATTGAAGGGTACTCAAGGATCAGGGTTAGAAATCACTGATTTAATCAAAACATCACTCAAGATATTACATAATGTGGGAGTAAAGGTTTTGCATATCCAAGTAACATACCCAAGTAACAAGTGTTTTTTTGGTTCTGTTAGGAAGATGACAAAGAAAGTCAAACCCAGCACGTTATGAAGATCCTTGTTGTCCGTGCTGCCCCTGAAGAGGATCCAGTAGAGGTTGTCATCATTATTGAAGTGCTGACTAACTGTGGCAGCAGAGCAAAAGCTTGCACATTGTTGATTTATGCATTGAACCTTGTTTACCCAGCAAAGCTAAAGTACACATTTTAGGTGTTTCAAAAAATCTTTCTTGAGCTTGATGGGATAAGGCTACTCAAAAAAATACAAACACTGAAAAGCAAGTTGCTAATTTGAATGTTATGAAGGTGGTTGACATGATTTTACTTAAATATGGTCAAAATTCTGAAGGATATATGGTCCTCATCTGTTTATTTTTGTTTATTTCTTTTTCATTTTTCATGGGATATTATTAAATCCTATAAAGAGTGTTTAGACAAAAACAAACAAAACTGCTTATTTTAATCAATGGCCTTTTGCAATTTGTACTTTATTATCTCAAAACGCATAACATTGAGAAAACCTTTGTTTCTTTTCAGGGTCTGATTTATTTTGTTTTATTAGGTAATGATTGGTCTTGTTTAGCAGAATAGGTCTGTTCATTAGTAATTATCCAGGTCCCTAGTTGTTAGGACATAATGAACATTAATATCCTGTTTAAATGTATAAATTCAAACACTGATATGAAGATTTGTGTTTTGCTCTGTAGCAATTTGAGAAATTGGTATATTTTAATGTGTGGTCTATAAATTCAAAACCAAGTAATTGAGTAAAAAATACAGGCAATTTGGAATTTATATTATGTGATTTTTAAAAGTACTTTTGCAATATTTAAGAGGGTTAAGAAAAACAAAAAAATATTAGGTAGATTTTGACCAAATGTAAATTGCAGATTTTACTTGCTATATTTGGTTAAATCTTACTCAAAAAAACGGGGTAAAATCTATTCGATAGTGAGTGCAAATTATTGCTTCAATTTTTTGGGGTAAATTTTATAAGTAATTTGTTTCAGTGTGGGTCTTGTAGTTTATTAGCTTGGTTTTTCAAGATGACACATTTTCCATCAAGCTAAATATACCATACCACTATGCAAGGAACCATGGTTAACATTATAGACCACTTGTTTCCTTTTGGACACCTTTGATTCTCTTTGGATGAATGCATCTAGAATCAACTACAACACCTATTAAACCATAAGTGTCCTTTTTACACTGTGATATCAACCCATCAAAAAACTCAAAATATCCACTTACTACTACCTAGCACCAACAGAAACATTTAATGGTTTCAATTTTTTTAGCTGAAAGTTAGTTAGGAAAGACCACATCAATGCCAACAATTGTACCTTTAAAAATAACAATTCTTCATTTATTTGTAGTCAGCATTTTGTTGAAATAATAACTTTGACAAACCTTGTCAAAAGTCCTGCCATTTTGAAGATCAAGACAAGGTGCTGATTTTAATATCTGTAAGGAATCAGGCTTTTGATTTAAATTAAAAAAATTGTAAAATGTCAAAAATGTTCAGAGAGGACAATCAATTGCATCTTTGTCTCTTCTTCGTCTAGACAATGACCAACAGTCTGCTCAGGTTAATTTTGTAGATCTAACATTTTGGGGTTTTTTTGTCCATTAGCTGTGAAGGAAGACACAAAGAAAAAAAACAACCCATTTGTATTTATTCTTATGTGTAATGCCTGGGTCGCGGGTGGCAGAGAAGGATCCATATGCAGAGTGAATAGTAACGTAAGTATTTAATATGAACAGAGTGAAATGTAACAAACCCCGAAATGGGGGAATACACGGGCAACAGCCCGGAGGGGCGTAGCAGGCAAAGTCAGAGGTCGATGGACAGGCAAAGGGTCGTAACACAGGCAGACAAAACAACCAGGGCAAAAGTACAAAAGGGCAGATCCAAGAGGCAAAAACAGAGACAGGCAAAAAGGTCAAAAACACAAAGTAATCAAAATCCAGGAGAGCAAGAATAGAAGGCTTGGTAAAGACACTCGTAAACGGGTCAATACTTCGCACTGGTTTGAAGCCTTCACAGTCCTTTAGTAGAATGCGTAATTTGGTTAACACAGTTCAGGTGATATCAGTACTCCGGTGATGGTGCCCTCTGGCGTCGCTGGGCGGTATGCGTTGTTTGCGCCCTCTGGTGGTCCAGGGCGCCATCCACATCCCTGACATCCCGTCCAAAAACAATGTGTGAAAATACACTGACACAGGGGTAATGTTAGCATATATTTTTTAGGAAGGGACCAAAAACATTTATTTGGGAAGTAATAATTCAGTATAAATGTCAATTAAATGGCATTAACAAACACTTGCATGAACATCTTATAACTTCAGGATTTTTAATTAGTGATGTTGATGCTGTTTCTACACACAGTGCCAGCAAGTCATAAACTGGAACACACTGAGAATTACCCTTAATTAACATAATGCATATACAGGTGCATCTCAATAAATTAGAATGTCATCAAAAAGTTAATTTATTTCATTCAATACAAAAAGTGAAACGCATATGCTGACGCTGCTTCCTGCTGACGCTGCTGTGGAGTGTTTTTCTAATTTTACCATTATTTTCTAATTTGTGATAACTATTTCCATACCATACTGTTCTTAACTGTTTGCCTTCCTAGACCATTTTCACAGGTAGTTTTACCACAGTCGAGGCGAGCAGTTGTCTGTTCCTGCTACAAAGACCAACTATCTGTTCCCAAAACAGTCTGCTAGCGCAAGTTCCTAAATTCGGTTTTGACAATCGCAATGGTGCCTCAAACATAAACTTTTATTGTTTTCAGAAAACATAACCAAATAACCCTTTCCGGGGTCTTCACAGAAAAAAGTCAGGAAATAAATAATAACACTATTAACAAATTAAATAACACTATTTACGAAATAAATAACACAATTAAATAAATAAAAAACACTCTTTATGAAATAACAACCCTCTCTGGGTTCATCATAGAAAAAAAAGTCTGTTGAACATAACCTTCTGTTGTGCCATGCACATCTTAACAGATAAAGTTTCCTCTTCCTTAAATGACTCAGATTTTTGTTACTTCCTTATAATCATTAATAATTATTAATAATAATATATAATATAATAATATAATTAATAATATTAATAATTTTGTAGGTTCCAGAAGGCTTGTAGATGCCACTGTTTGCAGCTTTCTCTCTCATCAACTTCCCTGTGAAAACAACAAAGCAAGCAGGCTGAGAAACTAAACCCACACAGCACAATACATTTTACTACCAGCAGAGGCATGCAGAAATAGACATCAGGTGGTCCTAAAGCACCACCAACTCTGCCCTTTATCAACGAAAGTGCCCTATTGAAACTTCGTTTTTTTTTATTATTATTAACATTTTACTGAGGTCGGTTTGAAATTATCTATTGAAAACCTGAGAGATTAAAAACAATGCCCTGAAATGAGCCACCACCTCGCACACACCCGACCTCTCTCTTCACTAGATGTGCTGCAGCAGCAGTTCAGTTCAGCGAGTGGAAGGAAGCGTCTTCAGCACAGCACGCACGGTCACGGCTTCTTCTCCCGTGCCCCACCAGCCAGGTAACATACACATCAAGTAAAATCGTACCGTTAGCCCGCGTACCGTGAAATAATTTTGTTGTGCAGTAAAATGTCTCATACAGCACCAAACTACTAAGCATTTTTAGCCGACTTGTCACCTGATAAACTAGTCGCTCTAGCCCAAATCAATGATAGATAACGTGAGGACGACCACATACAAATAATTAAGGTAGAGTTTGCAAATCTATGTGTTAAGCTGAACGTTTTCTGTTGTATAGGTTTTGTTAGGCAACATAAAATAACACATTCATTTGTGAAAGAAGAAACGGGAAGTTCCCCATTACCTGTGAAAATGCCCATCTGCATTCATGTAATGACAACACTCAGTAGCCTATAACTCCTTCTCGTAATTTTTTTTTTTTTTTTTTTTTTTTTTTTTTTTTGGGGCCCACCTCCACCCCCCCCATCTTTGGAGGACAACTTTATTTTTATATAAGGATCAAATGAAATACATATCACATATAATATAATACAGAACAATAGTGATGAAAATAATTGGGGTGAGGTGGACCATACAGGATAGTAGAGAAAAGAAAAAGGGGGGAGAGAGTGAGTAGGGAAAAAGACAGAAGGGCAGAAAGAACACAGCGCTAATGACCACTGCAATGGTTCATCAACTGCTGCTCCTGAAAGAAGAGCAGAAAGTGTGCCTAAGACATACAGCACAAATGACTGATGTGTGTGTACGTGTGAGTGTGTGTGTTTATGTAAGTGCACCCTAGGATATATGTACGGAATGCACTTACTAGCGAGGTTAGAAAGCTGCGATAACCTTCCGCCAGAGGCCAGAGGCAGGCAGAGAGAGACCAGGGGATCCCGCCCACCCGTGGCCCCTCCAGGGGCAGTGGAGCCCCAGGGCCGCACTTCCCAGTGATCCCCGCATGCCCGCCCCAGTGGCCGGAAATGGAGACCCCGGACAGCACCCCTCCAACCACGGGGCGCAGGCCCAGGGGAACCAGAGGAAACAGAGCCCCCCCCACGGGCCAGTAGCAAGGCCCCAGCGCCCCTCGCCCCTGAGAACCGTCCAACACCCAGCAGGGCCCCCCTCCCGCCAAGGAGTCCCGAGCCGCCCCGGACCACAACCGCCCAGGGGAGCGGGCCAATCGTCGCGCTGGAACACCAGGCCGGGCCCCGAAACCCCAAGGCGCCCCCCTCTCTGGATGGGAGAAGTGACCACAGAGGAGCAGTCGCGTGAGGACCGGGCACGACAAGCCCCAGACCCAGAACCAGCTGTCCTCACACATACACTCCATGTCATATATACATTCACTCCCATATATATACCCACACACGTTCACCCGCACACCTTCACCCCCATATACTCCCCCCACACCTTTGTTCACACCCTTATACACTCCTACATACCTATACACACCCTTTTATATACATCCTCTTTATGTGTCCACCCACACACAACCATATATATATACACACCCACCCATACTCGCCTTCCTATATGGACCCTCACACATATATACACCATGTACATCCCCATATACAAACATATACACTCCCCCACACCTTCACCCCTCTCCATATACATTCTAATGTACATATATACACCCACAAATATACGTACACATTTACCCCAATACATGCACACACGCACTCATATATACACCCCCCTCCCAACACGTACATATTCATCCACCTATACAAAAGGGGACAAGGACAAAGACACACACTCAACCACCTTCACATCCCCTCCGCGGCGGGGGTAAGTGGATGGCCCACCCAGGACCAGTAGCAGCTACAGGACGCCAAGCCCCCGCACCGGCATCCAATCTCTGCTCCGGCAGGGAGCAGGAAATGGGTGAGGGAGGTCCTTCCCTCCCCTCCACCCCCAGTGCGGCGTTGTGTGTGGGTGTTGGTGTATATGAATGTATAGTAGTGCGTGAGACTATGATGCAGTTAAAATTGGGGGGGGACAGGTGCTGGGACAGATGTGGGCAAAGTCCCAGGCCACTGGTCAGTGTATATCCACACCGCCCCCCCAAAGGCCCTCAATGTCTAAAGTGCAGTAAAAACTGAGGGACAGACAATGGTGAGGAGATGATTGAGGCCATGGCAGTATGTCCGCCAAGTCGACCTCTGGATAACATGTCTGCCCCCCAGTATCCTAAATGTATGAATACTGTGTATGTGTTTGTACGTGTGGAGTGTGGAGGGTGGAGGAGGGGGGAGAAACGTAGGACCAGAAGAGATAGTCCTCTGGAAGAGGAGAACCAGCTAACTAGCTGGCTCATTGGGCACCGCGTTCGAGGCAGGAAGAGGTCGCCTGGGGGAGACCAGGGACACATCCCACGCCGCCACCGCATCCAAGCCCAGACCCCCACCACCCCCACCGCAGAGAGTAGCCTATCTAGCAATAGCAATCATACAACATTGGACATCCATATTGGCCCAAACACACATATACCCGCACATTCATCCCCGTATACCCTGTATACCCCACACACACACATACACTCACACACATTCATCTCATATATATACCCTCACACTCGTACACAGATACACATTCATCCCATATATACACCCCCAATCCCATCCACTTCTGCATACCCTCACCACATATGTGTATCACACCCATTCATGCACCTACACACAGTCCTGCACACACACATACATCCACACCCCCCATCCACACACACATACACTCCCACATACAACTCCCCCATATACTCAATCCCTCCAGCTGCATAACAATCACACGACAACAGACACAGGACAGGAGCCATGCTGGTCCGAGCCTGGTACCCCACGCCCCCAGCCCACCACAGATACCCCCCAATAGCCACCGCACCACCCCCACCACCCAGGCACCCCAGAGCACCCGTAATTTTTTTTATAATGAAGTGTTCCCAATGGTACATTAGGAAGTGCTGTTGAAGAATATAGTGGAGTGATTTCATAACAATTTGATTTGTGTATTTTATAGAGCTCCAATTAGTGAACGTATGCAACCAAATCAATCAAACCAAGTAGGATTTTGCCAACTTCTTATTGGAGTTTGGTATCCTATGACTTAAAATTCCTACAGTTAAAATAACTGAAAAACAAATTATGAACATATTTAGATATATTTAATTAAGGTACAGAACAAAAATTCATAGCATTTCAATCTGTCAGGGGTACTGTTGGTACCAAGACCCACCAGAGGGCGCCATTTCCACATACTGCCCAGACCCGCCAGAGGGCACCCTCGCCCGAGTACAGACCATCACCTGAACCTGGTTAAGCGAATGTCTAGGGCTACTTAAGCAGTGTGTTAACTTACCTCTGTGCGAAGTATTGCCTCGTTTCTCGTTGCCTTACCGAGCCTTGTTGTATATCAACCTTCTGACTGCCTTTTGCCTCTGACCCGTGCCTGTTGTTTTGTCTCTCGATTTTTGGATCTGCCCGATTGTGCCTCTGCCTGTTTATTCTGCTCTCCTAGTTTTTGACCCCTTGCCTGTTTGTATTCGACCTCGCCTCTCTCGTCTTGCCCTGTACGGGCTGTTGCCCGCCCTCGCCCCTTTGGGGTTGTCTGTTATTACTACTCTGCTCATTAAAGCTCAGTCATTTCTATACCTGCGTATGGATCCCTCACTGCCTCCTGAAACCCAGTCGTCACAGAATACTTCGCCCACACCCGATCCAGCAAGTATGTTGGCGGTCCAGTCAGCTGTTGTTAACCAAGGGAGGATGCTTGGAAGCCACGAGCAGTTGCTCCAACTGCTCGCAGCCGCCATGGATGCGATGTCCCGCATCCTCCAGGGGATGGCCCAAGCAGCAGCGCCTCCACCACCCGCTGCACCCTCTCAGCCCGTCCAAGAGTCCGCTCTCGGACTGTCTGCCCCCGTCCGTCTGGCGATTCCGGATAAATACGACGGATCTCTGGGCTTCTGTCAAGGTTTCCTTCTACAGTGTGCCTTATATTTCCGCATGCTACCGGCTGCCTTCCCCTCTGATTCGGCCATGATTGCGATCGTCATGTCATTGCTCACCGGAAAAGCCCTTCAATGGGCCACCGCTGTAGAGAGTCATCATACGTCGGAGCAAACCTATGACAACTTCGAGGATCTCTCAATCTTGATCTCATCTGAGTTTTCAGGAGTCTCATGTGTGAAAAGGTTTGCTCGCAGATATAAAAAGTGCCAAAAAGTGTGGACATCTTCATTGCCTGTTTTTATATGTTAGGGTACGTGTCGTTTGGGTGTGCAGCATAGAAGTCAATAAGACTGTTGGGCTTGAACGCGTCTTTCAGAACATCACAGTTCTGTAAATCGGCCAATTCAAACTGATAAGAAGGCTGGGCTTCATTGATGTCGGTAACAAAGGAAAAGACGGATTTCTTTTGCATTAACGTGCGGGCCGTAATTTGGGGACCACTGCTTTAGGGGCTCCAGCGGTTAAAGTCAGTTGTTTCCCGGGAGCCAGAGCACCGAACATTAGTGGCAATCTTAGACTGTTAGCTAAAAGGAGATATTCCAGGATAGTTAAACATGTAGGGGCCAACGATATACGTCTGCGGCAGTCTGAAGTGTCTAAAACTAATATTAAAGAGGTGGTTAAACTGGCCTGTCGTGTTGGGTTCTTTTATAAACCATAAAGAAGGATGAGACCGGGTTTTTCCGTGGCTTCACTTTACTCACATGCTGTTCCCCAACTCAACTCTAAAACTGTTTGTTTTTTTTTCACTCAAGCTTCACAAGTCCAGTCTTTCCGATGACAGGTCTGCCTGACCTGGTGCAGATGATTGGAGGAGACCCTTGTGACGTCTCAGTGGACACCGCAACAGTGTCTCGGGCAGTGTCAGGTGGGTCTGCTTTGGCAGCTTGGTCCTGTGTCTTGTCGCTGTTGGCAGGCGCCATGGGCACCAGGTGGCAACGATTTCTCCTGATGGTACCCTGGGGTCCATTGATCAAATAAGATCTGGGTGTTGCGTGTGCAGATGTGACGGTACCTGGTGTCTGTAATCCACACGCGATCTCCTGGAGACAGGTGAGTGAGATTTCTCGCCCTGTGTCTGTGGTCGTAGTTGTTCGCGTCCATCCATCTTCTCGCTCTCTCTCTGCTTTGCACTGCTCGTAGGTCTGGGATGGCTGGATCGAGCATAGCAGGAAATGAAGGCACCGTGGTGCATAGCCGCCGGCCCAAGAGTTGCTGGGCTGGGCTGAAGCCGTTGCTCAGGGGAGTGCTCCTGTAGGCCAGCAGTGCACGGTAAGGATCAGGCGCTTTTCCCAGCAGGTTTTTGATGGTTTGGCATGAGAGGCTCGGTTGGGTTGGTCCGTTCTTTGACGCACGCAGCACATTTCAGCACCTGCTCTTCAATCTGGCTACTGAGCCGCGGCCACCACACTGACTGCTTAGCCCGCTCACGACACTTGACTATGTCCTGGTGCCCCTCGTGAATCTTCTCTAGCACACCATTCATCACTGAGGGGATCACTAGTCTAGTGCCCCGCAGTAACAGTTCGTTGTGTGTGCTGAGGACGGCTCTTTCAGCCCAGTAGGGTCTTACCAGAGAGTCCAGTCTGTTGCGATCTGGCCAGCCCTCTGCGCAGTATCTCATCACCTCGGAACAGATGCTGTCAGCACTCAGCTGTTTGCGCAGTTCTGACAGGTAAGCCTCGCTTGCTGGCAGGTTTGCCAACACAGAGTCACTCCACCAGGCTTCAGCGGTGCCCGGGAGAGCGTGTCTGCAGTCGTGAGGCTCTTCCCTGGAACGTGTGTGATGGTGTACCCGTATCTCATGAGTCTCATCCTGAATCTCTGAATTCTAGGAGGGAGTGTATCCAGGGCTTGTCCACCTAGCAGGCTCACGAGGGGCTTGTGGTCGGTCTCCAGCTTGAAGTGAAGGCCGATGATGAAGTCGCTGAATCTTTCGCATGCCCAGGTCAGGGCCAGCGCTTCTTTTTCCACTTGAGCATACCTCTGCTCCATGCTCATGAGTGCTCTGGATGCCACCGGCGCCCAGGTGCCATGCTGTTCCTGAAGGAGAACGCCACCTAGCCCGTATGATGAGGCGTCGGCTGAGATTTACAGGTTTTTGTTTGGGTCATACAGCGACAGCTCCTTTTTGAGACTGGTGAACACTTTGCTTTGCTCTGGGCCCCAGTTTCTCTGGTTCTTTTTCGACAGCAAGTCCCTCAGAGCTTTGTCTTTTTCAGCAAGGTTGGGAATTTGCCTAGCTGGTTCACCATGCCCAGAAAGCTCCTGAGCTCGCTGATGTTCTGTGGCGGATCCATCTCTCGCACGGCGCGTGTGGCGCACAGCGCATCTCTGGCGAGATGATGTAGCCGAAGAAGTTCATCGTTGTCCTGCTGAATTCTTGGCCATGTTCAGAGTCATGCCTGCCTCTTGTGCACTCTGCAGAACTGCGTGCACGCGGGCATCGTGCTCAGCTTGCATGGACCCCCATATGAGGACATCGTCCATGTGGCAGACGACTCCTTCCTGCCCCTCGGTCACTTTCGCCATTCGGTTCTGAAAGTGTTCCTGGCGTAGACGAGATGCCGAATGGTAGGCGGTTGAAGAAGTAGCGTCCGAATGGGGTAATGAATGTGGTGTAGTGGGCACAGTCTTTGGTCAGGGGGATTTGCCAAAACCCCATGTTGGCGTCGATCTTCGAGAAGAACTTTGCCCCTGACAGCATGCCAAGGGTCTGGTCGACTGACGGGAGGATGAACTTTTCCCTGCATACAGCTTCATTCAGGTGAGGTCAACACAGATTCGGACCTCGTCTTTATTCTTCTTTGGTGCCACCACCATGCCGGAGCACCACTCAGTTGGTTCTTCTATCTGGCTGATGACTCCGAGCTTTTCCATGCTCCTGATTTATTTTTCCCATCAGAGGCAGTGGGACACGTTGTGGCGCTTTCAGAGACACAGGCTTGGCGTCAGGCTTGAGCTTAATGGTGTACAGCTGTTGTACTAGTCTGTCTATCCTTGCTACCAGTCTGAGGTTGACTGATGCAGGTCTGCTCAGTAGAGCTGTGTTCAGCTGTTTAACTATGTACAAGTCCTCTGTGGTGTGCTTGTCCCCACAGTGCAGCACTTCTCTAGCTACTCCAACTACAGACAGTGGCACCTGCCCAGGCCCAAACAGCACTTTGTTGCCTGGTGCGAGGCTGCTGGATACCACCCCATATATCTGTCTGTACGCCTGCTCGGGTGTGACAGTAACGTCAGCCCCTGTGTCTATCTTGAATTTCACATTAGTGTCTCTGATCTTTAGGTCAACTGGCCATGCCTGTTTGCCTGCATCTACAGTGCCAAGGAATAGGTCTTCATCTGTGTTTTCTGAGACTGCACTCACACGCTTGGCACACTTTTCCGTAATGTCTACGTTTCCCACAGTTATGGAAATCTGCATTCTTTGCAGGGCAACTGAATTTTGCATGAAATGGCGTCTTACCGCATCTCTGGCATGGCTGTCCTGCCCCTGTGTGTCGTGCTTATCCTTGGTCTGCTTCGCTGGCTGCATTTTGTTTTTCAAGGCCGGTCTTTTCCCTTTGTCACTGTGCACTGCGTCCACTGTCGCTTTGTTTGCATGCGTATTTCCTCTGATGTCTGTTTGTTGCCATTTAATGTCCTCCGCTTGCCTGACCATGTAGATGGCTTTCGCTAAGTCCAGCTCCCTCTCCATCTGTATTTTCTGTGAGAGTGCACCGTCTCTGATGCCCACCACGATCCGATCACGTAGCAGCTCCTCGCAAAGTGCTCCATATCCGCAGTCTTCAGCGAGTGCATACAAGGCTGTGATGAACGAGTCTGCAGATACTGTTGGCCCTTGCGCTCGCATGTTGAATTTGGCTCGCTGGTATATCACGTTCTTTTTAGGTACGAAAAAGTTCGTAAGGCCGTCCTTGACTGAGCTGTATACAAGTTTTTGTTCGTCCGTTATCCGCAACCCGAAGGATTCCGGTGGATTTATTGAGAACGTTGCTGAGGCGTTCACACGTGCTTGAGCCTGTGCCATGGCCTGCTGCTACCAAGCTGCCACTGGTTGCTCCTCTCTTTCACAAACACACTCTTTCCTACCCTGTTCCGACGAGCCACTTCTGACAGCATGTCGTGTTCTTTTATAAACCATAAAGAAGGACGAGACCGGGTTTTCCGTGGCTTCACTTTACTCACATGCTGTTCCCCAAATCAACTAATACCGGGTGCATCCCCCTCTAGTGTCTTGCCATGTGATTGCACATAGATTATACCATATGGCCCAGACGATGTCCGATGCAGTAATTTGTTCTGGTCACATCTCAATGCGGCGCGGCGATGAGCAATACAGCAGGCGCATGGCGTTAAAGTGATGTTCAAGTGGGCTATATTGATAATTACAGTACAGGAAGGGATGGTGTCCACCCCACCCGGGATGACTTTATAAATGATTTCAGCAATTTTGCAGCAAATTTAGAGGGTATGCAGTATCAAAATAATAATGGTAGGAGACTTTAACATACATTTTGAGAAGGCGGCGGTTCTGCTGAAAAGGGCATTTACTTCAATATTGAACTCTGTCGGCATTACACAAAATGGACCTACTCATTATCACAATCATACTCTAGATATGGGTACCGATAAATACGTTTCCGCAAACCGCAGCAATCTCCAACCACTATCTAGTCTCATTTGAGCTACATCTTAACCTGAATACCCGCCTGGCTCCTCGGCATTGTTAAAAACGCTCGATAAATTCGTCAACCGCAACACAGTTTATTGAAACCCTCCCATATTTAACTATTTTAGCCATCAGATCCTGAGGAGTTAGATAGTCTAACTGACTGCTTAGAGAATACCTGTAGATCATCTCTAGATATAGTAGCTCCACTCAAATATAAAAAGGCCAGATTTAAAAAGCTCGCCCCGTGGTACACCGACCAAACTCGTAACTTAAAACAAATAGCAAGTAAATTAGAGTGGAAATGGCGATCTACTAAGCTGGAAGAATTCCACTGTGCTTGGAAGGATAGCCTTATTGAGTACAAAAGGGCACTCACTAAAGCACACTCAGCATACTTAGCCTCACTGATTGAGTGTAAGACTTTATGCTTAACTAGACCTCAGCCTCGTCTGTGCGATTTGTACTGTGCAGTGAGCGCGCTCGGAAACCAAAGAGAACAAAACAGCCCTCTAATGCTAGAGAGAAGTTTATTCACCAGAGATCCCTCGATATGAGGGGGGTACTCCCTTTATACAGATAGGTTGCGAACATAAGGGGGTGTTATTACAACATCCAGACATAGACACATTTTGCATCACTATTGTTTTGAGAATAGGCAGGGAGAAGAGATGCAGAAGTCGGGATGACATTTTCGTGAAGACTAACATAGATACAGAGACTTCTCTGTTTGGTCTAGAATGTTCTCCAAAACTAACTAGAACATGAGACTATGCTTTATGCACGTACACAGAATATATGAGATACACAAGATGGGGCCTAAATATCTATCATTGAGAATAATAAAAACAATCCTAGATTCTTTTCAGTACTAATTCTAAACAATCAAACAGGCGCTGAACCTCAGATTCTAGGAAACCTAACTAGTTAATGTTATAAACTATAGATTTCTTTGATAATAAAATAGAGAATATTAGACTAAATATAAATGCTTTTATAGGTAATCCATCTGGTCTGTCATCTGGATTGGTTGATATTGAACAACATTTTGCATTAGAAGAAACTGTAACGTCTGCCCTCCTCCTCCTGTCGTCCTCGTGCTTGTTTTGTTGTTGCAGCCATGTGCGTCTTAGCCCTGCCCCTCGTTATCCTTGTCAGGTGTCCTGTATTAGTCTTGTCTATTTAAACCCTCTGTTTGGTCTTCCGTGTGACCGGTTGTTTTGTCTAACCATTTGTCTGAATATTTGAATCCTGCCCTAGTCTCCGTTTACTTCCGTGTTTTCCCAGCCCTGTATTTCGTTCGTGTTCTAAGTCTGTGTTCTGTTCGTGGTAGCTAGTTCCTGTATTTCATTGTCTCTGCGTGTAGGTTTTGTTTCAATGTCGGACTCCCCGGATATTATGACCCATGCCTGTTTAAACGACTCTGCTTTTGGATTGCCCATTAATAAATCTCGCTCTTCTCAGCGTTTGTGTCCGCAAAATACTTCTCCGCCGATCGCGGCGTTACAGAAACGCTTGAAGCTTTTCATCCACTCCCACAACCAGAATTTGTAACGCGGAGACTAGAGGGATGATGGTTACCGCGTGGGGCACGAAAAATAAATAGATCCACGTGCCGGTGTTACACCGAATTCTGTGACCATCGAGTTTTGTGACCACAGAGGGCGCTATTTCACAGTTTCTGTTCACAGTCACGAGTCTGTTATTGTGGAGTCACGGTGGGGTGATATGTTTCCATTGTAGATGATGAAACTGGGGTCACAAATTCTGACGGCCGCCATCAGAATATGTGACCCCACTGAATCTGCAGATACTAGTGTTAAAAAACAACCACATATTTCCAAGAGACTTACCATCCCCTCACCATTGCATACAACAAAAAAAATCACGAAAGAGACGGACAGGTCAGCCTTTAAACTGGGGTCACAAAGACGGACAGGTCAGCCTTTAAACTGGGGTCACAAATTCTGACGGCCGCCATCAGAATACCTGCATAACTATGGTTTAAAGATCTGACGCAGTTTCATCATCTACAATGGAAACATATCACCCCACCATGACTCCACAATAACAGAAACAATGAAAAAATATAAATAACACGTATATAAATACACACAAAGATGAGAACTATTCGTCATTCCCATCACTTCTTTGTTTACATATCTCTTTAATTACTGTTATCATGGTGACTGGCGTCGGCCAGAGGAGGATGGGCTCCCCCAATGAGTCTTGGGTCCTCTCAAGGTTTCTTCCTCATGCTCCTAGGGATTTTTTCCTTGCCACAGGGCTCTTTTTGCACAAATTACTGCATCAATGCGGTGTGGCATGGAGGTGATCAGCCTGTGGCACTGCTGAAATGTTATGGAATTCCAGGTTGCTTTTATAGCAGCCTTCAGCTCACCTGCATTGTTGGGTCTGGTGTCTCTTATCTGCCTCTTGACAATACGCTATAGATTCTCTATGGGGTTTAGGTCAGGCGGTTTTTCGCTGGCCAATCAAGCACAGTGATACTGTGGATATTAAACCAGGTATTGGTACTTTTGGCAGTGTAGAAAGGTTCCAAAAGGTTTCTAAAAGTGAAGTGCTCTAAAATGTCCTGATAGATGGCTGTGCTGACTTTGGCCTTGATATAAAACAGTGGAACTACACCAGCAAATCACATGGCTCCCCAAACCATCACTGATTGCGGAAACTTCACGCTAGACCTCAAGCAGCTTGGATTGTGTGCCTCTCCACGCTTCCTCCAGACTCTGGGACCTTGATTTCCAAATTAAATGCAAAATTTACTTTAATCTGAAAAAACACATTGGACCTACACCTGCTGGTTACTGAAATTACTGAAATTGATTAACTTTTTGATATTTTAATTTATTGAAATGCAACTGTAAATCAAGACTGAAAATGAATATTTATAAAAATAACCTACTCATCACTAGTCCATGTTCATTCACAACTGTTTCTTTTCTTGCTCAGCCTTCACTAGAACACGTAGTTCTTTTTAGTGACTGAAAAAAAGTGTTCCATTTTGCTGTTGACTTTGCCTGACAGTTGCCGGACAAGAAGTAGTCCAGTTTTTCTCCAGGTGCATCTTGGGTCTTTTGTATTTGACTCATAGAATATGTAATATAATGCATAATGCTCTTCTGATCCAGTCACTGAAGTCAGGAAGCATTTTTTCATTTTAAACTATGGTAGTTTTATTTGAATCCTTGCCCTGATCTGCAAATTTAATATTTTCAGGTGTAGGCTTAAGAAATCTGCCCTAAAAAGAACTGAATGACAGTCTGTCTGGTTCTCATAAGTTCATGAATGTTGACCACAACTAAAATCATTCAAAACCACATTTAGCATAGGTTACCATGCCAAAAGAATGTTAACAATCTCAAGGACTTTCTCCTCAAAATTAAATTCTTGCTGCTGTAGACTATTCCACAAGGACAGATAACTGCCCAACACCTATGAAATCAAAACTAGTTACTTTAAGTATCTACATTGCATATTGTATAAAAAAATCACAGTACAAGAAGTTATACTTACCTGATGCTCCCCATACCTTCCTGAAAATCTTGCTATCATTTTCTCTGGACATCATCTGCACTGATCCGCCCATCATCCTCCTGTTCCATCCTTTCCTCACTCGTGAACAAGAACTCGAGATACTTGAACTCCTCCTCTTTTGGCAAGGACTCCCTCCCGACCCAGAGAGGGCACTCTACCCTTGTCCGACCGAGTACCATGGTCACAGTATTAGAGGTGCTGATTCTCATCCCGGCCATCTCGCACATGGTTGCAAAGTGATCCAAGATCTTCATCCAAGTGATGCAAGATCTTTTGCAGATGATGTGGTCCTGTTGGCGACCTACAGCTCTCATCCAACCATCTCCATAGAAATGCTTTCTCAGAATGACTCCACATCTCCGTCTACTGAAATCCAGTGGGGATCTACTGTATCTAGCTGTATCAACTGTATTTAGCCTAACTAGGAATCATGACCAGATTGAATCCCTAATCCCACGGGAGTGCAGCAGTAACAGTTTTATGAAGTTCTTGATAAGATTGATAAAATTAGGGAAAAAATTAGTCATGCTATCTCAGACCCTGTCAACCTGCAAATGCACTTTAACAGCTGTCTGGTCAGCCCTGATGCTCTTTTGGAGTTCTTTTCTCCAATTGGTCATGAGGAGCTTATTTCATTGGTAAAATCTGACAAACCCTCCATGCGCATACTAGAGTACAGTACCAATTCATCTACTCAAAGGATTACTGCACAGTAATGTAGAACCTTTGCTTACTATAATTAACTATTCTCTGAAACTAGACTACATCCCCAAATCACTTAAACTTGCAGTCATCAAGCCACTAATTAAAAAACCTGGTCTTAATCCCCAGGAACTTAAGCCAAGATGGTTCCACCATTGTTGCGCAGAAAGAGCAATACAGCAGAATACCAGAATGGTGTTACCCAGCGTAAAATAGCAAAGATTTTTAAGTTATCATCATCAACTGTGCATAACATCATCAAAAGATTCAGAGAATCTGGAAAAATCGCTGTGCGTAAGGATCAAGGCCATAAAACTCTACTCTACTGCACCTCAAACAGGAATGCCACTGTCAAGGAAATTACAGAATGGGCTCAGGAATACTTCGAGAAAGCATTGTCAGTGAACACAATCCACCGTGTGATCCGCCGTTGCCAGGTGAAACTCTACAGTGCAAAGAGGAAGCCATTTCTAAGCAAGCTCCACAAGCTCAGACGTTTGCACTGGGCCAGGGGTCATTTAAAATGGGGTTGTGATAATCACATTATAGGTGGATGCAATTCCATACCCAAACACTAGTGGCGCCAAATCAGAATGTCCAGCGTGAATAAAGCTTACAGAAGAAGATTTGCACGATCCCTCGGAGAAAGTTTTTCTATCCACAACCGATGGCACTTTTGAGGAGTTGGTTGGTAAGTCATAAATCCCTGTTTACTCACAGCTGTCACGTAGCTTAAGTCTGTTAAACATTAAATTAAGAAGCAAAGCTAACATTAATTAACAGTAGTGTTAACTGAGGCCCTACTTGTCTTTAGACATGAACGTTAGCATTTCGCTAATAAATGTAATGCGAATTCATGTTCTTCTTTGTAACTTACATTTGTGTGTTAACATTAAATATAATGTTTGGCAATGATAGAGAATATGAAAAGAAAGGGTCAGTGTCAGGCAGGAATTCAGCAGTTTTTGGCCAAAAGATTGAGTCAGCCAGATGCTGAAACAGAGCAGAGAGAGGGCAGAGAGAGAGCAGCAGAAGACTGTAGACCAGAGGCTGGTCAGGAGCAGGGCACCTCCAGTCTCTCAACAGGTCAGAAATCATTTAGGGAGAGCAACAACAGTTAGGGCCTAATGATGTAATGTATGAAGTGTCTGATATTGTAACTTGTGAAATGGCACATAAGTTCACTGAATTCTTACACCTCATAGTGATAAAATTTACCATAACTTTAATGTAATGGCTTTAATTTTTATTGGTTCGTATATCACCACATCTACCACAGCTCACTTTATATTTTAAGCTTTCAAGTCTTTCCTTCAGTTTTAAATAAATAATAATGTGGTCTTGTAGACAACATGGTTTCTGCTCAATAGTTTGTGACATATATTTGTGTTTTAGTCACAAACTGGGACAGGAATCTCTCTGATAAGGACAAGCAGAGTGAAGTTGGTGACTTAACCCCCCATTCTGCTAGGCCACCAGAGTCACCAATCAGTGCTGATCCTACAGGATCTGATGGTAAGAGGCTATCTTGGAAAGTAATAACTGCTTGCGTGTGTATTGTGACACTAGGCTTATGTTAAATAATTTGTCATTTGCTACTTTCAGACATCTTCCAGTGTCCTGTGCAGACGTCAAAGGATTGTTCTGCTCCAGTAGGACCTGATGGTATGCTTTTCATTCTGTAAATGGTCTTTAAATCACTTACTGCTGCTGAATGCCATGAAAGTTAAAAGTTGAGGGATATTAACAATTGACTCCAATTTTTATTTAATTTGCTTCTCACCAGACATTTCCCAGTCAAGAGCAGGAGGCCCTGTGCAGCCTGTCCTTAAGGTATTCCCCAAGACGCAACATGGCAACCGCAAGAGGGCATTCAATGAGTCGTGGTACAGAGACTACACATGGTTGGAGTACTCCATCAGCAGAGACTCTGTATTTTGTTATGCCTGCCGCCATTTTTCCCTTCCAAATGCCCCGTCCTCCGTATTCAGAACAGAAACTGGCTTCTCCAACTGGAAGAAAGCTTTATGTAAAGAAGGAGGCTTTAAATACCACTCCCAGTCAGAGCACCACCAAAATGCCATGTTTGCATGGAAGCAGCACGAAATGGCCGCTCAAACAAAGTCATGCATAATAGATTCTATTAACAAAGAGAGAGAAAATTATGGAGAACCAGGCATATATTAAAACTATTGCAGAAGTCCTGCTTTTAACTGCCACACAGAACATTTCCCAGAGGGGTCACAGAGAGTCTGAGGACTCGGATAACCGAAGCAACTTTTTGGCTATTTTAGAAGAGATAGCTAAGCATGATTCATTTCTAGAGAAGCGCATGAAAGCTCATGGTAATGCTAAATACACCAGCATTCAAAATGAAATGTTAGAATGCCTGGCAGAAATGGTTCAAGAGGAAATAATAAGGGAAGTAAAACAGAGTGAGGTGTTCAGTATAATAGCTGATGAAACCAAAGACCTTCAGAAAAAAGAACAAGTGTCACTGGTCATCAGATATTATTACAGAGGGGTCATACATGAGGGCTTTCTTGACTTCATGAAAGCTGACAGCCTAGATACAGCAGGGCTCCCTGCTTTGATCATAAAATGCCTTGAAAAACATGGGCTAGAATATCGCACTAACCTGGTTGGTCAGGGCTATGACGTCGCTGCCGTTATGAGTGGCAAGCACTCAGGTGTGTGTACAAGGATTCAGGAAGTTGCCAAATATGCATTTTATGTGCATTGTAATGCTCATTGTTTGAACCTTGTGATTGTTGATAGTGTGAAGTCAGTCTCTGAGGCTGATTGCTTTTTCTCACTTCTTCAAAAACTACATTGTTTTTTATCTGGATCATATGTGCACACAAAATACCATGACATTCAGAGAGAAATGTATGATGGTCAGCCTCGTGAACTTCCTAAGCTGACACTAGGTGGGCTTGCAGGTACACAGCCTGTCGCAATCGGCTTGATAGACTCCCAGCAGTGTACCGTTTACTGGAAGAAATTGGAATGGAAAGTTATGGTGATTGGGCAGTAGATGCTCGCGGCTTACTAGCCCAAATTGATCTTAGCTTTATTGGACTTTTGGTTACTTTCAAGAAAGTTCTGGGTCAGTCCAAGTTTTTGTCAGACATGCTACAGTCTCCCTCACTGGACCTCGCAGCGGCGGTCAATCTTGTAGAATCATTATTTAACACATTGCAGCAATACAGGAGTGAGGCTTTTTTTGAGGTTGTGTGGAAAGAGGTGGAGGAAATGGCTGTAAAGTGTGATCTAAGTTTGTTAAGGACTGAGAGGAGGCAGCCTATGTGATTACATAGTTACTACATCAACTGGTGAGCGTAGATTTGATGAAAATGACAGGGAAAACTTTAAAAGACATGCTTTCTATCCAGTGCTCGATTCAATGACTGGTGAATTGCAGGAAGAGGCTCTTTTTTCCTTTGCCAAGATTTTTGATTCAAATGTTGATGACTTGGCCGATGAGCTGTATCAGATCAAGAGAGTTTTGGAGAGGAAAGAAAAAAGTGGGATGCAGAGGCTTACTGCACTTCTAGAATTTGTAGTATTCCTAGAACCATTCAAGGAGGTGTTTCATGAGCAGTTTAGGCTTGGAAAAAAGCCATTGTGATACCAGTGAGCAGTGCTTCATGTGAGCGCAGCTTTTCAGCCCTAAGTTTGATTAAAAATCATCTACGAACAACAATGACAGATGAGCATTTGAGTCATCTTGGGGTGCTGAGCATTGAGTCCCGACGAGCAAAAGCATTAGACATGAATGAATTTGTGAGACGGTTCAGTTCACGTCACAAAAACCGAAAAATAATGCTGTTTTTGTCACGGAGACGCTCCCGGGCCCCTCCCTTTGGGCATGTGTTTACGTCGTCTAAGTCCATATGTGTAGTTCTGTGGGTGTGTGTCGGTGTGGGTGTGTGTAGTTCTGTGGGTGTGTGTCGGTGTGGGTGTTCAGCAGTCTCACCTGTGGCTCATCTTATCACCAGGGGATAGTGCTGTTCGTCTATTTAATGTGCGTTTACGCAGTGTCCTGTGCACGTCTTAGTTTGAAACTGTTTGAATGTCTGAATGTCCAGTCATGTTTGCCGTGCGCTACTGAAGTAGCTTAAAGATTTAAAAATAAACGTTACGTGTTGGAGAGCTCTGTGGCGTCCTGTCTCAAAATCCTGGTCGTTACAGTTTTAGAAGAGCAAAATGTCCTTTTTTTTGTGAACTTTGTGAATGTTTGTGTGAGAGAGATGTTTTGAACTAACAGTATTTGTGAAAAAGAAAAAGGTTTTAAAAATGAATTAAATGCTGGATTCTCTCACATGCTGTATGCCTTTGAGTATATACACCTTGAAGTATATACACCTTACCAAAACCGGCGATTGTGTGCAAGGATGTTGGACAAATACTTGGCCCCTCTATGAATATTGTGGCCCCTTGATGGCCCCCTTACAAATATAGCCGCGAGCGGCAATTGCGGGTTCACACACGAACAGGCATTTCGGCCTCAATAGGCAAAAAAAAGAGGGCCAAAGGGTCCTTTAGACCTACAATTGAAATGAAGCTACTTCAGTGAATAAAATGGATAAATGAATGTGCAACAAATTACTCAATTGAGGCAGTACATTTCAGTCAGTTCCAGTATTTGGCCAGTAGATGGAGCCCAAGTACTACCATTCTGATATTACAGAAATGAAATAAGACATTTTAGTGATTTAGTGGTTTCATGCCGATTGGCCAATGTTAAGTCTGTCAAATGGCCAAAACCAATTAAATGGCTCATGGCGGCCATGTTTTTTGAGTGATGATGTCATCATTGTGTGCCTTGATACCAGTTGACCCCATGATGCTGCCTATAAAGTTTTGGCTTGATGTGACCAATGGTTGATGAGAAACAGTTTTTTCCATGTTATAGCGCCCCTATTGGCCAATCGTGACCAGCTTTGACCTGTGACCTCAAAGACATGTGCCCTATCAGCCTATCAAGTTTCATGAAGATTGGTCAATGTTAAGTCTGTCAAATGGCCAAAACCAATTAAATGGCTCATGGCGGCCATGTTTTTTGAGTGATGATGTCATCATTGTGTGCCTTGATACCAGTTGACCCCTTGATGCTGCCTACAAAGTTTTGGCTTGATGTGACCAATGGTTGATGAGAAACAGTTTTTTCCATGTTATAGCGCCCCCTATTGGCCAATCGTGACCATCTTTGACCTGTGACCTCAAAGACATGTGCCCTATCAGCCTATCAAGTTTCATGAAGATTGGTCAAAGCATTGCTGAGATATAGCTGCTGAAGTAAATTAGTCCCCGCCCCAGAGCTATTGATTGACATGTGACAACCAGACTGTATGACAAAGTCAAAATGTTTTTGATAAATCTTGATAATGAGAGTCTTCTGAATAGTTTGACACCAAGTTTGTGGTGATCAGATGAAAAACCAAGGACTAGTAGGCAAGAGTAGGTTTTGCATATTATGAATATTAGCAAAAAAATTAAGTAGGCGGAGCTTAGGGGTCCAGGAGGCTTTTTTGTTTGGCTTGAGCCAAGGAATCCAGCAAAAGTGGAATTTTGTTTCTAGGCCCTACGGTGTGGGAGATATGGACCAAAACGCAAAATGGTGTGCTATAGCGCCACCATCAGGCCAATGTGGGTCCCTGTCTATATTCCCCTAATTGCACCCCTGCTGCACCTTTTGCCAAGTTTGGTGTTTCTGGGCCTCACGGTCTAGGCTGCAGTATGCGTTTTATAAGAAAAAAAAAAAAAAAAAAAATAATAATAATAATAATAATAATAATAATAATAATAATAATAATAATAATAATAAATATAGCCGCGAGCGGCAATTGCGGGTTCACACACGAACAGGCATTTCGGCCTCAATAGGCAAAAAGAGGGCCAAAGGGTCCTTTAGACCTACAATTGAAATGAAGCTACTTCAGTGAATAAAATGGATAAATGAATGTGCAACAAATTACTCAATTGAGGCAGTACATTTCAGTCAGTTCCAGTATTTGGCCAGTAGATGGAGCCCAAGTACTACCATTCTGATATTACAGAAATGAAATAAGACATTTTAGTGATTTAGTGGTTTCATGCCGATTGGCCAATGTTAAGTCTGTCAAATGGCCAAAACCAATTAAATGGCTCATGGCGGCCATGTTTTTGAGTGATGATGTCATCATTGTGTGCCTTGATACCAGTTGACCCCATGATGCTGCCTATAAAAATGAGAAACAGTTTTTTCCATGTTAAACCTATTGGCCAATCGTGACCAGCTTTGACCTGTGACCTCAAAGATATGTGCCCTATCAGCCTATCAAGTTTCATGAAGATTGGTCAATGTTAAGTCTGTCAAATGGCCAAAACCAATTAAATGGCTCATGGCGGCCATGTTTTTTGAGTGATGATGTCATCATTGTGTGCCTTGATACCAGTTGACCCCATCATGATGCTGCCTACAAAGTTTTGGCTTGATGTGACCAATGGTTGATGAGAAACAGTTTTTTCCATGTTATAGCGCCCCCTATTGGCCAATCGTGACCATCTTTGACCTGTGACCTCAAAGACATGTGCCCTATCAGCCTATCAAGTTTCATGAAGATTGGTCAAAGCATTGCTGAGATATAGCTGCTGAAGTAAATTAGGCCCCGCCCCAGAGCTATTGATTGACATGTGACAACCAGACTGTATGACAAAGTCAAAATGTTTTTGATAAATCTTGATAATGAGAGTCTTCTGAATAGTTTGACACCAAGTTTGTGGTGATCAGATGAAAAACCAAGGACTAGTAGGCAAGAGTAGGTTTTGCATATTATGAATATTAGCAAAAAAATTAAGTAGGCGGAGCTTAGGGGTCCAAGAGGCTTTTTTGTTTGGCTTGAGCCAAGGAATCCAGCAAAAGTGGAATTTTGTTTCTAGGCCCTACGGTGTGGGAGATATGGACCAAAACGCAAAATGGTGTGCTATAGCGCCACCATCAGGCCAATGTGGGTCCCTGTCTATATTCCCCTAATTGCACCCCTGCTGCACCTTTTTGCCAAGTTTGGTGTTTCTGGGCCTCACGGTCTAGGCTGCAGTATGCGTTTTATAAGGGGGAAAAATAATAATAATAATAATAATAATAATAATAATAATAATAATAATAATAATAATAATAAATATAGCCGCGAGCGGCAATTGCGGGTTCACACACGAACAGGCATTTCGGCCTCAATAGGCAAAAAGAGGGCCAAAGGGTCCTTTAGACCTACAATTGAAATGAAGCTACTTCAGTGAATAAAATGGATAAATGAATGTGCAACAAATTACTCAATTGAGGCAGTACATTTCAGTCAGTTCCAGTATTTGGCCAGTAGATGGAGCCCAAGTACTACCATTCTGATATTACAGAAATGAAATAAGACATTTTAGTGATTTAGTGGTTTCATGCCGATTGGCCAATGTTAAGTCTGTCAAATGGCCAAAACCAATTAAATGGCTCATGGCGGCCATGTTTTTTGAGTGATGATGTCATCATTGTGTGCCTTGATACCAGTTGACCCCATGATGCTGCCTATAAAGTTTTGGCTTGATGTGACCAATGGTTGATGAGAAACAGTTTTTTCCATGTTATAGCGCCCCCTATTGGCCAATCGTGACCAGCTTTGACCTGTGACCTCAAAGACATGTGCCCTATCAGCCTATCAAGTTTCATGAAGATTGGTCAATGTTAAGTCTGTCAAATGGCCAAAACCAATTAAATGGCTCATGGCGGCCATGTTTTTTGAGTGATGATGTCATCATTGTGTGCCTTGATACCAGTTGACCCCTTGATGCTGCCTACAAAGTTTTGGCTTGATGTGACCAATGGTTGATGAGAAACAGTTTTTTCCATGTTATAGCGCCCCCTATTGGCCAATCGTGACCATCTTTGACCTGTGACCTCAAAGACATGTGCCCTATCAGCCTATCAAGTTTCATGAAGATTGGTCAAAGCATTGCTGAGATATAGCTGCTGAAGTAAATTAGGCCCCGCCCCAGAGCTATTGATTGACATGTGACAACCAGACTGTATGACAAAGTCAAAATGTTTTTGATAAATCTTGATAATGAGAGTCTTCTGAATAGTTTGACACCAAGTTTGTGGTGATCAGATGAAAAACCAAGGACTAGTAGGCAAGAGTAGGTTTTGCATATTATGAATATTAGCAAAAAAAAAATTAAGTAGGCGGAGCTTAGGGGTCCAGGAGGCTTTTTTGTTTGGCTTGAGCCAAGGAATCCAGCAAAAGTGGAATTTTGTTTCTAGGCCCTACGGTGTGGGAGATATGGACCAAAACGCAAAATGGTGTGCTATAGCGCCACCATCAGGCCAATGTGGGTCCCTGTCTATATTCCCCTAATTGCACCCCTGCTGCACCTTTTTGCCAAGTTTGGTGTTTCTGGGCCTCACGGTCTAGGCTGCAGTATGCGTTTTATAAGGGGAAAAATAATAATAATAATAATAATAATAATAATAACGGAGCACATGGCTTCAATGGACTTTTTTGTAGATGAGCAGATGCCTGGTCAGAGGAAATTTGAATTTCATCTGTAGGCCATAGAGTGTAGGTATAGCGCCACCTAGTGGTGCAATTCCCGTCATACTTGAGTATGTGTTAGAGGGTGTGTAGATGAACATACCCTGTGAGTTTCATGTGAATTGACAGATGAAAAGCTTGTGAAATGTGTACTGAAAGCTGATTGGTCGATAGCAGCGGCCATATTGGACACGTGATGGTGCCGAGCAAGAACCTGTGCCACAGGTGCATGCAGATGATGCATACCAAGTTTCGTGTTATTTGGCCAATCGGTGTGTGCAGGAGAGTTTTTTGGCAGTTATAGCGCCCCCTAGGTTTGCATGTGTGCCAAAATGTGCGTGCACGTGCAGACAACCAACGGGTGCGTGTATGTGAAGTTTGGTGTGAATATGTGAAAGCATTGATGAGTTAGAGCAGTATATGTGAATTTTTGGGGGTGGGATTTTTGACCCTTGAATTGTGTGGCATGTGGACACGCCCATGTGCAGAAATGTGCACTTTTGCCTCATAACAATTAAAGTTCAGACTCTTGTGAGTGCCTGGATACCTCATATGTGCATGTATGTGAAAAATCCAAGGAGTAGTATGCGTTCAAAAATGTGTGCATATTTGCATATTATGCAAATTAGCTCGAAAATACGTGGGCGGAGCATATGGCTTCAATGGACTTTTTTTTAGATGATTAGATGCTTAATCAGATGCAGTTGGAATTTTTCATTTATGACATACGGTGTAGGCGTGAGAATTATTTGCGCGTTTGTGTGCGCTATAGCGCCACCTATGTGTGGATCAGGCTGTTTCTTGGTGCCTGAGTAGTGGTCGGGTGCATCGACCTACTGACCAAAGGAGAAGTCTGTAGGACTTACGGTTTGGTCTGTACAACGCGTTTTAGCGGAGAAAAAGAATAATAATAATAATAATAATAATAATAATAATAATAAATATAGCCGCGAGCGGCGATTGCGGGTTCAAGCTTGCACCCGTAATTAGCAAAGTCCCTTAATTAGCAAATTATCTATCAGCCTGTCAAGTTTCATGAAGATTGGTCAAAGCATTGCTGAGATATTGCTGTTGAAATAAATTAGGCCCCGTCTCAGAGCTATTGATTGACATGTGACAGCCAGACTATATGTAAATGTCAAAATATTGTTAATAATTCTTGATCAGGACATTCTTGTGAATAGTTTGACACCATGCCTGTGATGATCAGATGAAAAGTGTGGGAGATATGGGCCAAAAATCACGTTGCTCAAGGCCACAAAACATTGTAATGGCAAAATGATTCAGATCATAGAACTAAAGCACTTGCTGAGATTAGTTTAGTGAGAGGTGGGGGGACAGAGACCATGGGTTGTTAAGTTTTAGAAGGATAGGGAGTGTGGGGGAGTGGATGAGGGGGGCAGTCTGCGTGTGTGAGAATCTCAGCGTGCGTGTGTTAGCAGCCTCTCTATTGCTCCCTGCACTGCTCAGCATGGACAATTTAAATATTCACTGTAATGCCAATTGTGGACTGATTTGG
>JAGXOD010000123.1:0-10000 GCA_020368025.1 Brachyhypopomus occidentalis
TCCTAGCAACAGCACACAACACAGGCTGCTCCTAGCAACAGCTCACAACACAGGCTGTTCCTAGCAACAGCACACAACACAGGGTATTCGTAGCAACAGCACACAACACAGGCTGTTCCTAGCAACAGCACACAACACAGGCTGTTCCTAGCAACAGCACACAACACAGGCTGCTCCTAGCAACAGCACACAACACAGGCTAGTCTTTCACAACCTGAATAATTACCTGTCTAAGTCAAGTGACACTGGCAGTGTGGTGATCATCTGACCTGACTTAACCCTTTATCACTGTGTCATTAAAACCGTTGTACTCAATATTACACATTTTAATGGAGTTTAGGACTCACACCACGACACCAAACCGGCCCCGGAGGTACGGGAAGCGCTCTTCAACACGGTAAATCCTCCTCCTGCTCTCTACAAACGACAACAGCACCATGATACACACCTGCAACACACACACACACACACACACAGGTTGACAAATAAAGGTAGATACTTCTCTACAATACTTTGCTGTGTATAGAGAACAAAAATCAGAACATATAAAACAAACAAATGAACACTGGGGCTGCTAAGAGTTAATCAGGGACTTACGGAAGGCAACATGCAGCCATGGAGAAACATCAGTGCGACAGCACTACATCTGTCTTCATCATATCTACAAACAAACCAGCAGCAGAATTACAGAGATGGAAAACACAAGTGAAAGAAAAGGAGAGGAGGAGGAAAATGGAAGAGAGGCAATTTTAAAAAATAATAAAATGATGGGAATATGAGTCGGTCCGTTATCCAGGCGATGTGTGCGAAAGTTATAGAAAAAACATTTTCCTTATTTTTTTAGCAAATTATTCCTTGTGTTTTGGTTATTTGGGACACAGACCCTTTTCTCGTGATGTGTCACAACATCGTTTATTGCAAGCGGGACATTAGAGAGTGTAACGCCAGGGAGTTTAAATCCTTGGACAGAACCGAACCAAACTAAAGACACTGGAACACCACATCAAACTTCATAAGGCACCTGAAACACATGGATAGGGTTGTTTAGTTTACGCTAGCCACTTAGCCACTTAGCCTTTACCTGAGTAGTTGTAGTAGTAATAACAGTAGTAGTAGTAGTAATAGGCGTACTAGTAGTAATAGTAATAGTAGCAGTAATAGCCGTAGTAGTAGTAGTAATAGCCGTAGTAGTAATAGTAATAGTAGTAGTAGTAGTAATAGTAATAGTAGCAGTAGTAGCCGTAGTAGTAGTAATAGTAATAGTAGCAGTAGTAGTAATAGTAATAGTAGTAGTAGTAGCCGTAGTAGTAGTAATAGTAATAGTAGTAGTAGTAGTAGTAGTAGTAATAGTAGCCGTAGTAGTAGTAATAGTAATAGTAGCAGTAGTAGCCGTAGTAGTAGTAATAGTAATAGTAGCAGTAGTAGTAATAGTAATAGTAGTAGTAGTAGTAGTAGTAGTAGTAATAGTAGTAGTAGTAGTAGTAATAGTAGTAGTAGTAGTAGTAGTAGTAATAGTAGCCGTAGTAGTAGTAATAGTAATAGTAGCAGTAGTAGTAATAGTAATAGTAGTAGTAGTAGTAGTAGTAATAGTAATAGCCGTAGTAGTAGTAATAGTAGCAGTAGTAGTAGTAATAGTAATAGTAGTAGTAGTAGTAATAGTAATAGTAGCAGTAGTAGTAGTAATAGTAATAGTAATAGTAGCAGTAGTAGCCGTAGTAGTAGTAATAGTAATAGTAATAGTAGTAGTAGTAGTAGTAATAGTAATAGCCGTAGTAGTAGTAATAGTAATAGTAGCCGTAGTAGTAATAGTAATAGCCGTTGTAGTATCAGTAGTAATAGTAATAGTAGCAGTAGTAGTAATAGTAATAGTAGCAGTAATAGCCGTAGTAGTAGTAGTAATAGTAATAGCCGTAGTAGTAGTAATAGTAATAGTAGTAGTAGTAGTAGTAGTAATAGTAATAGTAGTAGTAGTAGTAATAGTAATAGTAGCAGTAGTAGCCGGTGTAGTAGTAATAGTAATAGTAGTAGTAGTAGTAATAGTAATAGCCGTAGTAGTAGTAATAGTAATAGTAGCCGTAGTAGTAGTAATAGTAATAGTAATAGCCGTAGTAGTATCAGTAGTAATAGTATTAGTACCAACAGTAGTAATCATTGCACCGATAATGATCACAATTTTAATGTGCCAAAATCTCAGTTGCCGGGTGATGTTGTTTATGCTGTGTAATTTCAGACACAGGGAGGTGCGGTTTGTTCTGTGTAACAGTCAGAGGCTCTAGATTTATTTTTTCTGCTGATTAAGTTAAGCCAGTTCTGTAAAAGGCTGCACAACAAGCAGAACTGAACCAAGCAAACTTGGGTAACTTCCACAGAAGAACCTGCTCTGTTTCGGTTAAGGGTGGGTGCCTCTAGGCAATGTGGGAAAAAAGGAAGTCAGGGAGTGTGTAAGCACAAGGAGGAAGCCTGTTGTGATCTAACCACTGTGCTGGATGTGTGACTCACACTCCCACCACATCTCATTCTCAGAGTGATCGGAGTGATTCTCAGAGTGATTTCTGCGGGAATACTGCTCTTCTGGAGTCAAAATCTTTTAAGAATATTTCTTCTGTGTCACAATACGCTGCTCTGAAATGGGAAGAACACAAGCGCTCCGTGTATGTCCTGTTTGGTGATGGAGTTTGCCAGAAAGGGCAAAAGACCAGACACAGTGGGGAAATGAAAGTGTGTTTGCCTGCACCTCAGTGAGGGGCTGGGTCCCCAACACCATCCACCACTGCAAAGACCCTAACCCTAACCCTAACTCCTGGTGGAAGGACAAGCCGTTCGACACTTTAGCTCAGCAGACCAGAGAGCATCTGCTGGGTGATACAGTGTACGCTGTTAGCCCAGATCTCAGGGCTCTGACACTGCAGACCACACCTGCATGGAGATCCACCCATAATGCGTTCAGGCCATTCAGGCCTTGGGTGGGCAGCCGAGGAACTCTCTGCTGGTGAAGAGACCTCACAACCTCTCAGTGCTGAGGAGCTGCACTGAAATTGAACGGATGATTTGGAGTTCAGATGAGCACTCCACTAGTGAGGAGGACGGATGCTGGAACGGAAATCTGCTGCGTATTTGTTACGTCACAAATGAGACAAGACAATGAGTTGTCACAAGCGCAACGCGAAATGGGACAGAAATCTCATCTTGATGGCGGAACATGTGTTGAAGCACATACGTACGTGAAATTTCCTGCCTGGTAAAGCAGATTCTTGTCCTGGTGGGAGAAAAGACCGTTAGATCTTCTTCCACCAATCACATGGATGCTCTAATCACTTGTCCTAACTGTGCTCACTGACAGCTACACTGCACCTACTGTGGAGTCAGCAGGGAAAGAGGTTCGGAATTCGCTTCAAGTTCAAGTGCAAAATCAAAGTTTTATCAGTTATTACTTCCATGTGCTATATGTGGTAATTGCAAGTTCAAAGTAAATGAAGTGATCTACACTCAGTGATCTACACTCAGTGATCTACACTCGGTGATCTACACTCAGTGATCTACACTTGGTGATCTACACTCAGTGATCTACACTCAGTGATCTACACTTGGTGATCTACACTCAGTGATCTACACTCAGTGATCTACACTTGGTGATCTACACTCAGTGATCTACACTCAGTGATCTACACTCAGTGATCTACACTTGGTGATCTACACTCAGTGATCTACACTTGGTGATCTACACTCAGTGATCTACACTTGGTGATCTACACTCAGTGATCTACACTTGGTAGATATAAATACAGATGGGGTTAAGAACAAGGCTTCTCGAGTGAGTCAACATGCCCATCAGTTAAACTCCACTGACTAAACCCAGCTAACTGGGTGGGGTGAATCCTCCCAAGACAGTGACAGTTACCAATAGAATTGGGCTGAACCCCCCTACACTGATGCAACAAGGTTGCTACAACCACAGTTGACTATTTATTACATGTAAATATTTATAATGTTTTTTTTGTTTTCATCAGTGACCCTGGCACGATGTCAAGTGGTGCTATGCTGTACCAGGAATAGCAGAGAAGGCTAAACTTGAACTGTTTTAGTACAAACCTTCGATTAAAGAATACTAATGGTACAAGGACACCGCCACAAAAGACCGAATGGAGACCGTTGTATTTTACTAAGTCTTCTATCTGACGTTTTGTGCATTAAAGCTAACGTTAAATAGATATAATCTACATTAAAGTTAAACGTAACGTTTCGTATACCTACTTGATTCCGTCTTAATAATAACGCATGGAATACCACACAAGTTAACGTCCCAAAAACAACCGCTAAACGATTACGAGAATACACCCTCTTCTACTTAAATATATCTTTCAAACAAAAGCAACGTTTTCCATTGTTAATAATTGGGCAGCATCTTACGGTAGTGTCTTCACTGCTCATGTTCCTTGGAAAAGTATCTTAGACAGTGGAAAGTATTGCGACCTTCGCGCAGTTTCTGTCTGCGGATGCTTCTGGTCAGGCTTAAATATCAGGGGGCGTGTTCACTGGAATGTATTTGCGAACTTTATCGCTGATAGGCAGGTGTAAAAATATGAATATGCAGTGATTCCTAGAAGGTCCTGTCGAACAATGCATATCGCTGCAGAACACGCCGTGTCCGCTGGCTTGCTGAAGATCTCACATTGAGTGTCATGATTATTGTGGGCTATGACCCTAAACTGTAACATATGCTTTTACACGATTAACGAACAAATACATTTGGATATCGAGTGCTAAACTCATTGCATGCAGTGTTTTATCTTCATAATTTAACGGTATGGCCGTCTCACGTAAATATTTTGAAGCGACTGTAGGATCTTAGCTATGTGGGTGCTCAGAGCTTTAGGGAGGGGTGTAGCGTGTGTGCTAGTCACACATTTGCTCTGGTGTGTACTGAGGTGCAGAGACACACCGCAAACTTAGACACGTCCCGGAGGGTTAGGAACGTTACATGTTGGATGTGGCAAGAGATGGCGCTGTGTTAGAGAGTCCTGTCGTGACTAGAATGGGCGAACGATGTGTAACGCCTTTTTTGTAAGTTTTTCAAATTAAAAACGTGGAAAACGCAGTCATGTTGCTCTTTTTTAAATATTATTTAACCAGTGAAAAACAGAAAATTGGAAAATGCTTGAGAAAAAGTTTGAAACTTGTATATCTTTTAACTTGCTTTTTAGGGTGATGGACTTTACTACTAACGGGACTCATGACACGGTTACGCCTTATTTGGTATTTTATTTTGACGGCAGTTCCCTCTCTCACCAGCAGTACTGATGCTACCATTATTACTTCTCCACCTCCTCTTGTGTTATCAGCGGTGTTATTTAAACACGTTCAGTGCGACGTTTTGCCACTCGTAAGCGGCCAGCGCCGTTCTCTGGTCCATTATCCTGCATGCGGTTTTGATGCAAGACTGTGTTTTCGGACTCTCCTTTTCGCCCTGTAGTTCCTCTGCTCTGTTTGCTTCACCCGGCCCGGTTCTGACCCTGGTTCGTTGTTGGATTTACTCCTTGCCCGTGTATTAAGCAGTTTACCTGCACACCCGATTCGTCAAAACTTTTATGCCTTAATCTTACTGAAATGTTATGCCAGCTGTCATAAATAGATTGTTTAAATAATAATAATACAGTTTTTTACGACTGCTAACAAGCGTTTCCCAATACTTAAGATACTTTTTCAAAACTCTAAACACAGCAACACATTTACCTCATACAAATAGCCAAATAGTTAGTATCCTGTTCAAAAGCACATTCACTTAACTAAATACCAACTCTGTATTTCAAAATGCAAACAAAGTTTTCTCTACATACACCAACTTTGTTAAAACACAACAAACCTGGTTCAGTATCCAATCATTCTTTCAAACACTAGCACAGATTCTCTATTCAAGAGGAACAGGAGGTCAATCACTGCACAACCACTGTCAAAAAAACTAACAGTTGATGGCATTACAGAAACAGTATTGCATGTAATATTTTACTCTCTCCCAGCAAACAACAGACATTATACAGTTCTGTTGCTTTCTTATGACAGTTCATTTTTACTGTAATCTGGACTTTTTACTCAAATGTGTGCATTTTTGGCAACATACTGTCATACCACCTTGGTCTTGAGTGATATTTACTGTAACGTACTGTTTGGAATGTAGATTAGACAAAAAAAGGAGTCTGTGACAGTCATTCAGTAAAGGTAATATTTTACTGTATTAGGGACATGAAATTGTAGCTTAACTCAAAAAAGATTTACAATAATTTTACATGCAAACACTGTAATTAGCCATGGTCCCATATGTGTAAAAATACACATATAAAAAATGCAGAAGGGAGAATAAACAGAACACAAAACTGAACAGTCTTACAGTATTAGGTGTGATCTAAACGGTCTTCAGCATTTGGCCACATGTTTTCATCAACATCACATCTGATGTTGTCTCTTGCCATGCTCCTGGTCTTCACTCAAGAGTTTTCCCCTTTCGCCAGAGGGAGGCAGACGCTGCATCCTTTATTGTAAAAGAACAAAAACACAATATATGTATTAGCAGTAGGACCTGGCCTGCAGGTACTATACTGTAAGATATAGCATCAGTAGGAATATACTTGTGAAATGTATTGTTTACCTGTTACAGTAGTTTGTTTACATTGAGGGAAGAAGCGCCTTGAGTGCCTTATCCATCCCTGAATCGTACCCACATCAATATCATCACATGCCTGTTCCCTAGTCTAAATGTCCGGATGACAGAGGCGACAGTAAAAGCGGCTCAAGTTGGGCTGCACTCTCTGTCCAGCCTCTGGCATTGTCAGCCCATGGTTGATGACATGATCAGCTAAGGTTGCTCTGATTTCATTTGACAGTTGTTGTCTTCTTTGGCCATGAATTCCTCTACCAGCTCTACCTCTACCTCTACCTCTACCTCCAACTGTTCCTCCCCTCTCATTCTCACCCTCCTTCTTCCTCTCTCTGCAACATCTTCCATTGTTGTTGGAAGATGTTGCAAAATAAGGTGCTCACCTGGGGTCTTTTTATAGTGTTTTACTTCCTGATTGAAGTGCTAACAATTTAGAACTGATGTGTTTGGCCAGGTGGCTCATGTATTGGCAATTTAGTTCATGTGTTGTCATTTTCAATGGCAGTGTTTTAAAATGGCAAACATGTGACTTTATGTCAGATTGTTGTGTCTTTTGCAGAGAACCGTGTTCAGTGTGTTTTAAAAAGTGCCATTTTAAATTGCAAAATGTGTGTAAAACAGGAAATGTGTTTAGAGTTTTGGAGACTTGAGAAGAGGTTGTGCTCTCTGTGTGTCAGTTAAATTATTTCTGCTAAGCAGGTCATTTTAGTGTGTTAGCAGCTGGAAAAAAACTGTAAAGGTCCGGATAATGGAAGCCACAGTTGACCGTCTGAGATTAGGCTGCACCCTTTCACCAGCCTCTCAGTGATAGACCATGGTTTATCACATGGTCTATGATGGTGGCTCTAATTTCATCAGTGACAGTAGTTCTTGATCTTCGCTGAACACCACCACGCATTCTTCCTCCTCTCCCTCTACCTCGCCCTGGCCCAGCTGTTCCTCTTCCTTGTGCAGACATGATTTTTCTTTCCTCTGTTACTCTCTCTGTTCCTGTGCCCACATTGGCCAAACTCAGTCCAAACAAGCCCCTGTTTTTATGAGTCCATGTCACTGACAGCACCTGTTTGTATCTCCAAGCGGGATTTGAATCAGCTGTGGTTGGTCTATTACTGTATTTTATTTCAATGATCTGTATGTGCAAAAATTTGTATTACAGTAATAGCTTTTCACTTGCTTTTTTTGCATAATTTTGCATTTTATACAATATTTAAGGTTTTGAACCATAGGTTTTCATTTTTGACATGCTGTGTGCAAGCATTTGTCAAAAAAGGCCAAAATGATCCATAATTTTGTTATTGGGTAACCTTGTGTGTATAGAAAATGTAAGCATTGTATAAACATGTTAAATGCCTGCATTTTGTGCAAAAACAACATGAATTGTATTAACTGTATAGCCACTAAAGACTGAAGTTGTGTTTACTGTGTTTAGAGTTTTGCAAATGTGACTACAGATTGGACAAAAGGATGTTAGCAGTCGTAAAAAACTGTAACAATGATCCAACCTTAAAGGCAAATTAAAAGTTATAAATATATAGATTAATATAAGTAAAATGACAAAAGAGTTTGAAACGACACTTGGCACAAGAGGGCGATGTTCACTAAATTACGATGACACGCGGCGGCGGTTTTAATAAGACGTATATGTTGCTGCCTGTTGCGAGCTTCGACTTTTAGCGTCAAAGACACCATCGTGAACTTTATTAGAATTATTCTAGAAACTCCAAAGTGGAACACCGATGCTACGTCCGACAGCCACTTTATAACAGCTTCATAACAGCTTTAGAACCGCTGTAACGGGGCTCATATCTGCGCTAATCACTTTCTCATTGTGGTTGCACTGTTAAGACACATGACAGCGACAATGACGCCCACGGCGCGTGTTAAACGAGGAACCTCTCGCTCTGTAACGCAAGCGGATGCAATTCGGGGTCTTCACCAAAACAAAGAGAATCTCATGAAGAACTACGAAGTGGATTAAGTAGATCAGAATCAAGTTAAAATGCTTTTCCTTTTCTGAAGGAGTTTTTCATATTAAGACGAAAATTCAGACAAACTTTTTTTTTCATTCAAGGTGCATTTTTTTTACGACAAATACGGAATACAAATTTTCCGGAATACGAAAGTTATGGGGGAGGCTCATAGTTTTGGTTTCCTCGGTAGAGTTTGCAATTTCGTAGTGGCCCTGGGCGCGCTCCACATCTCGGTAATGGTGTTTTATTACTTGATAAACTCCGGAGCCGACGATCAAATGCTGAGCGTGCAAGCGCAGCGGGCGTCGTCACAGCGCATGACGACGAAGTTCGACCTCGTGTCGCCCGCACCCGCTTCGGCGGCGCTCTCCTCCGCGCGGACAGCAGGAGACCCCAACGGTGCAGAGGCGACTCCAACGCGGGAGAAATGTCCCGAGACGTCCCCACATTTAGGTACGTACCTGACAACTAACGCAAAAGCTCTAATCCAGGAAGAGCCATTTATGTGGCCCAAAGTAACATAATTAAAACGGGAGTATCCGTCTTAACTGTCATTCATATATTTTCATTCATATATATATATAACTGTCATTCATATATATTCATACTTTCTTTTCTCATTTATAAATAATGAAACCGTACTTTGTGGACTGAAACATTCTATGCTTATTTGCTTTAAAATGAAAAATAAAAACGATTTCTAAAGGTAAATCTAATCTAAAATGTGCATGAATTAAACAAATCCCTGTTTACTCACTGTAGCTTTAAGTAGCTTTAAGGTAGATGGGTTTTTTTGGTGTTTTTGTGTGAGGTGTAGCTGTGTGAGGTGTAGCCGTGTGAGGTGTAGCCGTGTGAGGTGAAGCCGTGTGAGGAGAAGCCGTGTGAGGTGAAGCCGTGTGAGGAGAAGCCGTGTGAGGAGAAGCCGTGTGAGGTGTAGCCGTGTGAGGAGAAGCCGTGCGAGGTGTAGCCGTGCGAGGTGTAGCCGTGCGAGGTGTAGCCGTGTGAGGTGTAGCCGTGTGAGGTGAAGCCGTGTGAGGAGAAGCTGTGTGAGGTGAAGCCGTGTGAGGAGAAGCCGTGCGAGGTGGAGCCGTGTGTGGAGAAGCCGTGGACCAGCAGACATGTATTAAAGGGTTTGAGAGAGCGTTGGATATACGGCTGACATTAAAAGGTCCTAAAACTCTAACAGATGCCTTCACATTATGTGAATGTTTGAAGAGTGTGTGTAAAAACACATGGGGAGGAAGCTGAGGTTAGGTGTGTGACGCAGGAGACACGCCCAGCCGTTGGGGCAAGGAATCATGGGTACTGCATTCGTTTGCATGGGGAACTTTTGACTGAGGAAGGAGAGAAAGAGAGAGATAGAGACTTATCAGAAGTATCG
>JAGXOD010000123.1:15000-52500 GCA_020368025.1 Brachyhypopomus occidentalis
GGTTGCTAGCAGTGGCTGTGGTTGCTAGCAGTGGCTGTGGTTGCTAGCGGTGGCTGAGGTTCTTAGCGGTGGCTGTGTTTGCTAGCGGTGGCTGTGGTTGCTAGCGGTGGCTGTGGTTGCTAGTAGTGGCTGTGGTTGCTAGCGGTGGCTGAGGTTCTTAGCGGTGGCTGTGTTTGCTAGCGGTGGTTGCTAGCGGTGACTGTCACCGACTGAAATATTTGTAGAATATGTTAATTTGACTGAATGGCCATGATGCTGCAGAACTGGACTGGTATTCCTACCATCCCCCTGCTGAAGGAGTCGAGAATACTGCGGTCTGGGAAACTGCTGTATTACCATCAAACACATTTACATCCACATTTACATTTAGGGCATTTAGCAGACGCTCGTATCCAAAGCAACTTACAAAGTGCTTTGAATCTGTTCACAGAATACATCCAAAATAGTATCATAGATTCAAGATCCCCTTGAGCCAGATTACTACTAAACTACAGGAATCAGTGTCATTACCTAGTATACCAATTAACCATAAGCTCACTTAAACAGGAATGAAACTTTTACCAAGAAGCACAAATAACCATGGACAAATAATCATACAATTTAAGAATGAGGACAACATGTACTGTCTGTGGTGTAAGTGGTCATTTAAGTACTCAACAAACAGGGGAGTCTTCAGTCTACGTTTGAAGATGGCAAGAGACTCTGCAGTCCGAGCAGCTAATGGGATATCGTTCCACCATCTCAGAGCCAGGACAGAGAATAGTCTGGAGTTGTGTCTTCCATGAGACTTTAAGCAGGGAGTTTTGAGTCGAGCCACACACACACACACACACACACACAGCCATGACCCCCCCCCCACACACACACACACACACTCACACACAAACACATATACACACACACCTGTCCAGCTCTTTCTTCACACACCCGACTGCCTAACACTACACACCACACCACCGCACACCACACTATACACCATACAACACACTACACACCACACTATACACCATACCACACACCACAACACACTACACACCACACCTCCATACAACACACTACACACCACACCTCCATACAACACACTACACACCACACCTCCATACAACACACTATACACCACACTATACACCATACCACACTCCATACAACACACTACACACCACACCTCCATACAACACACTACACACCACACCACCGCACACCACACTATACACCATACCACACACCACAACACACTACACACCACACCTCCATACAACACACTACACACCACACCTCCATACAACACACTACACACCACACCACCATACAACACACTACACACCACACTACACACAACACACTACACACCACACCTCCATACAACACACTACACACCACACCACCATACAACACACTACACACCACACCACCATACAACACACTACACACCACACTACACACAACACACTACACACCACACCTCCATACAACACACTACACACCACACCACCATACAACACACTACACACCACACCTCCATACAACACACTACACACCACACCTCCATACAACACACTACACACCACACCACCATACAACACACTACACACATCACTGCCACTGGCCACACACTGCCAAGCTCCAGAACCAAAAACCATACAGCATGTGTGTGTGTGTGTGTCTTTAGGACGGAGAGGAAACGTTTAACAGGGCGAAGTTGCTGAATGTTGGCTACGCTGAGGCTCTGAAGGAGTACGACTACAACTGCTTCGTCTTCAGCGACGTCGACATCATCCCCATGGACGACCGCAACACGTACCGTTGCTACGAGCAACCACGACACCTCTCCGTTGCCATGGACAAGTTTGGCTATGGGTGAGAAAGAGAGAGAGAGAGAGAGAGAGAGAGAGACAGACAGATAGAGAGAGAGCTCTTAATTCCAGTAGTCCAAAACCTGGCTCGGGTTTAAAGTGAAAACCTGAACCAACTCTGAACACTCAGACTTCTCCTCTACAACCAAGCACACACACAGACCAGGCCACCTGTTTCACATGGCTGAACACGCTTGCATACATACACACACACACACACTGAAATACACCAGGTGTCTTACCAAAGGGAAAATGGAACTTTCTGTTGAGTCTCTCATATATTCTGCTTGGTTTCGTGTACATTTGAGCCAAATGTATATATTACATATACATTTGAGTTGTATGTGATTGTGATGTGGGGTAGTGTGTGACTGTGGTGTTCTGGAGTTGTGTGTGATTGTGAGTTGTGTGTAATTGTGTGGGATTGTATAAGGTTGTGTGTGATTTTGTGGGGTTGTGTGATTGTGTGAGGTTGTGTGTGATTGTGATTTTGTGGGGTTGTGTGATTGTAGGTTGCCTTATTATCAGTATTTTGGTGGCGTCTCAGCATTGAGTAAAGATCAGTACCTGAAGATCAACGGCCTCCCCAACAACTACTGGGGCTGGGGTGGAGAAGACGACGACATCTTCAACCGGTGAGAACACACTCACTGACCTGGGAGCAGTCTGTCATGACCACATACAAATCCTAGCCACTGTATAAACAAACAGAGGGTATACATTACATTAAAAGGGATTTTAAACATTATTTGAAATTCAGATTGTTGGCTTAACGTGTTGAAAATGATGTGGCTAACCTGCAAAGCTGATCCCAGAACAGCAAAGAGGAAACTGACGCACTTGAGTACAAAAAAAGGCTTACTGCTCCCTCTGCTGGCCGCTGGGCAGAAGTGACCTGAGATCCAAAAACAATTACATTTCCCTTAAAGCTTGATAAAATGCCATATACACTTCAAATGAACTGTGAAATATAGAACATAATTTAAAATATATAAAATTTTTCAATGAAATCAACACATGTGCATGAGGGGCCTAAGAAACCGTTTTTGAACTGGAGCAGAATCTTGTTTTGTGTTTACACTGACCTCCTCTCAGACCCTTCTGAGATAGACATTCCTCCACACCCTGTTACTCCGCCCCTACCCCGTTACTCCGCCCCTATCGTGTAACCACTCTCATCTCTGTGTGTAGATAATGCTATGGGTGAACCACCATCAGAGAAATATATGTAATGCTGGGAGAAATATGTAAATATATATAAATATGTAAATATATGCTGGGAGAAAGTGTCTCCTGATGCTTATCGCTGTTCATCATCCAGGCAGCTGTATGTGAGCACTGCAGCCCTCAGACACCAGACTGTAAACTAGACTGTAAACCAGACTGTAAATCAGACTGTAAATCAGACTGTAAACCAGATGGTAAATCAGACTGTAAACCAGACTGTAAATCAGACTGTAAACCAGACTGTAAATCAGACTGTAAATCAGACTGTAAACCAGATGGTAAATCAGACAGCTACCAGACTGTAAACCAGACAGTAAACCAGATGGTAAATCAGACAGCTACCAGACTGTAAACCAGACAGTAAACCAGATGGTAAATCAGACAGCTACCAGACTGGAAACCACACTGTAAACCACACTGTAAACCAGATGGTAAACCAGACTGTAAACCAGACTGTAAACCAGACAGCTACCAGACAGTAAACCAGACTGTAAACCAGACAGTAAACCAGATGGTAAACCAGACTGTAAACCAGACAGCTACCAGACTGTAAACCAGACAGCAAACCAGACAGTAAACCAGATGGTAAACCAGATGGTAAACCAGACTGTAAACCAGACAGCTACCAGACAGCTCAGCTTATTACATAACAGTCACGTCATGACAACTTTGGTGATGCTAGAAACCTGCTATTGAACACCCGGGGTGGGGGAGTGATTGTTTCTGGCGGAGTGTATTTCTGGTGAAATATAAAATAGCTTTTTTGTACACGTGTATTTTATACTGTGGTCAACAGTGCTGCTGTGCCGCATATTATTGATTTTATGACAGATGCTGCAGGAAATGTGAACGCGGGACGCATTTGTGTCAGGGCTGGCTCCAGGGTCGTCCCGCCTTCCGCCACAGGGGGGAGCTCGCGAGCCAGCTCCCGTCGTAATGAGCACAATTAGCGTGATGACCTGCAGCGGTCCTTCCTACTACTTAAGGAAGGCAGTTGCAGTGTCTCACTGCTGAATTGTCTATAGCCCTGCGCTATGCGAATGCAATCAGTCTATTTCTCTCGGTACCGTGTTGCGTTATATGGTGTCTCGCCACCACGCTCGATATCTAGCAATCTCTTTCTCTCTCTTTCTGCTTGTTTCGAGTGTTATCACTCCTGCGCCGCTCCTGGCCCATCTCAAGTTTTCCTTCATCTGTATTTTTCTCTGTCGGTTTTTTCAGTTGTGGTTGGGAAGGGTTTTCTGTTCGCTGCGGTCGGCGAGCCTGGTACTGCCCTGGCGTTCTCTGTGCGTTTACCTTCTTATACGCGTTGAGTTTTTCCGCGCTACTTGGTTTCTCTTTTTTTTTTTTTTTTTTTTTTTTTTGCAGCGTTTCTCTTGCGGTGGCGTTTTTCTTTTCAGCGCTTTTCCCGCAATCATTTTGGCGGAGGTTTCAGTTCGTTATTTTGTTTGTGGACTGGCTCTTGGGTTCACCTATTATAAAACCTCGTGGTGGGTGTCAACTAACCCACCGCGTTACAGTTTGTCCCACGGGCTGGACTTTGGACATGCCTCCACCACAGGGTTACGCAGATGATCGGAGTTCAATTACAGTTGGAACTATGTAATTAAGTTTAATTACAAGAACAAGTTCTTTAATCTTGACTAAACCTTGTTGCTTGTCCAGCTGATGAGAATATCAACAATGTCCTTGGACAAGCTGTTCCAAACATTTGCTTCCCAAATAAAACAAGATAAAACCAACAGTGAGACTTTGTACTAGACACACCTGAACTGAGACATACAACTGAGCAGGAAATTACACAGTTCTTAACTGTTCCTCAAACAGAGACTTTATGTTGCCTAAGAGAATTTTTAAAGATGGTGTATTCAAAGCCACTGTTGCAATGACAGCATGTTTTAATGACCTGCTCACTAACATGACCTGTGATTGCTCATCAAAACCTGTTATTTATAAATGCATCAGGTTTTTAGTCTGTTTTTGTTGTCTGATCTCAGGTTGTCGTTCAGAGGAATGACCATATCACGTCCTGATGTCATAACTGGAAAATGCAGGATGATTCGTCATGAGAGAGATAAGCAGAATGACCCGAACCCTCAGAGGTGAAATGTGTAGAGAAACACTCCCATTACACACTTATCTCACACACATGCACACACACCGGTGTGTGAAGGCTTCTTTCTCATGGGGTTTATGTGCTATGCAGGTTTAACAGAATCGCCCACACGAGGGAAACTATGGACACTGATGGTATCAACTCTCTGACGTACAGTGTGGTGAAAGTCGAGAAGAACAAAGTCTTCACCAAAATCACCGTGGACATTGGCAAACCCTGAGCCTCACACACACTTACACACTCACATAGAAACACACACAGCCAGACAGACAGAAACAAGCACACACACACACATGCACTCTCTGACCTCATGATCAGCCTATAGGAGCTCCAGCTCACAACACTGCAGTGATGCACACTGGGAACCTGAACTATTACTGTGAACACTGATGATGTGAAGTCCCCATTCAGGACTGGTCCAACTGGAGACGTAGGAGGGTGAACCAGCTGTCATTACCTCCCCTGCTGCTGGGAGACCCCACGGACACTTCACCCCTTCATCACAACTACAGTCAGTTTCTAGAATGTTCTAGATCTGAACCTGAGGCTCTGTGATGTGCCTCACCGCTCCCTCGGGAAGTGTAGGTGTTTCTCTGCTCATGCTCACTCCAGAAGAACCTCTGGACCTCCAGACGTATGAGGAGTTTCAGGAGAGGAACTGATGAAGACAAAAAATGTTTCTGCTGTAATCTCTTGGCTCATGGTTCTTACTGAGTCTCAGGGAAGGATGGTGTGTGAGTGTGTGGGATCTAAGTCTCAGGGAAGGGTGGTGTGTGGGATCTAAGTCTCAGGGAAGGGTGGTGTGTGGGATCTGAGTCTCAGGGAAGGGTGGTGTGTGAGGTGTGTGTGATCTGAGTCTCAGGGAAGTGTGAGGTGTGGGATCTGAGTCTCAGGGAAGTGTGAGGTGTGGGATCTGAGTCTCAGGGAAGGGTAGTGTGTGAGGTGTGTGTGATCTGAGTCTCAGGTGACAAATGTCACAGTGTGTCAGTCCTTGTAATGACCTGAATCAGCAGGTAGGGGGCACTCAGGGTGGAGGCAGATAGCCACTAGTCTGTAGACTGTATTGTAGATTAAAGAAATAGACTACAAGGGTGCTGTATATGTGTGTGTGTACTCACACGTGCGCACACACACTCTCATTAGGCATTATGTTTGAACACCATTGTACCGTCTGGGTTGAACACTGATCTGAGATGAGTGGAAAGTCAGATCTAATCGGGAAAAGTGGAAAATACGATTCTGTGCTGCACTTTAGACACAGTGACATAAGTAATTGAATAATGTTAGTGACTCCATGTTTGTATGTTGAACCATTCTGTAAATATCTTTGCTCATGTGGAAAATGCACAGTCTGTGGAGAAGTAATTATTATTAATGTGATTGGTGGTGAATAAATGGTTTTCATTTATGTGTAATTCTTCTTTAATGAGTGTGAAGCAGCATGAGTGTGTGTGTGAGTGTGTGATCTGTATATAGTCTTACCCTGGGACCGGCATCAGACTTCCTGTGGCCCAGTATGTTCAAGATAGGAAAGTTCTCCAATACCTTCCAGTTGATTCGAGAGATGATTCTATAGTTTGTCTACGATTTCTAAACTTCGCCTCAGCGCTGTGCCGCTTTGTCATACTGTGGCCTGTTCTGCCGTTTAACCCTTTGAGTCTAGCTGGTTTGGCCTGACCTGGACTTTGACCTTCGTCTACGTCTCCCCTCAGTGCCCGAGGCTGCTTTGCCTCCTTCTGTCTATGAGCGTCTGGGTTTCATCTGTGTCCTGACAACACCGTATCCATCGTCCAGATCAGAAGCCATTAGGAAAGCAGGAGTTTTGGCTGATTCATGGTCTCCTGTTCCCTCCTCCACTTCCCAAGAGAGGCCATTTTCCCCCGCCTGTTTTCGGAGATGTGACGCACAACTAGCACATTATGAAGCATCTGTGAGTGTGTCTCTCCCAAGGCCCGAGTGTGAGTGTGTCTCTCCCAAGGCCCGAGTGCGAGCATGTCTCTCCCAAGGCCCGAGAGCAGGCGTGTCTCTCCCAAGGCCCGATGTCTACTGATTTACCCTGCTGCTCCCTTTTAGAGGGGAAAACACATTTATAGCTTCACTCCTTTGACCATGAGATTAGTGTCCTGCTGCTGTCATTGCAGTTATCACGTTTTCCCTTGCTGATCACAGGAGTCCCAGATTAGATGCAATGTCACCACGTGGTTTCCTGTAAGAATGTATAAGGTTTATGGGTAATGCAGTTTATAGTGTAAAAGCTGAATGTGGAATAAAGGATTGGACAGGCGGAGAGAGGTCTGCTTTGCTTCCAGGTACTTTATTGTGATATTTGTTCATTAGGATCCTGGAAAGAAACATGAAGAAACATGTCCATGAAGGAAATTAGCAAATGTCATCTTTTGTAATTAAAATATTTGTTTTGGTTTTCCTGGAGGAGAAGAGAGGAGAGGGGAGGGAGGAGAGGGAGGAGAGGAGAGGGGAGGAGAGGGGAGGGGAGGAGAGGGGAGTGTTAAGTCTGTACATTAACACAACATCATGTTTGCATATTTCTGAGGGTTTTGAGAGAGGATGCAATCATTTGCAAATTATTTGTGAATAACACAATTCAAGCACATTGCTGAAACGAGTGTAAACAGTTTTAACCATTAAAGAAAGTGATTCCATATCAGACAGTAAATGTCACGGTACAGATCCAAATGTAACTCATATTTGTGTTTACAGAGTTGACTCTATAGTAATGTGTCTGTATGTGAGTAAAGGCAGGTCAGAAAGGGGTGTGTCTATGCAGCTGTCACTCACAGTCTCTGCGCACACAGGGCACAGTCGTTGGCATAGGTGTTACCATCTGAGCCACACACAGGAGCCATGTTCAAAGGACAAGCCATAATCTCCGCCATTCCACTGCACTTGGGCTGTTCAGCACACACACACACTAAACTGAATATACTGCAGTATCTGATTAACAGATGGTCCATAAATTATACAAATATTTTGCTTATCACTCACCTTTCTGTACGCAGAACCATCCGCCCCTAAACCTGCGTTCAGAATTTAAAGGTGTTATAGTTCATTATTCAAGCAAGAGTTTGTTTGTATTTGTGTGTGTGTGTGTGTTTGAGAGTGAGAGTGTTAGAAAATAAGAACCACCCTACCTGCAGACAGGAGAACCAACGCACACAACAGGAACACGGACATTCTGAGAGAGCGTGTGGATCGAAGCTCTGACTTGGAAAATATGACCAGCAGTGAGAACTTACACAGCTGATTACACACACATACGCACACACACAAACTCCCACACGGAAAACTCCTACATATCCTTACTGTTAAGGGTTACTGCTGATCACACATCCTTAAGTAGCCACAGACATTCCGTATTTAAGCACGTGGAGTGTATAAAATGTCACTTTAATTATTATTTTAAACATGAGCGACATGTGTCAGACAGACAGTTGCATACTGTTTGGAAACTGTGTCTACAACGCTGGAAATCAAACAGCAGTAATCAAACCGCAGTAATCACTTTTGCCTGTACGTTTGGCAGACTCTGCACTGTACTGTACTGTTAAACCCACATGGCCCGAAAAACATTTCCAGCTCAGCGCGTTTACTGCAAACGACTTTATCTTTCTGTGTTTTTATAGCTAGTTAACCGTCACGCTATTGATTTTGATCATGTGTATAGACTACAGTATACGGAAACTGCTTTCCTCCCTACCGCGGTTGCACTGTCAAATATTTACAAAAAAATGTGGACAGACTCAGGCAGAATCTAGATAAGGGCAAAGTGTCGCTCGTGTCTGATGGGGTCTGTTGTCAGCAGCTCTAGAGAGTGAAATTCATCACGGACCCACGGACAGGCGCGACTCTTCTGATTTGTGTTGACTTTTCCAATGTGCAGCCGAGTACTTGAAACGAGTCCATGAAACGCGACCTACGCTAGAAGTGTCACGTCTGTGGGTTGGCCGCTATAGTTTTATTCGCAGGTTGTCCAGAAGATGGCGCAATGATGGGATGAATGACTGGATTGAGGGTCACGTGACGTTTCCATCCCAGCTGGCTGACGATCAAGGCTGACGTAGTCAGGTCTCGCGACGGGTTTAAACGCTCGCCTCGAGTTTGTAATGGTGGTGTCATGACTAGGCGCACGCTAGTTACAACACTGGTTGTATTTTGGCTTTTACAACTAGGCCTTACGAGTTAGAAATATGTGTGGTACTTAAAAGGGCCTTATGAGTACTGATTTGTTCCTTTATCTAGGACTTTGTAGCTAATTATGCTTGAATTGAGTGTTGAAGTAATGCTAATGGGCTTTTGACTGAATCGTATTTGTGGAAGTGTGTAAACTGTATGTGAAGGTTTTGTTTTATCTTGTGTTGGAGCTGTAGGGGTGGGTTGTTTGTAGGGAGATGGGATGATAACTATTTTGCAAGGAGATATGGTTTAAGAGGGTGTGTTGCACTACCGAGTTGTTGGCTTGGGCCCATCCTGTGGCTTCAAATGAAACATTTTTGTAGTGGTGTGTGTGTGTGTGTGTATATAAACATGAATATATTATAGTATTTCAAATGATCTGCGAGAGCTTAAAAAGCAACCTTGGTGTCCTGGACAATGAGCCGTTTTATCAGGATTGTGACTCGTGAGGTCCTTCTTTTCATCCATCCACCCACTAATCTTCAGACGGATGTATATTTGTGCTGGTGTTTGTGTAACCGCGGTGCTGTACAGACCTGGTGAGAACGTTACCACAAGAACCAGAACTGATGGGCTGCACACGGGTCTGATCCTATGGTGAAATGGTCCCTCAAAACTGACCTGAGATCAGCTCTGCTCTTTGATAATGGATGTGAGCTGATGGAGGTAGTGGTGGTGTTACTGACCTGAGATCAGTTCTGCTCTTTGATAATGGATGTGAGCTGATGGATGTAGTGGTGGTGTTACTGACCTGAGATCAGTTCTGCTCTTTGATAATGGATGTGAGCTGATGGAGGTAGTGGTGGTGTTACTGACCTGAGATCAGTTCTGCTCTTTGATAATGGATGTGAGCTGATGGAGGTAGTGGTGGTGTTACTGAATGAGCAGCAGCTCCTAAAGGTTAATCCCAGCACTGCAGCTTCTAGGATTAATGTAGTTCTGCTGCTCCAGAGATGAAATATGACGGGCAGAACACACTCACGGGGCCTGTGTACCCAGAACTCTGGGTACAGTGCTGACTAGAGATGCATCTTTTTGGCTCTGTTCCGTTAAAATAATGGCTTTTTTGTTTTTCAGGCAGCAGGAGGCGCTACTGGGTAACACTTAATATTTATATCGGGGATGAACAATTATGCAAATTGTGCTACCTTGCCTTATGTGTAGGACTAATCAAACGCTTAAATTAGAAAAATATTTATTTCAGAAGTATACAAATTAACAAGTATATTTTAATATTGCTAGTTAAACTTTATAATGTATCACGGACAGCAGCACCTGTAAGAATGTGGTGGTGGTTCATTCCGTGGAATCCAGATGCTATTTGTGTGACGCTTCTGGTGCTGTCAGTCAGACACGCTCGCCGAGGGGTTTTAGACAATTTGGGCCTCACACAGATTAAACACTGTTCACACGAGCAACAGCGACGATGCATGACGAAACTAACAATGCTAACAGGGTAAAACAGAACCAGAGTACACGAAGTATTACCACAAACTAGACTCAACAAATATTACACATAGACACAACAGTCTCGACAAGTAACCTAAGATGTGACCGAATGCTAGAACAAACTTAGACACCGAACTATACAAATCAGACACGTAAACGAACATGGAATGTAACCTAAACATCAGAATACCAGAGTAACCGAAAGACTCGCGCTTTTAACGATGAAAACCAAAAGGCGACAGACTGCACAACGCCACAAGTTTCACAAACGCCCTCGGAGACGATAACCGTAACGTTCACTTATACAATTGGCTTCAGAATAACATGCACAATCACCATCAATAACTCACGACGCCAGCCTGAACACCAATACAGATGCTGGTCATAAAATTAGAATATCATGAAAAAGTATTTATTTCAGTAATTCCATTCAAAAAGTGAAACTTGTATATTATACTCATTCATTACACACAGGCTGATATATTTCAAGTGTTTATTTATTTTGGAGTGTGGGGTTTTCATTAGTTGTCAGTTATAATCATGAAATTAAAATAAATAAACACTTGAAATATATCAGTCTGTGTGTAATGAATGAGTATAATATACAAGTTTCACTTTTTGAATGGAATTATTTAAATAAATCATTTTTTTCTAGTACTAAGTACTAATTTAACAAACGAGAGATAGCTGAAGGGGATAACTCAGGGTGTGACCAAAACGAACGAAAAGCGATGACCCGAGACATGACAGGTGGGCGGGGCTAGACATGACAATTTGCAGATAATCTCTTAACCACAGCTGACGTGTCTTTATTGTTATATGAAATATCATGCATTTTTCTGCGATTTGCTCTGTTACCTCTTGAAAAGGTTTCATAACTGGGCAGTCCTCTTCCCGTATGGCCCGTTCTTCTACAGTCCACAGTACAAGGACGTGGTTCGTTTGTCCCTGGGCGCGGGTGCGACCCCGTCATGATCCCTGCTTGAGGCATCCCTCGCTATGTGCATTTGAACACCCTTCTGTATTTCTGCACCCGAAGTGCTTCTGTGCCACTTTATCCAAGATGGGCTTCATGACTTCAAGACCGCTCGTGACGAGCAGATTTACCGTATAAGCCAGGCATGGGATGTGGGTGTATTGTGCCAATTACGCTTTAGTGATGCTCACATTGTCTGTGATACAGAAAATTACTTTCTTTTCAGATCTCTGTGTCGGGCAGCAAATTCAAAGCAGCCCAGTAGGCAGGAGCACATTTGGGATGCAACTGGCGTGAATGAAGTCGTAGTCTTTGATGTGCAACAATGGAGACCCTGCCATATGTAGTTCTCAAAATGCGCCACAAGATGTCGCCATAAGACTATAATCATATGTGCTGCACGATTACGCTGATGAGTGCAGATGTAATACTGTACAGATGTAATACTGATGGCATGAAAAAAATTAAACTTTTCTTTTGAATTTAATCCCTCCTGCCTAAAGTTTAATAGAAATGTGAATTTGCCCATGGAAACATTCTGGATCAAGTGTACACAAACATACCACAGGCTTTCAGTGCCACACCTGCACACCTGAGACTGTTGGACCACATCTTACTCAAACTGATCCCAAGGTACAAACCACTTATCTGCAGGATGAAACCAGCAATCAGGACTGTTCAGGTGTGGACCGAGGAAGCTACGTCATCTCTGCACGACTGGACTCTGTCTGCACAGGGACAGTCTTGGTGGAATCTCTCACAAAAAAAGTCAGAAGCTCACAAGAACCTCACGAAGGGCATGAACGTGACCAAGTGCAGACTTGAACAGCGCATTGAGGAACACTTCACCAACCACAACACAACAACCCTTGCAGCATGTGGGCTGGAGTTAAAGTACTGACGGCCTCCAGGGACAACACTCTGCAGGCCAGCGGTGACGCCACCTGGACCACTGAACCAGTTCTTTGCCCGGTTTGATGACCAAAGCAGCTTCTCACACGACACCAACCACAGGGACACAGACACTGATACTGCAGTGTCATCAGGTGAGGTTCATCAAGGCAGCTGGTCCAGATGGTGTGTCTGATGCACACTGGAAGTATGTGTGAATCATCTAGCCCAAGTGTTCCCAGGTATTTTCACCACCTCCCTACGACAAGCTGTGGTTCCAACATGCTCTAAAACCTCTCCAGTCATCCTAATCCCCAAAACATCTGCTGTGAAACCAGAATATGAAGGACCTGACACAAAAGACCTATATCTGCACTGCACCACTTCTGGGCAGTAGTCTTTGGCCGCTATGACACTCAGGACATTTCTAAAGACAGTTTGGCCTGCTTTATGTAGTTCATCGCACAGTTCTCAAAATACGCCACACCGTGTCGCCATAAAATTGCGAATCGTCCATGGTTACGATGATGAGCTCAGCTGGAATGTTTGTAAAAAAATAAACTGATGGCAATAAAAGAAAATAAAACTCACACGAGGCTGTATTTATAATCTCACAAATATAGTCCGTGCACAAGTCAATCCACACAATCTATGCAATTGAAACGGACACTGCCACAAATAGATTTATTAGGTGTGGGAAATTCTGGCAATTGAGGTCTTTGAGAGACAAAATATTTTCAATTACTGCTTTGCAACACTTTGAAAACCACTGCGCTTCAACACACAAGATTATCTGCCTTTTGACACACTAAGTATGTTTAATTTGCATAGGTGGACATTCCAGGTTCAGAAAGTAAAACTCCTTCCCAGGATTTTACTCAAGCTTGCTGGATTTTCTAATTAGTGCAAGCCAGGTAAAATTAGTGGAATCAACACAATCCAGGAAGCCTGAGCAAATCTTGGTGAGGACTTTTACTTTCTGAACCTGGAATGCACCCCCCCTGTTTGTGCAGATATAAATCGTGCATTCGTCTTTGATGCTGGTGAGTGTGCTTGTGTGTTGTCACACACCAATGAGTTTACTGAGAAACGTTAACGAGCGATATATAACAAGGCCGGTTGCAGAATATCAGAAACCAGACGGGCTACAATCCAAAACCAGAAGTCAGGCGATGTTTCGCAAGTTCAGCGAGTTCCTGGAAGCCTTTCATAGTACGTTAATTAAACAAAATAAGATAAAATGCTGGTGTATGATGAGTAAACGAAGAGAATGCTGGCCGTGGTCTGGTTTTGGTCTGTCTCATATCTTCGCCTGTATCGTGTTTCTCCTATTGCTGTATCGGACGTCCTATTTAAATGTATCTCGTGCATTTCCTTCCATCTCACGTTTCGTATTCTTATATATTTTTCTGATTTTGCATCTGTGTCTCAGCTTAACGAGATCAGACAAGAGATCTGGAATTACTCTTAATAAACAGTAACTTATTTGCCTCCTACTTCTCCTCACTTACCATTTACAAACGAATATGGGAGATGTGTAAATAGCATATTATTACTGTAGTTGTTATTCATGTTATTACATGGTGTTGTATATGTCAAGTTTACTATCTTATTCCTTGTATCTAGAACTGAAAGCTTAGGCGTACAGCAGATTTCTCCATTATAGCGAGACATTTATTTTCAAATAATAAATCTAATGCCTTTTTAATGATAGACGTGGAAGGGCGTTAACACACACATTAATACAATATATTGGCTTCTATATTATTAGCCTAATTATTTAGCTGATTAACTGTGGCGCAAATCTCCAGTTCTGTTGCGAGGGTGCGCGTGCGCATTTTTCTGGCGCCGCCGCTCCTGAAACGTCTGACTGGAAATTGTTTAGCAAAGGGTAGAAATTCCATTTTCGACTTGCTAATATTAAACACAAACAAGTTGGGTAAAGTTACAAGAACGTGTTACTTCTCAACGCGAACGTTTAACATTACCCTAACATTAATATTCATTTTACAATATAGCGTGGTGAGGCAAACAGAACCAGCGGCTCAGATCTTTAAACTATTGTAGCTAATACCGTGTTTTCGTCTGCACACATGTCAAAACACCTCTACATCCTTCTGTTCTCCATCTAAAAATACCCAGCTGAGATGGTATTGTACAATTCATCAAATCAACAGATTAGATGTGCGCTTTAACATTAAATAAATGTAACGATAAATAAATTCAAATCTTCAATGATGAAGATGATGTATGCTAATAATGCAGCTCAAGTCTGTAAATATGTTAGACGTATGACGTAGACGTAGACTGATGGTGACATCAACCACAGAATGCCTTAAATGGATCACAAAGGCATGTTGCCGAGAGGTGTGGGAGAAGTGATTGTGTGCATCTTTCTCTCTCTCTCTCTCCTGTGTGTGTGTGCGAATGTTTAATGTATGCACTGTGTTTGTGTGTCTGTACATGTAAACACGTTTGACAACACTCTCAAGGTGTGTGTGTGTGTGTGTGTGTGTGTGTGTGTGCAATGCTGAAAAACACACGGCAGGCTTAGGTCCTAATGCGATCACTTAGGTCCAACCTCCCAGTTGTCTGCATCATGTAGTTTACTATTTATGATCCACATACACCAAGTTTTTCATAACTGCAGCAAAATGTCACTGTAATAGCTGCTGTATCACTGCATGTGTCCGCTGTATCTGACCTGTCCTCCCTGGACAAACATACCTGTCCTCCCTGGACTAACAAACATGAACACCTGTGAAATGGAGCACCTGCTTTTACAACTTTTACAAGGGGACATGGTTTGGGAATTTGAAGATGGTTTGGGAATTTGAAGATTTCCTCCTCTGTGTGAGTTTGTGGATTAGAAGGAAACCCGGACTAACTTTTTTATGTCCAATTTGTTTTAGATTTTGAATCTAACATTTTCTTTCAACATGCAGCCGTCCAGTTATGCGCTTGTAACCTGCCAAAGATTTAAAAGTTGCCACTCCCATTTCTATCATTTACGCGGAAACTTCTCATTCTCTTATTCTCTTTAGACTTATTGCAACTACTTTATATCCAGAAAACGAATCCCGTCCTAATAGTACAAATTACGTGTTCTGGAATACTGAAGTTATGGGGGAGTCCCATAGTTTTGGTCTCCTCGTTATAATCTGCAATCTCGTAGTGGCCCTGGGCGCGCTCCACATCTCGGTAATGGTGTTTTACTACCTGAGACACTCCGGATCCAGCGGATACGAGTGGAGCTTGCACGTGCGCTCGGCATCACAGCGGGCAGCGTTCACCGCGCCGGGAGCGGAGGATGTTATTGGGGTCTCCGCAAACGTCACTGAGGCGACTCAAACACGGGAGAAATGTCCCGAGACGTCCCCACATTTAGGTACGTACCTGATCACTGTTGCAAAAGCTTTAAACCAGGCGATGGATGCGCTGTGCTTCATTAAGTCTCATTCATATACGCCGTGTTATGTATATATTTAAAAAATTGCAACTGTGCTTTTGTAGACATATGACTTTGTTGCGATTACAATTCATTGTTTTACAATTTAAAAAACTACAAAGGAGAACTTTGATTGGGCTTACCAAAGCTAATTGTAACTGCATTCAAAATATCGGTATACTATACGTAGGTTATATATGGGGTCCAGATCTTTTTTATTTAGTTCCTTTTTGTTTCATTTTCTCCCTCCTCCCCTGGGCGATATATATATATATATATATATATATATATATATATATATATATATATATATATATATATATATATATAATATATGTATTTTTATATATTATTTTTATATATTATTTTTTTAAATCCAAAAAAGCTTCTGTTTACACACACAAACACACACACACACACACACATATATATATATATGTGTGTGTGTGTGTGTGTGTGTGTGTGTGTTTGTGTGTAAACAGAAGCTTTTTTGGATTTTTTTTTTGGATTAAAAAAAAATCGCAGTTGCGGAGTTGTTAACAGAAAGACTATTAGCGTCCCCACGAGAATATGACACCGTCACAATTTCCGTTGTCACTGCGGGAACATGTGTACTTTGTGCCGCGGCGAGTCGCATCCGCCGTGACGCTGCTACAGTGGAGCTGAGGCTGGTGTGACGTTGGCCAGAGCGGCATCCCGCAGGTTTAATAAAGGGGCGAATATAATCACAGCTACAGGTGTAAGTCACGCTGTTAATCTAAGACAGGCTACCAGCAAATGATCGTTTATGTTATTAACGCTAATGGAATACAAAATTAAGTCTTAATGTGAACATCCTGGCTTGTAGAAATACAACACTAGAACCTTACTCATCATGTAGGCTAGTAATTTAAATGTAGTCCGGATCCGTGAGTTTCAACACTCTGGAGATGTATAAATGTTTCCTTACAAACGTCCCTCTGACGAACTAACCCAGTTTGAGTAGAGTTTACATTATCGACCAGTATAGCTATTAGGATTTTCAGATATGCATTTTGTGGCATACGCCGAACATTTATTTCTATTCTGATAAGATAATGTAACGGAGCGACAGAAACACGGACGCACAGGAGCAAGAGATTTATTCAGGGCAAACCCAGCCTCATAGTCATGACAGTCAGGGTCACAGCACCAACACGAACAGATCCAGAAACAGACGTGGAATACATAATACAAAAAAAAACATAAAAAAATACATCGAAACAATAATAAATAAATAGAAATAGATAGAATAGAATAGAAACACGGACAACACTACAGAGACTTAAGAATCTCCAGCTTGTATGTACCACAAACGGAGACAAAGACAACAACACAATGACCAGCAACTCAGAACAGAGACCCGTGGGTTTAAATACACTAACGATGGGGTTTTATGTTAGCTGCGTGTATTCTAGCCTCCGCTGAGCTTCTATTTGGTTTGTGGCGTGTTTGTTGATTCGTGTTTATATCCTGCTCTGTGCACTGTACGGCTGTTCATTTATGTCCTGGTTTCATTTTTTCTTTATGCTCATGATGTCTCCTGCTACCACTGGTGTTGGCTCACTCAGCCTGGACCGGTTAAACAAACCTGATTGCAAATTTGCTTATAATGCATGTCACTCCTCTCAATGATGGCATCTGCATCATCACTCAACGTTACCCTGATGTGAAAAGCCTCCACAGGCTTGACTTCATTCCAGTTGTGTCTGCTGGAAACGGTGCGACTTCCCACTCTCCTTGTTTGGTGCGACAAGTGTGATTAAAGTAAACAAACTGCCCAGGTTACTGTAACCACTGTAAATTTTACACTTGGTCTGTGATTCCAGAAATTCTGGCTTGGTAAGAGACCACACGTTAAATTGAATGTGCTCTTCCTGCCTGGAGGAAGCTGGGCGTCATGCCCACGTAGTGTCATACCTGTGATCAAAGATAAGCCAACCTGGATTCAGATTGAAGGAGTTGGGGACAAATGCTCCTCAGCTCTACCTGCTACTCCTGTGGGCATGAGGGGGTCGTGGGAGTGAACAACACAGGCAGAAAGAGTCCTGAGTTGGGTTTACAGGTGAGCAAACACCCCCTGGCCACTTCATACTGAAAAATAAACAGAAAACCTGGGTCTGGGTCTGGGTCTGGGTATGAGTCTGGGTCTGGATGGTCTGGGTCTGGATCTGAGTCTGGATCTGGATCTGGGTCTGGGTCTGAGTCTGAGTCTGGGTCTGAGTCTGGATGGTCTGGGTCTGGGTATGAGTCTGAGTCTGGGTCTGGGTCTGGGTCTGAGTCTGGATCTGAGTCTGAGTCTGAGTCTGGGTCTGGGTCTGAGTCTGGATGGTCTGGGTCTGGGTCTGGGTATGGGTCTGGGTCTGAGTCTGAGTCTGGATCTGAGTCTGGGTCTGGGTCTGGGTCTGGGTCTGAGTCTGGGTCTGAGTCTGGGTCTGGGTCTGAGTCTGGATGGTCTGGGTCTGGGTCTGGGTCTGGGTATGAGTCTGGGTCTGAGTCTGGGTCTGGATCTGAGTCTGGGTCTGGGTATGAGTCTGGGTCTGAGTCTGAGTCTGGATCTGAGTCTGGGTCTGAGTCTGGATGGTCTGGGTCTGGGTATGAGTCTGAGTCTGGGTCTGGGTCTGAGTCTGGATCTGAGTCTGAGTCTGAGTCTGGATCTGGGTCTGGGTCTGAGTCTGGATGGTCTGGGTCTGGATCTGAGTCTGGATCTGGATCTGGGTCTGGGTCTGAGTCTGAGTCTGGGTCTGAGTCTGGATGGTCTGGGTCTGGGTCTGAGTCTGAGTCTGGGTCTGGGTCTGGGTCTGAGTCTGGATCTGAGTCTGAGTCTGAGTCTGGATCTGGGTCTGAGTCTGCATGGTCTGGGTCTGGATCTGAGTCTGGATCTGGATCTGGGTCTGAGTCTGAGTCTGGGTCTGAGTCTGGGTCTGAGTCTGGATGGTCTGGGTCTGGTTCTGGTTCTGAGTCTGGGTCTGGTTGTTTTCCACAGTCCCAATTAAGGTCCTAAGAGTCCTTGTTATACAGCCTCAAGCATCTCAGCATCCATGTGTTGGTCCCTGAATCATAGTCCTTCATATCACCTCTCACACTGGGGTTGCTGGTGTAGTATCATCTTAATAGTCCTGTATTCTCCACGCGTGTGTAGTATCATCTTAATAGTCCTGTATTCTCCACCCGTGTGTAGTATCATCTTAATAGTCCTGTATTCTCCACCCGTGTGTAGCGTCATTCTAATAGTCCTGTATTCTCCACCCGTGTGTAGCGTCATTCTAACAGTCCTGTATTCTCCACCCGTGTGTAGCGTCATTCTAACAGTCCTGTATTCTCCACCCGTGTGTAGCGTCATTCTAACAGTCCTGTATTCTCCACCCGTGTGTAGCGTCATTCTAACAGTCCTGTATTCTCCACCCGTGTGTAGCGTCATTCTAACAGTCCTGTAGAGATATTATTACAAATTCTAGAGAAGAACACAAAGTGTCCAGAGAAACAGGATGTTTCAGACAGAGATCCTTCATCAAGCAAAGCAAAGTGCCTCTGAATTAATAGGAGGAGGAACCAGTATATATATATATGAAAAAGTAGATATTTAAATCATCACATTCATTCATGTGGTTATACAGTTCCGATAGTGGAGATCAGTTATTTTTCTTTGAATTTCCTATTTTTATTGCTGCCATAGCAACAACTGGCAATGCAGATTTGTCATTAATATGTTGTCCATTAGCGCAATTTTGAAAATGTTCACGCATTTCCACACTTTTCTTGAGGAATTCTTGATTGTCTCTAAAAATGCTCTTAATTCTGAGTAGTTGTAGACCTCAGAATATGAAGAATGCTTTTGTAGATAGGATAGAGAGTGCATAGGTTTATAATGGATGGTGATATTAAAAAAGTATTTGTAAAATTCACTGAAACATCCAAAAAGGTGTTCTCCTCATACAGGATGTGCTGTATTCCTGTAACGGGGGAGGGGGGGCGGGGGCAGGATGACAGGTTGAGAGTGTCTTGCTTGTTTTCTCTTGTTTAAACAAAAGACTAACACCCTGAACACAAGGACTGGCCAGGAACAATGACAAACAAAATACATGACACTGCCACTAAATACACTGACGTTAACAACCTGCACATGTGACTTATAATACTAACGAACAACCTACGTGTGGTCTACAACACTAACAAGACGAGGGACACACAGACACAGATGTACATATACGTATACACACACACACACACAGACGATGCCGAGGGAGGAGTCTGGGCAGAGACCATGACAGTTCAAAGTTTATTCAACAGCTGGGTGGAACTTGAAAATTGTCATCAGTGTATCTCAGAAATCGTGAGGCTACAAGTTCAGTGTGTTGCTCAAAAATGTTTTCTCAACAAATCCAACAAAGAGGTGGGCATACAATGGTCCCATTTTAGTACCCGCACTGACATCTCTTATATGTGAGTAGTACGTGGAGTCAAAGGTGAAGCAGTTCAGATTTAAGTTTTAGACAGACTTATGATGGGGTTCTTCTCAGGTCTTGCATCAAAAGAATGTTTTAAAGCTCTCAAACCATCTTCATTAGGGATGACTGTGTACAGACGACAATTATCCACTGAAAAAATCAAAGAGTTGGCAGGTAGGTTTTGTCCTTTCAGGCGTTCAAGGATTTGGAGACAGTGTGAAGAACCTTTAAGACGTGTAGTTAAGTACTGGGAGGTCCAGCAGATACAATGGGAGGTCCAGTAGATACAATGGGAGGTCCAGTAGATAAAATGGGAGGTCCAGTAGATACAATGGGAGGTCCAGTAGATACAATGGGAGGTCCAGTAGATAAAATGGGAGGTCCAGCAGATACAATGGGAGGTCCAGTAGATAAAATGGGAGGTCCAGTAGATACAATGGGAGGTCAAGTAGATACAATTGGAGGTCCAGCATCATTTTCCTTATGAATTTTTGGGAGGAGATTGAAATAGTAAATGTCATGGTATTTACAATATTTATTAATCCTCTTCCATCCAACTACCCTCCTGCTCATTTGCATACGTCTGCATTTTACACAATCTATATATAATCATGATTGTCATGATTGTGTGTATGACAAATAAGATTTGACTTGACCTCTACTCTCCTCCCCCAACAGTGGGTCCGTTACATGTAGAGTTCTCCGATCCAGTGGATCTGGACCACATCAGGCAGGAGCCCCTGCTGATGGACGGTGGACACTACAAACCCAGCGAGTGCCTGTCTGTCCACAAGGTGGCGATCATCATCCCTTTCAGACAGAGAGAGCAGCACCTCAAATACTGGCTGTACTACCTTCATCCTATTCTGCAGAGACAGCAGCTCGACTATGGAATCTATGTCATTGAGCAGGTAACAGTCTTAGTCTTAAAGCACAAACACACACACACACACACACACACACACACTCACCCACTTGTTCAAACCAGAGTTATTTACACACGGTTCCTCAGAAATATCCTATGTTAACAGAAACACTACACCCACTCTAGCTAGCAACTCTTGCATCTGGGTGTCACTGTGTAGTGTGTGTGCTTACGACATTCCTATGAACTGTCCACACTCTCTTGTCTTTTGATTTATTATCACAGTTTTAAACAAACAAATAATAGTTTATTAGTAACAACCAAAACGCATGTGGGAGAGCTCAGATGCTCATATGGGCTCAGATGTCCTGAAAGGACTGTTTGACTTTGCTGCACTAGCATGGCTAACTGTGGCTGAAAGCTAATGGGAGTTAGCATTAGCATGGTCTAACCAAGGGCTGTAGATGCAGCTTTCCCAGACTGCTCCTGCTTGGCTGCTATGAACACACGAATGGGCCTGCGAATGGGCCTGATTAGACATGGCTCCCTGATCCAAATACACTGAAGTAACCAAAGCGTCATCAATTGTTAGCATGTGTGAGTCAGGTCTCCAGTGGGACCTAGCAAGACAATGCAGTCAAAAACAAAGCAGTTGGTGTAAGAGCACCGTAGCGGCAGGCTAACCCTTATCCAGAAGGCCCTTCTCAAGCTTGAGGGGACCATTTAACGGTAGAGACTAACGTGGGGAAGGGAGACAGAAGAAGGCTGTTGGTACAAACTGGTGTTCTCATAATGCTGATTGCAGTGTGTTGCCTTCCACTGCCTGTCAGCGACGTTCGTGTGATTGTTTCTGTCAAGACATGTGGGAGTTTGCTGTTCCACACACCACTGCTCCACACACCACTGTTCCACACACTTTTAAATGCTCCCACACAGCTGCTCCACAAGACATCACAGAGCTTGTGGGAGTTCACACACTGCTGTTCCACACACCACTGCTCCACACACCGCTGTTCCACACACCACTGCTCCACACACCGCTGCTCCACACACCACTGTTCCACACACCGCTGTTCCACACACCACTGCTCCACACACCACTGCTCCACACACAGCTGCTCCACACACCACTGCTCCACACACCACTGTTCCACACACAGCTGCTCCACACACACACCACTGTTCCACACACAGCTGCTCCACACACAGCTGTTCCACACACCACTGTTCCACACACCGCTGTTCCACACACCGCTGCTCCACACACAGCTGTTCCACACACCACTGCTCCACACACCACTGCTCCACACACAGCTGTTCCACACACCACTGTTCCACACACCAGCTGTTCCACACACACACCGCTGTTCCACACACCGCTGCTCCACACACAGCTGCTCCACACACCACTGTTCACACACCACTGTTCCACACACCGCTGTTCTACACACCGCTGCTCCACACACCGCTGTTCCACACACCACTGCTCCACACACCGCTGTTCCACACACCCGCTGTTCCACACACCACTGTTCCACACACAGCTGCTCCACACACCACTGCTCCACACACAGCTGCTCCACACACAGCTGCTCCACACACCACTGCTCCACACACCGCTGCTCCACACACAGCTGCTCCACACACCACTGCTCCACACACAGCTCTGTGTGCGCTTATGTTTGTTGAACATCTCTCGCTGGAACCTGAGGCTAGTTTTGCTATTGTAGTTCAGACTAGCGGTGAGGTAGGTGTGACTGTTCTGGGATCAGCCAAAGAGGGCTCCATTTGTGTGTACATCAGTAGGTGACACAATGCAATACACTTCACTAGTTTTACTAGTTTACTCAATTAGCCTCTCGGTTGCCGTGGTGATGGTGACGTGGTTGTCTTGTCCTGTCCCTTACACTGGGTGAATCACAGCTGTGTCCCTCTGGGCCCTTTAACTTCAGCCTTCTTATTTACAGCTTCATCTTAACACACAATATCCACATCATTAACTACTGTACATGATTCACTAATTACTGTCAATTATACAGTAACCACGCTGCCAGGACAGAGGTTATGAGAGAGAAGACTCCCCCTAGTGGTGGTGTTAACACAGCTGAGGAGAGTTAACACTTGGGAGAGTCTGGATGGTTTGACTATTGTGTCTGTAGCTGTACACACTTTCACACACACACACACACAATTTACACTGCATGTAAACTCTTTTCTGTGGTCCATAAACAGCTTTGTCACAGCTGCACACCACACACCCTAGACAGTAAATTGAATACTGCCTCTGGTGTGTGTCATTCATAGCATTGTTGTAATCTGAAGCGAGCTACAGTATATACACACCATGTTCATTTTGAGAATCATAAAAGCTGAGCTTGTCGTGTCCTTTATGACACGTGTTCTTTATAATGCGTGCTGTTTATGACACAAGCACTCAACCCTACATTCAGCACCAACATTCCAGAACTCCTTCTGCTCTGTCTAACCTGCTTCCACAGTTGTTCTGTAACAACTACATGGCTTCAACAAGTGCACATAATTAGTAGAATCAGCTAAATCTAGGAATATTATTATCATTGTGTGTGTGTGTGTCTTTAGGACGGTGAGGACACGTTTAACAGGGCGAAGTTGATGAATGTCGGCTACGCTGAGGCTCTGAAGGAGTACGACTACAACTGCTTCGTCTTCAGTGACGTTGACATCATCCCCATGGACGACCGCAACACGTACCGTTGCTATGAGCAACCACGACACCTCTCCGTTGCTGTGGACAAGTTTGGCTTCAGGTGATATGCATGAACATACGTACATATATACATAGGTAACCCACCCACAAAGTGGCTTATTAATATAATAAACATTCTGGCACGGGTCCGTGTCTTCGTCTACCGGGCCTCACTGTGCATGTCCTCTCCCACTCAGGATATGGTGAATACTGCATGTCAGTCGGACGCATGTACTAAGAAAAACAAGATTCTTCATCATGCCTTGACTATGTGTGTGAGCAGGGGCCATCTGAGACAAAGAGAGGGGAAGACGGAGAGATAGAGAGGGAGAGAGATAGAGAGGGAGAGAGAGAGAGGGAGGAGTAGAGAGGAGCTCCAAACCTGGCCCAGGTATCAATTTAAAACCTGAACTAACTCTGAGGACGTAGACTTCTCACACACAGCCGAGCAAACACACAGACCTGTTTCACACACAGCCACCTGTTTCGCGTGGCTAAATACACTCACACACATATTGTTGGCCTTTGATTTCCAGGTGATACAGTGTGTTTCCCATGTTCTTCCTGAATGCACACAGGAACTGCACTCTGCACTCAGTAGTTGTGATGTTTTACATATTTATGGTGTTGTGTGTTATTGCAGAGATGCACTGAGTAGTTGTGGAGTTGTGCGTGAGTTGGTGGTTTCTGTGGTTGCAGGTTACCGTATCCTCAGATTTTTGGTGGTGTTACAGCATTGAGTAAAGATCAGTACCTGAAGATCAACGGCCTCCCCAACAACTACTGGGGCTGGGGTGGAGAAGACGACGACATCTTCAACCGGTGAGAACACACTCACTGACCTGGGACCAGCCACAGATACACAGATACTAAAACATTGTTACTCATCTCCAGCTGATGAATCCTTTCACTGACCTGGGACCAGCCACAGCGTCTCAAATCCAACCAATCACCATCACCTCATTCCCAGTCCAGGTTTTATTAGTCACAATGCAGTTCAATTACCCAATCAGCTGAGATATAACACAGACAGGAAGTAAAGACAGGGTGAAACGTTTGTGGGGAGCAGCCCTGGAACACAGGGCTGAGTAGTGTGAACGTGTCAGCTTTGGGACAATCTCAAGTCCTTCAGGGTCAGTCTGGTGTTGGGACCTGTGATGGCTCATTAAAAGCTGTGTGGATTGTATTATCCCAATCAGACAGATTAAAAATATACCCAAACAATAACCATGGTAACCAATGCAGCCCAAATTCTGACCTTGCAAGAATTGCTGAGGAAATTAATAATGCTTATTGTAGATTTGATAATTGTACTGAACAAGATGTCACCTCAGCACTCAGTGCTGTGTCTCAAGAAGGAATAAGTAACGTGGAAGAAAAGAAAGTGATTTCAACCCTATATAGAGTAAATTTATTTGTGTCTTGTGTCTTGTGTGTTCAGATTATCGTCTGTATTTGTACCCTTCGGTTTGTGTTCTCTGTCGTCGGTAACCGTCGGTAACCCTAGGTTGACGTTGTTTCGTGTTCGGTTACTCCTGCTCCTTGCTCTGCTGTTTTTGTTTGTCTCAGCTATTGTGAGTGTTCATTGGCCTATTAAACGTCTCATGAGAAGTGCGAGATTTATTAAGCACAAATTCAGTGTGATAGTCATGAAGACAGTCCAGGGTCAGTTTACCAACACAAAGGGTCCCAGATGACATGATGAACAGAAAAACACAAACATGACAATAGCAACACTGAGGTCACTGAGGATGTCTGACCAAACAATGACAGCGACAAGACAGAGCAAACGTGGCGTTTTAATACATGAGTTAAGAAGGACGGGGAATAATAAAAACCAGGAAGGAGAACACGAAATAAAGGTAACCAAGGAAACGGACTGTAGGGATGGGACCTCTGTCCGAAATATCTTGTTTCTCCGGGAACATTCCTGTTTCTTTGGAATAAATATATATAAAACTAATTGTTATTTGTGTTTTTAGTCCCTTTGTTCTTTGATCCGAGGTTGTCGTTCAGAGAAATGACCATATCACGTCCTGATGTCATAACTGGAAAATGCAGGATGATTCGTCATGAGAGAGATAAGCAGAATGACCCGAACCCTCAGAGGTGAAATGTGTAGAGAAACACTCCCATTACACACTTATCACACACACACACACACACACACACACATACACACACACACACACACACACATGCACCGATGTGTGAAGGCTTCTTTCTCATGGGGTTTATGTGCTATGCAGGTTTAACAGAATCGCCCACACGAAAGAAACTATGGACACTGATGGTATCAACTCTCTGACGTACAGTGTGGTGAAAGTCGAGAAGGACAAACTCTTCACCAAAATCACCGTGGACATTGGCAAACCCTGAGCCTCACACACACTTACACACTCACATAGAAACACACACAGCCAGACAGACAGAAACAAGCACACACACACACACACACACACACACATGCACTCTCTGACCTCATGATCAGCCTATAGGAGCTCCAGCTCACAACACTGCAGTGATGCACACTGGGAACCTGAACTATTACTGTGAACACTGATGATGTGAAGTCCCCATTCAGGACTGGTCCAACTGGAGACGTAGGAGGGTGAACCAGCTGTCATTACCTCCCCTGCTGCTGGGAGACCCCACGGACACTTCACCCCTTCATCACAACTACAGTCAGTTTCTAGAATGTTCTAGAACTCCATAAGCTCCATCACCCTTAGACAATAAGTCAACTGTTATACCTGCGATCTGGGATGAACAGCTGCAGGGGCTGCTGGGTAAAACTCTGCAGGTACCGCCCTCTTGCTCAGTACTCACCCTCAGCTGCCTGGTCCTGAGTAATCACACACAATCTGAAATCGTAGAGCCTAATATGCTTAATTCTCAGAGGATTTACTTAACAAGGTTAATTCCTCAATAACTCCCCAAGCATTGGTTGGATTACTTGATTTCCATTGAGATGGTGGGAGACATCATAAAATCAGTCACTGCCATCACAGTTGAAACCTGAAACACAAAACATTAAACACAGTTCCCTACATTAGACACAATATTTAAAATTGAAAACCACGTGTTTCTTCTAGAAAACACTGCCAAGCAAATGCAACACCCATGTACAAATGATCCAAACCAAGTCCCCACAGGTAAAAACACTTCTAGCTAAGTAATCACAGCCTGTTCCTATAACGCCTGGGCCTATAACGCCTGGGCCTATAACGCCTGTTCCTATAACGCCTGTTCCTATAACGCCTGGGCCTATAACGCCTGGGCCTATAACGCCTGTTCCTATTACGCCTGGGCCTATAACGCCTGGGTAACGCCTGGGCCTATAACGCCTGGGCCTATACAGAGGTCACAAGGTGCATATCTCGATTTGCACAACAATGCAGTCCAGTACAGCACAGAGATGACGAGAATGAGGAAGAAGACGAGCAAATTTGCCGGGGGGTTGTTATCTATGTACAAAGGTGTAAAAAATATTTACTAGGGTTTAAAAATACTTTTGTAGAAGTTGAAGTGTCTACTCAAGCTTTTGTCACGACACAGCCCCCCCCCCCCTCCCTGCTGGTTGCCCCCCCCCCTGCTGGTTGCATCTCCCTGTTGCCCCCATCCACAGCTGCAGTTGCCTGTTTTTGTTGCGTTGTGTTCGTCCCTCGGGTGGGCGGGGCCTATCATCAGGCCATCACCTGAGCGCCGTTTATAAGTCTATATATGTCTTGTCTTTGTACCAGTTGACTGCTGGTTATTATATCCTTAATTTGGATCATGTCACGGGTCTCTGGTTGGTACACGTTATCATTAAACCCTCCTTTGTTCCGGAGACTTGGTGTTAATGCTTCCGTTTTCGTTTGCACTCCTCGCCCGTCACAACTTTTTATTTAAGTAAAAGTGCTGGTTTCAAAAACTTCTTAAAGTTTAAAACACCAGTCGCATACATTGGGCAAGAATAAGCTGTGATGAAATGGCTCTCTGATTAGAGTGTCTCAGTAATCTGCCTTATGAGGATGGATGTCGGTTATAACGCTGCTACTTACACAGCTCACTAGGCGTTGGGACAGAAATTAGGTCTTAATGACTGAAAAAATCTTAATGATTATAAATGTTCCACACCATCACTACGACTACGCCCCTGCACAGAAGCCAGACCACGGACTCTAATTCACAGAACACTTTGCACAGATCTCGCTCACCGGAGATATGATCACATCCACCTGTGTTTAATCTATGGACCTTATAAATATGTGTTCCTGTCAGTCACGGTGAGGTACTGCCGCTCTTTTCATTAGTGCTTACTGAGCGGTTTAACGCGTTTGCTGGTTGTGACTCTACTGCTTCTGATTTTTGGATTTTGTCTTCTGAATTTCCCTTCTAATTCTGTCCGTTGGATTTATTGTCTCCCTGGATTTTGGATTTGTTTATTTGTTTACTGGAGTATGGTTAAATCTTCTGTTTGTTCATGTGTGTGCCTGGGATGATACTGTGGGCGCTAAGTTCATTGTTGTATATCTATACTCATCCTGTTATTAAACCTTGGCCCACAACCAGCAAACGTCTGTCTTCACTGTTAGTCTTGCAATGTGATTTATGATCTGCCCAGACTTGTTAGTCTACATATCCTGCCCAGATGTTACAGTCTATGTGTCCAGACGTTACAGAGTTTCTTGATCTGCTGTCAGCCTTGAATGTTTAGAACCTCGACTTTCTCTGGAGTAGAAAAGAAACTGGATGGCGACGGACTGGGTACTGGAAACGACGACGTGCCCCACCAGGGAGAGGAGAGGAGAGGAGAGGGGAGGGGAGGAGAGGTAGAGGTTCGTGTGTGTGTGTGTGTGTGTGTGTGTGTGTGTGTGTGTGTGTGTGTGAGTGTGAGTGAGTGTGTGTGTGTGTGTGTGTGTGTGTGTGTGTGTGTGTGTGTGTGTGTGTGTGTGTGTGTGTGTGTGTGTGTGTGTGTGTGTGTGTGTGTGTGTGTGTGTGTGTGTGTGTGTGTGTGTGTGTGTGTGTGTGTGTGTGTGTGTGTGTGTGTGTGTGTGTGTGTGTGTGTGTGTGTGTGTGAGTGAGTGTGTGTGTGTGTGTGTGTGTGTGTGTGTGTGTGTGTGTGTGTGTGTGTGTGTGTGTGTGTGTGTGTGTGTGTGTGTGTGTGTGTGTGTGTGTGTGTGTGTGTGTGTGTGTGTGTGTGTGTGTGTGTGTGAGTGTGTGTGTGTGTGTGAGTGTGTGTGAGATAAACACGCCTCTCACTGCTTGACTGTCTGTTTCACCTGATGCGTATATGTGCTATGGGGTGTTTTTGCGTGCGCTGTTGTCCTGTTGTGAGAATAATCTGTGATCACGTTTTTTTTGTCTCCTCCTAATGTTTCTGTCTCTGTGTCCCCCCATCTGTGAGCGGCGTGGCGTCTCTGACGCAGTGGCCACTCTGGGGTCGCGGCGCTGTACACTGTGGCCCCAGAGTGGCTCCATTTCCTTGCTGTGTACATGTGACAATGGCAATGACAATAAAGAATCTAATCTAATCTAAAAAGAATGGAAAAAATACCGTTCATTGGTTTGGAAGTCAAATCAATAATAATAGTCAAAACTGGTTCAACACATTACAAATCTGGTTCTATTAGACTAGGATTCCACTACTGTTAGTCATTATAGCTATTTAATGTTTCCTGTATGGGTGAGGTGAGGCTATTCAGTCTGTACTTTTACACAGAATAATTGTGAATAACATCATTCTGAATAGGTCACACAAAGGAATTAAAGGTGAGACATGACAGAGGAGGGTGTGTCAATCCTGCTGTCATTCAGAACACACGGCACAGTCGTTGGCATGGGTGTTACCATCTGACACACACTGGAACCATGTTCAGAGGTCAAGCCATAAACTCCACCAACAACACACTCACACACACACACACACATACACATACACACACACACACATACACACATTCACACATTTTATACTTTATTTGATTCCATATACAATAAATAACATCATCAGGAAACAAAATATAGTTAAAAAACATCCAGCATGGGATACAGTTCATTTCTCAAGTACAATTTCAAGGATAAAGAAAACAGCGCCTTTTCCAAATGTGCAGACTTCCGATGATTGCTGAAGTTGAGCAATATCTCACCACCTGTTTGGCTTTTGTTTTGCTAACACCCCCAAGTCTAAGACCACACACACACATACACACACACACACACACACACACACACACACACACACACACACACACACACACACACACACACACACACACACACACACACACACACACACACACACACACACACACACACACACACACACACACACACACACACACACATACACTGGGAAAACTCTTTCCCCATAAACTCCACCAACAACACACACATACACACACACATACACACGCACACACACAAACTCTTTCTCCAGATCTTCATCTGTTCACTAGCAAATATACCTCACTAAACTAAATATTAAATAATTTTTAAATGTCTATTCTTTCTCTAGAAATTAATAGATGATACATTAAATTATACAAATATTTGCTGTTACAAATATTACATATTTGCTTCGTCTTGTGGAGTGAATCAAAGGTAGAGGCCTAAATCACAATATTATCGTGCGAGCACTTGACGCGCTGTACAACACATGCTCAACTAACAGGATCGACAGGTGACAGGCAGACAGTTCATTGTTTATTTCCTTGAATGAAACCCACACGTCCGGTAGTGCGCCGCGAAAATGCGACGCACTACTACTGCCACCTAGTGGTGATCAGTAGCAAGACAGAGCAATTTACAGCTTGTGTATTATTAGCTTTACGTGCAACCACAGCAACACGGATTATAAATGTATATGGCTGTTGTGGACAACGTGTATGATATCCAGAATTAAGGATGTGTGAAACGCTCCAACTTTGTAAATCAACAGCAGGTACAGTACCTTCGCCTTTATACGTGTGGCAGACTCTATTATTTCAGTCATGTTACAGAGATAAGCAAAGAGTTAGTCCTGGAGTGTTAGACCTGTAGTGTTAGTCCTGTAGTGTTAGTCCTGTAGTGTTAGACCTGCAATGTTAGACCTGTAGTGTTAGTCATGTAGTGTTAGTCCTGTAGTGTTAGACCTGTAGTGTCTGGCGCGTGTATGGGATCCGTTTTCAGCAGATCTAGAGAGAAATTCAACTGTGACCCACGGTCAGGCGTGTGTACAGACCCTTTAAGAGTTTGTAAACATAGATGACAGCGCGCGCGTGTTTCCAGGAAAAGATCATTAAAAACGAATAGGTCAAAGCGTTGAATGTGGGTCAGAAAATGACACGTTTATCCTTACAGAATTATGATGCATATACGCTTGCATTTGATTTAACAAGGGCTCGCAACAATAGACGAATCTACTCCACGTCCTTGTCAAAGACTGTATATACATGCTGAGTTGTTTTGCTAATCAAGAAATGGCACAAATATCCGTTTCGTTACCAAAATTAATAGTAATTTTTCTGGTGACGTTGCTCCTGAAACAAGTTCCGCCATGTTCACATAATATTTTAAAGCAAAGCGAAACGTTATACTCTCCTACAAACCCATGAAAAGGGATTTAAGGCCTGCAGTATATTTCAGTTCTGATTAAAACATTGACTATACTGCCAAACGAAAGCTGTTTCTTTTTGAGTGGTGCATAAGTTAGAATGAGCCAGTGAGCTACCCAGAATGGATGTGATTTTTATTTTGCCACGAAAAAATCCGGACAGAGGAATGAATAGTTCATATCCAGAAACAGTGAGAAGTCTTAAATCAACATGTCTGGTTTGGGAGAGGAGGAGAATTCCCACAGTATAGGGGTGGAGACACGGAATGATCATTCATCCACACTCGACAGTTTACAGTTTTTTTTCCAATTGCTGAAACATAATTTTGTTAAAAGTAGTGTGATCTTACCAAAAGACTAAACACAATTCACAAAACCACACACCCAAACTGCAAAATACCTCCTATAGCCTGCAAAATCAAGCACTGCATATTTGGCAGTCAAAATCAAACTTTTACACCGAGTGACACAAATGACATGAGCAACCATTTCCAATATTCCCTGAAAACAAAGAACCAAAAGGCAATGTGGTGTTATCCAGTACACTGCACAACATGTTGTGTGTAGTGCACTGCAGTCAGTATTGCACTTGCATCCACACATGCACGTCTGAGCTCGTTCCAAAAGGCACTTTATAAAGTTGTTTCAGTCTTGGTTTTGCTTGAGAATGTGAGCCAGTGTGGACAGACTGACTCATGAATGTTGTTGAATATCGTGTTGTCTTGGATGATGCAGCTTTAAATCTCACATAGTCTGATTTCATTTCTTTCCAAAACCAAGATTACAATGTCAGCTTCCTGCACCCCGGTGAACATTTGTCCCCCTCCATTTGTCCCCCTCCTCCACCATGTTTGCGTCTCTCAGTCCTTTAGGAAAAAAATTATATGCCATTCATGAAGTAAACAGGTGTCACCCAACTGATACATTATGACATGAGGTTTACTACATCGTGTAGTAATTGTGGTTCCATACCTGCGCTCCAGTCTAAATGTCCAGATGACAGTGCAGCAGTAAAACACCCTGTCCACCCTGTCACCCTGTCCACCCTGTCAGCCCGAGGTTGGTGACATGATCAACTAGGGTTGCTCTGATTTCATTTGAAGGTTGTTACCCCTACCCCTACATCTACCCCTACCCCTACCTCTACCCCTACCCCTACCTCTACCCCTACCCCTACCCCTACATCTACCCCTACCCCTACCCCTACATCTACCCCTACCCCTACCCCTACATCTACCCCTACCCCTACATCTACCCCTACCCCTACCCTACCCCTACCTCCATCCCCACCCCCACATTCACTCCCTACCCCTACCCCACCCCACCCCACCCCCCCACCCCCACCCCCATCCCCCCCCACCCCACCCTACTCCCACCCCCACCCCCCCTACCCCCACCTCTCCCTACATCCACCCCCACCCCATCCCCTTACCCCCACCCCTACCCCCTGCCCCCCCCTACATCTGCCCCACCCCACACCCCACCCCTACCCCACCCCTACCCCTACCCCCCCTACCTACCCCCCACCCCCACCCCCCCCCACCCCCACCCCCCCCCCCCCCCCCCCCCCCACCCCACCCCCACCCCCACCCCCACCCCCACCCCCCACCCCCCCCCCCTACCCCTACCCCCACCCCCACCCCCACCCCCCCACCCCTACCCCTACCCCTACCCCTACCTCTACCCCTACCCCTACCCCTACCCCTACCCCTACCCCTACCCTACCCCTACCCCTACATCTACCCCTACCCCTACATCTACCCCTACCCCTACCTACCCCTACCTCTACCTCTACCCCTACCCCTACCCCTACCCCTACCCCTACATCTACCCCTACCCCTACCCCTACCCCTACCTCTACCCCTACCCCTACCCCTACCCCTACCCCCTACCCCTACCCCTACCCCTCCCCCCCTACCCCTACCCCTACCCCTACCCCTACATCTACCCCTACCCCACCCCCCACCCCACCCCCTACCCCCCCCCACCCCCCCCCCCCCCCACCCCTGCCCCCCTCCCCCTACCCCCCTACCCCTACCCCTACCCCTACCCCTACCCCTACCCCTACCCCTACCCCTACCCCTACCCCTACCCCTACCCCTACCCCTACCCCCTACCCCTACCCCTACCCCTACCCCTACCCCTACCTCTACCCCTACCCCTACCCCTACCCCTACCCCTACCCCTACCCCTACCTCTCACTCTTCTTCCCCCTCTCATTCTCACCCTCCCTCTTCCTCTTCCTCTCTCTGCAACGTCTTCCATTGTTGTAAGAGAACGAGGTGCTCACCTGTGGTCTTTTTATAGTGCTCCTGATTGGAGTGTTAAGAATTAAGCATTCAAGTGTTTGGGGGGACATATTTTGGCCAATTAGCTCATGTATTTTTATTTTGAATGGCAGTGTTTTGAAATTGCAAACATGTGACTTTATGTCAGATTGTTGTGGCTTATGCAGAGAACCGTGTTCAGTTCATTTAAAAAGTGTCATTTTGAAAAGCAAAATGTGTGCAAAGCAGAAAATGTGTTTTGACTTTTGGAGACTTGAGAGGAGGTTTTGCTCTTTGTGTGCTATGGATGTAATTTTAAAGTGTTAGCAACTGGAAAAACGGCAATAAAGGAATGAAAAGCCGGGGTATTTAAAGGGGCGAGGCGGAGAGAGAGTGTAGCATCGAAAAGATCTCCAAAAACACTATCTGTAGTTGATGGAATAGTTGGGATATCTAGACGGGAGACGAATAATTAACATTTGCCTTAGACACAACTGTTTTCTCAGAATTTTGCTTGAGGGAATTAATATGTATCAGTCTTTTAATTATTTTCTCATACTACAAATCGTGTGCGATGTCTCAGTAACTTTAACAAGCTGCATTTAAAGCGTTCAACGGTTTTACAGTACTTTGTAGGTGTTCAGGTCTATGCGAAATCTAAAGGCGGTGCCGGTGTTATGACAAATTGTGCTGCTTTGGCGAAAAATGCTTGCGTCGCCGTAGTCTCAGTAAAGCATCTCTCTCTCTCTCTCTCCATGCGTTATTCCTGTCCTTAAACACGCCCATATATGCGCGCGGGCCCGACTGTGTCCAGCATCTGTTCCCCGTGGTTTTACAGTACAGTACAGAACTTTTACCTGGTCTGGAGCATTAAAGAATTCATACGGAACATGACCGACGAAATCGTAAGCTACAAACTACAAAGCTAAGTCCACATATGTGTAAAAGACATACTTAACTGGAACAGGAGACGTTGGAAGCTTTAACTTCATCTTTTTAAAAGTTCGCTTTAGATGACTGAGGCAAATCTGTAACTTCAGATATGCGGGCAATTCGCTTCAAAACGGTTAGAAATAACTTGTGTGTTCTGCTGTTAATGCGTTTGTTATCGTTAACCAATTGTAACAACGTTGTCGTTATCTCTCGGTCGTATAAGGGGTATGAGCGAAACGGGCAATGCGGGCCTCGAACCAATAAATATGGACAGTCGGCTGTGGAAGGGCCTGTTATGTTTTTATTGCTTTTCGGATAGTACAGATGCGTGTGGTTAGTGCCTTTGTCTCTCAGCATTGGGGTTGGAGTCGCTGCAAATCTGGGTGGAGTTTTCACATTCTCCCCGGGCGTACGTGGACTTCCGTCAGGATATCTCGTTTCTCTGGAAAACTTGAGTACTTCGCTGCGATTGTTCCCTCCGTCTCTCTCTCTCTTTCCCGTCTCTCTCTCTCCCTATCTATTTATCTCCCTGTGTGTGAGTGTGTGTAGCCATCGCGTTAACGCTACATCCCAATAACAAACTATAAAGTGCGTAAATAAATAGGCTAAAGCATGCCTTCGTAGTTCAGAGAACGGTTTAACGAGAGGAAAACTCCGTCGCCTCATATATGCGTATATGCATATATACCCCATCTCCCTCCAACCATCCTGTAAGCCAGAGGTTCACAGAGCTGAACAGTTAAGGCTGAAAGTATCCAACAAGGGCTTACTACCAGTCCAGTTTCCTAACCACGTAAGACGAGTAATCTGACACCCTCCTTATTAGCCTACTGTATGTCCTCGAGCCTACTAAGTTAGGCTATTAGCCCCTATTATGTTATGGCCCAATAATAAATATTGATTTAATTTTTGAATCAGTACACTATTGCAATGGTGTGGTAGGCTATGCAAACACATTTTTATTTAAAGTTTACCTCAGATTACAGATAAGCAATCACGTTATTTCTAATTTTGTTATGCAGTTTTAGCACTGACAATCGCGGTGGCATTGAAGCGTTTTATACCCACAGGAGTTCGTTAAATGTAGGCTACAGTACATTCACATTTGGGTTCGGCCTTGGGAAGAAGTTTATTAGCAGTTGCTTCCAACTTTTCTTGTCTCTTTCCTGCATCTTTTCTTTTCTGAAAACCAGATTTAGTTTTCTCGGGCATCATCTTCCACAGCACAGACTCAAAGCCCACAGCCGCCTCTGCAGAATGAGCGCAAGGTTACACGGGCCTGGTTAAAACTCCCGGTGAAGGCGGACTAAACCATTTCGTGCAAGGGACGAGGATGCTTTTCCACAGATGTGGGATATGACACAATTCCAACCTTTAATTTGCCGATTTCTTTACCGAAAACATTACAATTATATGAGTTGGCAATATTTATTGTGATATTTAAATTATATTAATATTTAAAGCAAAATAAAATTTCAGACTCCTCAAGGGCCCTCCTCCCACGTTTGGCCCTGGTAATTAAGTTCCACTTTTCACCCCATTGTGAAGCCCCTGCCAGTGACAGTTAGTTCATGTTAGCATTGTTGATATCGGCAGCATTTGTGACATTGTGGAAGCATGAGTGAGATGCAGTGGTGGACAGTAACGAAGTAAATGTAATTCGTTACTATACTTAAGTAATCGTCATATACTTTTCAACACAATAAGAGCAACTGCACCATTACACTCAAATACTCCAACACTCAAATACTCCAACACTCAAATACTCCAACACACCAACACTCAAATACTCCAACACACCAACACTCAAATACTCCAACACTCCAATACTCCAATACTCCAATATTCTCTAACAGATGTTTCTCTCATCAGGACAGAAATTGGTCTGCAGGGAACCACATGTGAGTTGCAACTTAACCTTTTCCACTTGGTCTCAGCGCTGGTGAAAATCTCCAAGCCAAAGCAACCCAGTGTCCTCCTGCACTGCACTCTAATGCAGTAGCCATGGGACCATGAACAATATTATCAAATGTTGTGATTATTTAAATTAGTGACAATATTAATCAAACGATCGCCATGTTGTTTTGTGTTGCACATCATTGCATTTTTTAACTGCTTCATCTATATTCATCCATTTTCAGTGTTTTTGCACATGCTCATGTTGAGAGTGGCGTACAGATGCTCCAACGCAGGACCCTCTACCCACTTAATTCTGCTTTCTGCTTCTGTTTTATCTCAGGGGCAATCAAAGCACATGTGAGGAATTTACAGAGCATTTTCTGCATGGGTATCTGTTGCCTTCTGTAAGTGACCAGCCATTTGCTGAAAACTGCATAATAAAGACATTTCTTATGTAGCATTGATTCTGATTTCAGAATATTAAGCCTGATCTGAAAATATTTAGATTTCTCATTGTCATGCGCAACCAGTGGGATATATCAGAATTTTTTTATTGATTCATTGTATTAACAACATTTCAAGCAAACACCAAAGAAATATGTAAACAGGAAATTT
>JAGXOD010000123.1:57500-70000 GCA_020368025.1 Brachyhypopomus occidentalis
GTGGTCAACACTCACATGTTCATTGGTTAATTGATAATGACCATCGATGAGCGGTGGTCAACACTCACATGTTCATTCCACTAACAGGAAGCACATCAAGAGGCTCAGGGCAGGGAACAAGAACTTCCTGCCGGAGAAATGCCGCACACCGAACTCTGCTGTTAGTGGTGGTGTGTGTGTGTGTGTGTGTGTGGGGGGGGGGGGATTTGGGCCCCTCAGCAGGGCGTCTTTAAACTAAAACAATTAATAAATTAATCATTCATAATTACCAATTGAGTATATTTAATAACCCACTACAGGCTGCCCTGGCGAAGTACCCTGGCTATCAGATTGCCCTCGTACTGTGGGGTGAGTACAGTTAAAGGGATTATGAAGTGAGCTCAGCTAAAGTGAGTACATTTAATTGAATATATTTTAAGTGAGTTATAGTGCACAGTTGAATACAGTTATAGTGTGAGTATAGTAATAGTGAGCACAGTTAAGTGAGTATAGTTATAGTGAGCACAGTTAAACGAGTATAGTTATAGTGAGCACAGTAAAGTGAGTAGTTATAGTGAGCACAGTTAAGTGAGTATAGTTATAGTGAGCACAGTTAAGTGAGTATAGTTATAGTGAGCACAGTAAACGAGTATAGTTATAGTGAGCACAGTAAAGTGAGTAGTTATAGTGAGCACAGTTAAGTGAGTATACTTATAGTGAGCACAGTAAAGTGAGTAGTTATAGTGAGCACAGTTAAACGAGTATAGTTAATGTGAGCGCAGTTGAGTGAGTATAGTTATAGTGAGCACAGTTAAGTGAGTATAGTTATAGTGAGAACAGTTAAGTGAGTATAGTTATAGTGAGTACAGTTAAGTGAGTATAGTTATAGTGAGCACAGTTAAGTGAGTATAGTTATAGTGAGCACAGTTAAGTGAGTATAGTTATAGTGAGCACAGTTAAGTGAGTATAGTTATAGTGAGCACAGTTAAGTGAGTAGTTATAGTGAGCACAGTTAAGTGAGTATAGTTATAGTGAGCACAGTTAAGTGAGTATAGTTATAGTGAGCACAGTTAAGTGAGTATAGTTATAGTGAGCACAGTTAAGTGAGTATAGTTATAGTGAGCACAGTTATAGTGAGCACAGTTAAGTGAGTATAGTTATAGTGAGCACAGTTAAGTGAGTATAGTTATAGTGAGCACAGTTAAGTGAGTATAGTTATAGTGAGCACAGTTAAGTGAGTATAGTTATAGTGAGCACAGTTAAGTGAGTATAGTTATAGTGAGCACAGTTAAACGAGTATAGTTATAGTGAGCACAGTTAAACGAGTATAGTTATAGTGAGCACAGTTAAGTGAGTATAGTTATAGTGAGCACAGTTAAGTGAGTATAGTTATAGTGAGAACAGTTAAGTGAGTATAGTTATAGTGAGCACAGTTAAGTGAGTATAGTTATAGTGAGCACAGTTAAGTGAGTATAGTTATAGTGAGCACAGTTAAGTGAGTATAGTTATAGTGAGCACAGTTAAGTGAGTATAGTTATAGTGAGCACAGTTAAGTGAGTATAGTTATAGTGAGCACAGTTAAGTGAGTATAGTTATAGTGAGCACAGTTAAGTGAGTATAGTTATAGTGAGCACAGTTAAACGAGTATAGTTATAGTGAGCACAGTTAAGTGAGTATAGTTATAGTGAGCACAGTTAAGTGAGTAGTTATAGTGAGCACAGTTAAGTGAGTATAGTTATAGTGAGCACAGTTAAGTGAGTATAGTTATAGTGAGCACAGTTAAGTGAGTATAGTTATAGTGAGCACAGTTAAACGAGTATAGTTATAGTGAGCACAGTAAAGTGAGTAGTTATAGTGAGCACAGTTAAGTGAGTATAGTTATAGTGAGCACAGTTAAGTGAGTATAGTTATAGTGAGCACAGTTAAGTGAGTAGTTATAGTGAGCACAGTTAAGTGAGTAGTTATAGTGAGCACAGTTAAGTGAGTATAGTTATAGTGAGTACAGTTTACCTCACGGTAAACACATGTAGTACATTCATAAACACAATTATAAGATGACTAACCAAACCTAGATATTATTAGTATACCGTATTAGTAAACAAATATTTTGTGACAGAAATCAAATGTATAGCTGATTTGATTTGTGTCATTTTAAATGTTCTTTTGCAGGTTATTTGATCATGCATGCTGTGCTGTTTATATTTGGATTGGCTTTTGTTTATCTGGTTATTTGGCCAATCGGATCATGTGGATTTCGCGATGGCTGAAAGAACTGATTATTTTTTTGTAAGTAATTTAACGAAGGATCACTCCTTATTTAATTTCGTAGTCGTTTATTTCTTTGTCTATTGATCTGTCTGATTATGATAAATCTTACTGGTAACAGAACAGGACCCTTGTAAGCAGATGGCGACTGCAGATATAACTGCAGTGATAGGCTGACTGAAGCTGTAACAGTGCTGTGATAGGCTGACTGAAGCTGTAACAGTGCTGTGATAGGCTGACTGATGTTGTAACTGCTGTGATAGGCTGACTGATGTTGTATCAGTGCTGTGATAGGCTGACTGATGTTGTAACAGTGCTGTGATAGGCTGACTGAAGCTGTAACAGTGCTGTGATAGGCTGACTGATGTTGTAACAGTGCTGTGATAGGCTGACTGATGTTGTAACAGTGCTGTGATAGGCTGACTGATATTGTAACTGCTGTGATAGGCTGACTGATGTTGTAACTGCTGTGATAGGCTGAATAATACTATTGTACTGGGGTGATAGGCTGACCAGTGATATAACACTGGGGTCATAGGCTCACTGATTATAACTGTTATATTATAACTGCAGTGAGAGTCTGACTGATGTTATAACCATGCTATGACACTGCAGTAATACTGATCGTTATCAGCTGTACAGGTTATGTTATTGTAACTGATGGCCGACTCCTGTGTTATGACACCAGGTCGAATTTCCTCATCGTGATTGGGCTGTTGGTGATTCAGATCCTACTGGTGCGATTCTTCTTCCTACAGGACAAACTCTCGCCTGAAGACACCCAGAAGCCCCTGGCCCTCAACAACAGGTATGAAAAGCTACGGGTAGCCTCAGGATGAATGGCAGGTTAAAGACTTCCCCATGCACTCTCACTGGCCTCGTTATTAAGAACACCTGTTCAACTGCGCCAGCGCAAATATCTGATCGATCACACGGCAGCATCTCAATACATTTAATAACATGGAGCGAGCGTGAGGCAGATGCATGTGCTGAGAAGAGCTTTAAGAGAAGAACTTTAAGAGAAGAGCTTTATGAGAAGAGCTTTAAGAGAAGAGCTTTAAGAGAAGAGCTTTAAGAGAAGAGCTTTATGAGAAGAGCTTTAAGAGAAGAGCTTTAAGAGAAGCGCTTTAAGAGAAGAGCTTTAAGAGAAGAGCTTTAAGAGAAGTGCTTTAAGAGAAGAGCTTTAAGAGAAGAGCTTTAAGAGAAGCGCTTTAAGAGAAGTGCTTTAAGGGAAGAGCTTTATGAGAAGAGAGAAGAGCTTTATGAGAAGAGCTCGGACACAAACAACATGGGCTGTAGAAAACAAAGGCAAGACAGGTCAAATACAGGGGTTGTTTACACCTGCAGTAAAAAGGAACTAAACTAAAAACAGGTGAAACTGAGACCAAAAATAATGAAAACAAGTAAGTGATTGACAGATTGGACTACACAAAAATGGAAAAACATTGTCTGGTCTGATGAGTATCGAGAATCGAATTTGGTGTAAACATGAAAGCATTGCCTCCATCCTGCCTTAGATCAGCGCTTCAGGATGGTGGTGTAAAGGTGGTGGTGTAATGGTGGTGGTGTAAAGGTGGTGGTGTAATGGTGGTGGTGTAAAGGTGGTGGTGTAATGGTGTTGGGGGATATTTTCTTGACACACTTTGAGCACCTTTATACTGACTGATCATCGTTTAAACACCATAGTCTATCTGAGAATTAAACACCACAGCCAACCTGAGAATATATATGGCCATGTCTATACCTTTATGCCCACAGGGTACCCATCTGTATAGATGTAGATTTGGGATGTGGTGGAACGTGGTATTCACATCATGGGTGTGAAGCTGACATATCTGCAGCAAATGTGTGATGCTGTGATCAGAATGAAGCAAGTACTAGCAAGAATGAACCAAGTACTAGCAAAGTGTACCTAATAAAGTGGGCGGAAAGTGTATGTACGCCTCTGAGTATACCCCATATACCCATATATCCTATACCCCATATACCCTATACCCATATACCATATACCCCATATACCCTATACCCCTATATCCCTATATCCCATGTACCCAAATACCCCATATACCCAATACCCCTATACCCCATATATCCCATATACCCTTTACCCTATACCCCATATACCCCCTATACTCCCTATACCATATACTCCCCTGTACCCCATAGGGTTTTCACTTACCCATTCTTCTGTCTATAAGCCACATTATGTTTTCTGAAGGTTTTTTCTCACATTGTCCACAGTCGCTCTAGCAATCTGAGAGGCCATGAAATGCATCTCTGACATTTTGTAGTCATTCCTGTTGCTTATCAAGGAAGAAGGAACAACTGACATCATGTAGCTTCTCAGTTGGATTTACATGACCAGTCATATTAACCCCTTTAATGTTTCCTGCAGGAAAGCGTTCCACAACTTTAATTACTTCTTCTTCTTCTACAACGTGATCTTGGGCTTGGGCACCTGCATTTTACGCCTGCTCATCAACAGCATTGTTGGTTTGCTGTTGGTGTCCCGCATCAACAGGACCATCATGCCACGGGGCTACGAGATCATGGACACGGGTATTACAAGCCTGGGGTGAAATGGTCCCTCAAAACTGACCTGAGATCAGTTCTGCTATTTGATAATGGATGTGAGCTGCTCTATGTAGTGGTGGTGTCACTGACCTGAGATCAGTTCTGCTATTTGATAATGGATGTGAGCTGCTCTATGTAGTGGTGGTGTCACTGACCTGAGATCAGTTCTGCTCTTTGTTTGATAATGCTGGCGTCACGGTGCAGATGGTGCTGCTCATCAGATTGGTATTTTATAAAGTAGAATGAGAAGGTAAAGATTTGCATGGTTCATCCATTAATTAATTAATTCATTCATTTATTCATTGTTGTTGTTTGGTTGTGCTTCTTTAGGCCACCGTACATGGGTAAATATGATAATGGCAGATCATTACCATAACAACCCTATTATGGTCTGTTTCTGCAACCTGCTGCTCAAATTGAGTGTGGACAGGCAGAGAAAGAGCCAATCAAATACTTATTCACGCCTCAACAGCACCTCAGGTACACACACACACACACACACACACACTGTTCCACGTCACTTGTAGACACGGCCTTTTCTTCTCATGCCGCCTCCCTCTCTGCTGTTCCCCAGGGGGTCCAGTAGAGGGCAGAGCACGCACTCGCTGGCTTCTCTTCTACACTCTGCTGAGGAACCCCAAACTCATCCTACTGAGGAACAGACAAAAACGCAGACATGACAACCAGGAAGAGCTCGCCTTCGCATGCATGATGATGTCACAGATGCAGAACAATGATGATGCCGCTGATACTTCTAGAATGCCTCTCACGTTCTAACTGTACATTCACAATTTGAAGTGACATGTAGCTAAATTTTCCCATTCATTTTCTATGCAAACGTCAGTCCATGCATGATGGAAGAGGTGCAGTAGACCAAGAGATCATCTGATCATCAGATCATCTGAACTTCAAACGAATCTGTCACAATCAAGCTTATAACAGTTTTGGATTTTTCATTATAGTTTCAGTTTTAATTGTTTTTATTAGTTTTTCTTTTTTTTAATGCTTAGTTTTAGTTTAGTTTTCATTAAACTAGTATTAGTTTTTGTAACGTTGCGAGGCGCAGAGGATGCAAGTAGCAGACACGTAATACATACGTACGTAGCACATACGACACTCACAAAAACAAGTACGGGACAAGTTTAACGCACACATTATATACTTCGCACACAACGAGCACTGCATGTAAGACATTAGACTAACGAGACGGGTAAACACATAGACAAACAGCCACACCCACAGGAAGTACAGATATAGACACAGACTACATCAACACACGCCCGAAGGGAGGGGTTCGGGGCTGTATTGTGACAGACTTGGAGGGATCCCTGGATGATGCACTGGCTTTGGCCACCTTAGGGGCGTGTGCTTCTCCGGGACGCCACAGGGGCGTGCGTCCTGACATTGGGTCCAGTTATCCAAATATAGAAATTGAAACTGAAAAGAGATATTTTGCATGGAAGGTTTGATAATTTGCATATGTGACCAGTGGTTTGCATGTCTATGTTGTTTTATTCATAAAATATGTACAGACATACCAGGCAAAGAATATTTTTTTAAAAACTTGAATAAATTTCCAATTTTAAAAAATCTTAATGAATTTATGAATTTATAAAACTAATGAATGACAGAATTTTCAGAACATCAAATTCTAACAGCTATCAGTGATGTCACAATAGGCCACTCTGCACTGGACTGAGTGGCCTATTGTGACATCACTGATAGCTGTTTGAATTTGTGGCTCCATACTGGAGGTGGGTGTTACCTTACATGGGGCAGGGCCAGAGAGAGAGGTGGGTGTTACCTTATAATAGGGCGGGGCCAGAGAGATGTACAGTACATCAAAACATAGACAGGACACACAGCAACATATTTATGATTGTACACATATAAACATATATTGTCCAGGCCCAGGTATGGTTTACTAGAGCACACATGGCTTCACACAGGACATGTACGGTAACATGAAAGGTTCTCCATTCAAAGGGTGAAAAACGTAGCCAGGGCTGCCGTCCATAGTAGCACCAACCAATGACGAGCAGATGGACTACAGCTGTGCTTGCATGTCATTGCAACTGTAGTTTGTTGGATGGCGCCCCCGTGTGGAAGGTACATGTATTGCTGTGTCTAATGAATATGGTAGAGTTTTATATCATATCTAGCTAAGATATGCAGAGTCACACAGGAGTCCTTGTCCTACAGTGGCAGGCAATTCAATTTGAATATGGTTGACATGTTTATCTGTAATGTGTAAATGCCTGCAGGGTTCTGCAGACCGTTGGAGTGGATGAATAATCATGCTGAGAGTTCCTGGCAGTCCACCACCTGAACACCATCATGTCCTGAATACCACCATGTCCTGAACACCACCATGTCCTGAATACCGCTATGTCCTGAACTACATCATGTCCTGAATACCACCATGTTCTGAACACCACCATGTCCTGAATACCACCATGTTCTGAACACCACCATGTCCTGAATACCACCATGTCCTGAATACCACCATGTCCTGAACACCACAATGTCCTGTGTCAGGAAAATAAAGGGAGGATGGGTGCTATATCTGTATGAAGCATGTTAGCATTTGTGTGTGTGTGTGTGTATGTGTGCGTGTGTGGAGGGGTGTACATAAAGTGCAGTAAAGTGTTGTGTACTGCAGTTCAGAAACACTACTAGTGGTGTGTGTGTATTTAATGATTTACAGACCGAAACCAGACTAGTCCTGCTGCTGTTTTATCAAACAGCTCTGCTCTTATCAGTATAGTGTTAACATCCAGTACCAGCTCTACACCAGCCCCGGGGCACGTGTGCCAAAAGTACTGTAATGTTAAAGTTCTTAATTCAGACAGAGAGGGAGGGTGTGTTCAATATAATACTCACTCTACCATTTATACCATGATACTTTTGTCATGATGCCTTTGGGTTACTGACCCTTCTCAGAAAGACACATTCTATAGTTCAGGTTCATGCAACGGCTGATGTCAAAGGTCATCCAATCATGTGACAGGCCTCTGAAACTGATGTAGAGATAAGAGTGGTGTGTGAGGAGAGACAGCAGTGTTTTCTGCTGCAGAGGGTTAAGCGCTCGAGGAAACGAGGAACTGGGGAATTCCTCATTCCTCTCACAAAGGACAGGCACCATGTGAGTCTGTTCTGTTTCTGCCACCAGCACCTTTACTCTGCCTCACCCTATCACACTCTGCTTCACTCTGTCTCACTCTGCTTCACTCTGTCTCACTCTGCTTCACTCCATCACACCGCCTCACCCCATCACACTCTGCTTCACTCTGTCTCACTCCATCACACTCTGCTTCACTCCGTCTCACTCTGCTTCCGTCTACCAAGTGATGGTTTCTAAGGTACTTTTAGTGTTTAAGAGGTTGTTGAGATATGTTGAGATAGGTTGCTGTCTCACTCTGCTTCACTCCATCACACCGCCTCACCCCATCACACTCTGCTTCACTCTGTCTCACTCTGTCTCACTCTGCTTCACTCCTCTGTCTCACTCTGCTTCACTCTGTCTCACTCTGCTTCACTCCATCACACCGCCTCACCCTATCACACTCTGCTTCACTCTGTCTCACTCTGCTTCACTCTGTCTCACTCTGCTTCACTCCATCACACCACCTCACCCTATCACACTCTGCTTCACTCTGTCTCACTCTGCTTCACTCTGTCTCACTCTGCTTCACTCCATCACACCACCTCACCCTATCACACTCTGCTTCACTCTTACTCACTCCATCACACTCTGCTTCACTCCGTCTCACTCTGCTTCCGTCTACTTTGAATATGATATCGAAGTGATGGTTTCTAAGGTACTTTTAGTGTTTAAGAGGTTGTTGAGATATTTCCATAAAGTTATTTTAATCGTTGTACTGTTTATTCAAACTGTTTAAAATTTTTATCGTTTCATTTCCGGATGTTTAAAGAAACATTGTAAACTGTCACAGTATACATGTGCTGGTCCACATGGAGACCCTTGGGGCACTGGGTTGTACTGGGTTGTACTGGGTTGTAGTAGCTTATACCAACTTGTACTGCAAATGGTAAGAAACAAGATCAGTAGATTAACGTGAATTAAGCTTAAAAAAACTGCACATATTTTATATTACGTTGATCTTTATTTTTTAAGCTTAACTCATAGAGAGTTTAGAGTCACATTCTGTCACTCTGTCTACCACTTTATGGCAGACTTTATGATCTGGGTGTTATTGTTAAAGTGTTCTAGGTCAGTAGGTAATCAGACCATCACTGGGGGACACTGTGTGCAGGTGCATGTGTATGCAGGTGTGAACATAAACAGTCTATAAAGCTTTCATGTTTTTTGGTCTTTCTCTCGCCCATTTTCTCTCTCCCTATCCCTCTCTCTTTCTCTCTCCCTATCCCTCTCTCTCTCCTCTGTTTCTCTCTTTCTTAGGGAGAGTAAGTGTGTTTCTCTGGACCTGTTTTTGCACGTGTCCCTCGTGCCCTCTGTGAGTTACAGTGGTTTCATACACTCCTCAGATTACCCTACACTCCAGAGATTACCCTACACTCCTCAGATTACCCTACACTCCAGAGATTACCATACACTCCTCAGATTACCCTCCACTCCTCAGATTACCCTCCATTCCTCAGATTACCCTACTCTCCTCAGGTTACCCTCCTCTCCTCAGGTTACCCTCCTCTCATCAGATTACCCTCCTCTCCTCAGATTACCCTCCATTCCTCAGGTTACCCTACTCTCCTCAGGTTACCCTCCTCTCCTCAGATTACCCTCCATTCCTCAGGTTACCCTACTCTCCTCAGGTTACCCTCCTCTCCTCAGATTACCCTCCACTCCTCAGATTACCCTCCACTCCTCAGGTTACCCTTAGCTCTGCTTTAAGGTTGTTTAACTAGCCAGATAAGGAAGACATCCACTTTCTTATACCAAAACTGTTCCTCCTAGTCTGATAACTGAGCCACTAAATATCAACTTGACTTTTGATGATAGTATTAATGTTTTATGTTTTATGTTTTTTTATCAATACTTGATACAGGAACACAGAAATGTGTGTGTGTGTGTGTGTGTGTGTGTGTGTGTGTGTGTGTGTGTGCAGGTGTGTATTGTGGCCTTGTTGTCATTTCTGCAGCACAGGGTGAAAACACAACCCTTTGAGCAGCGTTTTCCATATCTACAGGGCCGGTTTGGCATTGTGGTGTGAGTCTCACACACACACACACACACATACACACACACACACACACACACGCCTGGCTGGAGTAGCTGAGCTGGTCCTGTGGTCCAGTGCACTGCTGCATGTAACCTGTCTCTTGAGCCGTGTCCATCAGCCCCTGATCGCTTATTTGCCCTTGTGCTCGCCAGGCCGCTGGATTTCATCGGCAGCATGAGCAACCGCTGGTCGTATGGCTTCGCGTTCGGCGCCGTCACTCCGAGCGTTCTGCAGCTCTTCTCCGACAGCTACATGCCCCTTCACGTCCCAGTCTGGGCTAAAGGTACCACAGGCTGCCTGGCGCTGGCATTCATGCTGCCTGCTATATCTTCTCTAATGCAGTCAGAGTGCTGAAACAGCATTTTAAATACTGAAAACAGGTTGTCTCAGAGAACTTACAAGTGTCTCACAGTACTGAAAACAGGTTGTCTCAGAGAGCTTACAAGTGTCTCACAGTACTGAAAACAGGTTGTCTTAGAGAACTTACAAGTGTCTCACAGTACTGAAAACAGGTTGTCTCAGAGAGCTTACAAGTGTCTCACAGTACTGAAAACAGGTTGTTTTAGAGAACTTACAAGTGTCTCACAGTACTGAAAACAGGTTGTCTTAGAGAACTTACAAGTGTCTCACAGAGAACTTACAAGTGTCTCACAGTACTGAAAACAGGTTGTCTTAGAGAACTTACAAGTGTCTCACAGTACTGAAAACAGGTTGTCTCAGAGAACTTACAAGTGTCTCACAGTACTGAAAACAGGTTGTTTTAGAGAACTTACAAGTGTCTCACAGTACTGAAAACAGGTTGTCTTAGAGAACTTACAGTACTGAAAACAGGTTGTCTGTACAAGTGTCACAGTACTGAAAACAGGTTGTCTTAGAGAACTTACAAGTGTCTCACAGTACTGAAAACAGGTTGTCTCAGAGAGCTTACAAGTGTCTCACAGTACTGAAAACAGGTTGTCTCAGAGAACTTACAAGTGTCTCACAGTACTGAAAACAGGTTGTTTTAGAGAACTTACAAGTGTCTCACAGTACTGAAAACAGGTTGTCTTAGAGAACTTACAAGTGTCTCACAGTACTGAAAACAGGTTGTCTTAGAGAACTTACAAGTGTCTCACAGTACTGAAAACAGGTTGTCTTAGAGAACTTACAAGTGTCTCACAGTACTGAAAACAGGTTGTCTTAGAGAACTTACAAGTGTCTCACAGTACTGAAAACAGGTTGTCTTAGAGAACTTACAAGTGTCTCACAGTACTGAAAACAGGTTGTCTTAGAGAACTTACAAGTGTCTCACAGTACTGAAAACAGGTTGTCTTAGAGAACTTACAAGTGTCTCACAGTACTGAAAAACAGGTTGTCTCAGAGAACTTACAAGTGTCTCACAGTACTGAAAACAACAGGTTGTCTCAGAGTACTGAAAACTCTACAAGTGTCTCACAGTACTGAAAAACAGGTTGTCTCACAGTAGAGAACAGGTTGTCTTAGAGAACTTACAAGTGTCTCACAGTCTGAAAACACAGTACTGAAAAAAAGTACTGAAAACAGGTTGTCTTAGAGAACTTACAAGTGTCTCACAGTACTGAAAAAAAAACAGGTTGTCTTAGAGAACTTACAAGTGTCTCACAGTACTGAAAACAGGTTGTCTCAGAGAACTTACAAGTGTCTCACAGTACTGAAAACAGGTTGTCTACTGAAAACAGAGACTTACAAGTGTCTTTACTGAAAACAGGTTGTCTCACAGTGTCTACTGAAAACAGGTTGTTTTAGAGAACTTACAAGTGTCTCACAGTACTGAAAACAGGTTGTCTTAGAGAACTTACAAGTGTCTCACAGTACTGAAAACAGGTTGTCTTAGAGAACTTACAAGTGTCTCACAGTACTGAAAACAGGTTGTCTTAGAGAGCTTACAAGTGTCTCACAGTACTGAAAACAGGTTGTCTTAGAGAGCTTACAAGTGTCTCACAGTACTGAAAACAGGTTGTCTTAGAGAGCTTACAAGTGTCTCACAGTACTGAAAACAGGTTGTCTTAGAGAGCTTACAAGTGTCTCACAGTACTGAAAACAGGTTGAAAACAGGTTGTCTCAGAGAGCTTACAAGTGTCTCACAGTACTGAAAACAGGTTGTCTCAGAGAGCTTACAAGTGTCTCACAGTACTGAAAACAGGTTGTCTCAGAGAACTTACAAGTGTCTCACAGTACTGAAAACAGGTTGTCTCAGAGAACTTACAAGTGTCTCACAGTACTGAAAACAGGTTGTTTTAGAGAACTTACAAGGTTGTGTCAAGTGTCTCAGTACTGAAAACAGGTTGTCTTAGAGAACTTACAAGTGTCTCACAGTACTGAAAACAGGTTGTCTCAGAGAACTTACAAGTGTCTCACAGTACGGAAAACAGGAAAACAGGTTGTACTGAAAACAGGTTGTCTCAGAGAACTTACAAGTGTCTCACAGTACTGAAAACAGGTTGTCTTAGAGAACTTACAAGT